>CANSZD010003249.1:600000-990000 GCA_947648045.1 Beta corolliflora
TTGCAATTGGGTAATATAGCTAATACTATTATACTATGTTGAACTATGCCTTGAATTAATATCTGGCGCTAGGATTAACCAAGCACGGAGGTCTCGCTGTTTTAGTTTCGGGTTTAGACCCATCTGTTTAGGTTAATTAGTTCGGTACTATGTAAACCCTATAATTAACTTCTGCCTCCATATTCTGTAATCTGACTCTCTTCTAAACCTAATAAAATCGTTTCTCCTCTGCCTGTGGACGTAGCTAACACATTGTTAGTGAGCCACGTTAATTCCTTGTGTCAATTGTTCGTTGATTTTTGCTTCGTTAATTGCATCTGTCACAACATACTAAATAATAGAACCTTCCCTAACTCACCATCACAGTGAGCAGCAGGTAATTGCCTAATAATATTGGTATCACCTTCATATCTAGAGGTCCTGGGAACAAGTAATCGAGTTTCACCCCTTACAAGAGGAATCCTCAATTCTTCCCTCCTGTAAGAAATTTCAACTTACCTATCTAATTTTTTTTTTAAAAAAATTGACCATATATAACAGTGACATTAATGATTAAACCACAACAAATCTACCTTTAATCCAATGGAAAAATAAATTAGAAATAAAAAGGAAAAAGTTTCAAACGTCATTAGGTGCCTCATTGAGTCTAATGGTACCAAAGTCCACCTCCCACAGAAGAGACTAGGTCCAAAACCTTAGGGTAATTTTTTTGGTGCAAGTGACGGTTGTTTATAATTTGGGCCTTAAACTCCCAAGTCCCAAGGGCTTCCTTAAACCTAATCAAAAATTAAATCGTACCGTAGACATGGCCCACGAGCTATTCTACTATTGTCAATGGTTAATCACCTATTACAGAAGTTGTGTGGGTAGGTGTTTAATCTAGGTGTTCAATATAACTAGCTATTGGACATGTGGCCTTTAATTTACAAAATGGAGTATAAGATAATTCTTTGTTAATTGTAACATTTCAGTTTTTATTATTGTAAATGCAAAACTTTAACCATTAAATCTTTAATTATCATTTTGTAACAAATTATAAAAGGTTGATATATTGAAGTATATATCGAGACAAATCTAGCAAGACCCCACATTACTATATTTTTCCGTACGTAAAAACCACAATTGATGGTGATAGGGTTGTATGTGAATAGTGCAGAAATCCAATCATTACGACTAATAAAGAACGAAGGAAGTATAAATCATAATGATGAGGTGCAATACTGAATACTGATTAGTAATCAAATTCAAGCAACATATGGGTGTGAAAGGTAAATACTTCCTCCGTTCTGTTTTAAATGAAACGTTTGCTTTTTCACGCAACCCAACGCGCTTCTTTAATCATTAATATTTTTAGTTGTGCATACGAAAAAAATATAAAAAAGTTATAATTTGATAGTATGCATCGAGACGAATCTAACAAGATCCCACCTGACTATGTTTTTCTTTATACAATGGCGATAAATTGGAGTCAAAATTGATCAATGACTAGTGTCATTTCACCCAATATTTCATTTAAAACAGAACGGAGGAAGTATATATATGTACTATAATCCTGGATGTGAAGTGCAAGCTAAAGGAACAAGCACCAATAACACTAGTTTTGGTGGTTAGAAAGAGTCAAAACACTTCAAAAACCTAAGAGGCTATTATCCCTTTGAGATAAAGTAGAAAAGAGATCCATCAAAGCTCACTTTTCAATGAAAGGCACAACCCACATGATCTTGCTTGAGCTTATTGAATTATCTTTCCACCCAAACCAAACTAAAACAAAACAAATAAAATCAAAGAAAACGTAAACAATCCGATTCGCTCAATGCCTATTTTCTTCACTTGACTTGTTTCTACAGTTCTACCAAATTCCAAGGATAACATTCCAAAGAAACCTTGTATTATCATCCTCTATCTTATTTTTTAGGGTGCGATGCATCAACATATGAATATACAACTATATATGAAAAAATAACTTTTAAGTAGAATAACTCTCTTTATATTTATCATCAGCATAACATATTATCTATACTAATATATTAAAAGGCGTTCCTAAATAAGGAACGGTGCCACATGGCACTCTCCGACGTTTTACTCCTTGTAATCCACATACAATAAAAAAATTAGAAATTGCAAAGTATAGGGTTTGATCCCGTGACTTCAAGTTTATATACTAAAGTCTTGACTACTAGACCAAGTGATATTTAGTGTTATCATCTTAAAGTATGATATTAATAAATGAAAATTTTCCTTGCTCGGGGCATAGCCCGGGTCTAATAACTAGTTTTGGTGTAAAAGAGTGACTAACAATATGATATAAACAAGATCCGATCATAGGTTTTGAGTATCATTTGTCAATCTCTACAAGACTTTACCAATTAAACTGGAGGACATTCACATCAACGTCAACATATAAATATGTAACCATATATGGAAAAAGAACTTTTAAGTAAACCAACCCTCTTTATATTTATCTAACTTCACACAATATAAAAGCTATGTTCAGATCAGGACCCATGTAAAAGTATCCCTTCCAACGACCATTGCCTGGCTGTCAATCATTATTTGACACGTGTATGCTAATCTTGTGCATTTGATGAACTCATCACAAACATAAGAAACATAATGGTATAATTCTGTTGTGTTGTACTCAAACTTATTTGGTTGTCCCAATCATGGCAAAGATCAATGACTTTGCTCATCCATGGCCACTAGTTCGGAAATGATACTTCTACCTTTTTTCTTATAGTAAAATCAGTTTATTGATATGAAGTCATATGTTATTTACAATTTGAACTTTAACAAATATAATCGAAATTAACGTTAACATATACATACTTTTTCTATTCTGATTTAATTGCAAGTTGTAACATAAAGGGGGTAACAATTAAGTTGAGGAAAGAAATAGAGAGAGATAAGAAGGAAGCTCATCATGTGATGAGGAGAGACTATAGAGATAGAGGTAAATAATGTTGCAAATAAATTCAAATATCCAAATATAGGAAGTGTTGTGATTAAAAAAAATTAAGTGTCAAATGGGATCAAATATAATTTTACGTACTATACCGAAACCACAATTATTGATGAAATCTAACACTTCTACAGACCATCTACCACATTGTTGTTTGATACAACTTTTTTAAGAATATATCTTCCGATCAATCCTAATTATGAAGTAGAATTTGATTTAATTGTACACGTACAACTGACATTTGTCGTGACATCGCATGAAACCCGATCACATATAGAGTAGAAAACAAAAACCTAAAACAAATACCCCAAACTCTCACAAAGAGAAATAAAAAAAGGGAAATAGTAACCTAATACATTGGTAATATAACTCTCTATCAGAAAGAGACTGAATATCTACCATATACGAGTACTTAAAAACTAGGAAAATTGGATTCTAATAATCCAACCTTTAAGCGGTCTTCTTAAAACAGTCCCACTTATAAGATATTTTTGAACAATCCAACCTTTTGATGTTATCTTCTCATAATGGTCATTGACCTGTTGTGACCGGTATAACAGGTCAAATGTGACACGTGTCACACTATAATTGGTCAACCCATTTTCTCCCTCCTCTACTTCTTTTCCTCCACAACCACCACCACCTAGCCACCCCCCGCACCCCCCACCCCAACCCCACCCCACCCCTTTGCCCCCACCCCACCGCCACCCTAAGCCCCCGCAGCCGCAGCCCCACCCCATCCCCGCCCCAGCTCGCGCAACCCACCCCATCCAAATCGCCGCATCCCCACCCCACCCCCCCATCCCCACCAGGTTGCCCCACCCCACCCCCACCCCACCCGCGGCAACCCACTCCCACCCCAACCCCAAATCGTTGCATCCCCACCCCACTCCCCACCCCCACCTTGTTGCAGCCCCACCCCACCCCCACCCCTGCCCCACCCGCCGCATCCCCACCCCCACCCCCACCCTTTGGCCCACCCCACCCCCCACCCCGCCCCGCGGCAACCCACCCCTCACCCCACCCCACCGGCCGCAGCCCCACCCTACCCCCGCGCCCTAGAGCCCCACCTCACCCCCCATAGCAAACCCCCGAAATCCCCCCACCCCTTGCATGTAGAAAAACCCCGCCACCCCTCCCCCTCCCCTTCGCCTCATACCCCGTCGCACCTCCCCCTTCTCCTATCCCTTCGTCTCTTTCCACCCCGTCACCCCCTCCCCCTTTCCCCTCTCGTTAAATACGACGACGACCACCACCACACACAACCATCTGCTACTATTAACGACGAACGCGATTCGAGGAGAGTAAGAGAAAGAGGAGAGAGACATGAGGAAGAGAGAAGCGGCGACAAAGAGAGAGGGGGGGTGGGGGCCTGGTGGCTGCGGCGTGGGCCGGGTGGCTGCGGCGGGGCCGTGGAAGGGGAGGGGGTGGGTCAAACTAGATAGGGAGGTGAAGGGGGATGAGAGAGAAATGAGTAGGAGGAGGGGAAAAAATTACTCAAGCAAGTTCGTGTCACAAGTCACCACACCGTTATAAGAAGATATCAAGAAAAGGTTGGATTGTTCAAAAATATCTTATAAGTGGGACTGTTTTAAGAAGACTGCATAAATGTTGGATTATTAAAATCCAATTTTTCTAAAAACTAATACTTCCACAGTTCCACCGTCTTTTTTCTTTTCAACATCTCATTTATGGATGTTCAATATTAATTTATATATTTCTAAATTTGGCTAAAAGTTCTCTCTATATATCTCTCTCCTATCGAGGGAGGCGACAACCCATATGCAGCCACACAACCTTCCTACGTAAGGTAAAACTAGTAGTTTTGTGGTACCCGACAGTTGTAGAGGGAGTTGTGTTGGCCTTAGGCAGAAGTTCGTGAGACTGATCTCGAATTTCATCCTAATTGATCCAAAAATATTCGGTTATATCGTGAATGGTTAATTGGTTTCATATTGGGTCAATTTGACATATCGTCTAAAAAGAAAAAGAAATCTTGTTATGCTTTTAGTATTCTCTTTTGCAACTCACCTAGACCCAAAATATTAAAAAAAAAGTAAAAAAAAAAAGCCATAGACACAAAATACCAGTAATAATTTATGTTTTCCATGCATAAAATTAAATTTCATACCTTCCGATCCGTATACCTCCAAATTATGAAACACAAAGTCCAAAACCTCATTTATGGATGTTCAATATTAATTGATATATTTCTAAATTTGGCTAAAAGTTCTCTCTATCTCTCTCCTATCGAGGGAGGCGACAACCGATATGCAAGTGCACAACCTTCCTACGTAAGGTAAAATTGATAGCTGCTTGGTACCTGACAGTTGTATGAGGGAATCGCATTGGCCTTAGATGCGGCAGAAATTCATGATCAGACTGATTTTGAAGTTCATCCTAATTGATCCAATATTTGATTATATCGTGATTGGTTAATTGGTTTCAGATTGGGTCAATTTTAACGTATTTAAAAAAATCTTATTATGCTTCAGAATTCTCTTTTGCAGCTCACCTAGACCCAAAATCTTAAAATAAAGTATAAAGAACCATAGACACAAAATACTAGTAGTAATTTATGTTTTCCATGCATAGAATTACATACCTTTCGATCCGTATACCTCCAAATTATAAAACACAAAGTCCAAAACCTCCCAAATTATTGAACTTGGTGAAGGGTATAGGGATGGACCCATTCTATAGTATATTGATCGATCCAAAAACGCCAAAGTACACATACCCCATACACACACTCACTCATTCTTCTTTCTTCTTTGCCACCTTCCCCTTCCACCCCACCCTCTTCTCTCTTTTTCCTCCTCTACCCAAAAAAGATAGAAGGAAAAATTCAATAATTCATCCCATCAAATAATCCATCTAACTACAAATAAATTCTATCTCCACATAAAGCATAACTAAAATAAAGCTCCTAAGAATAATACCCTCTAAATTCTATTTATACACCCATTTCCTAATAATATACCCTTCTAAGTAAATTTCTACAATATAATGAGGTGACACACACAAAAAAATATGAAGAACAGCATAAGATGTTGCATATCTTGCATCCTACCATGCGGAGCCTTAGACGTGATCCGCATCGTTCACTCGAACGGCCGCGTCGAGGAGATCTCCGGCACTATTCGTGCCGGAGAAATAATGAAAGCTCACCCTAAACACATCCTTAAGAAACCAACTTCACGTCCATCTTCTGACGTGGAACCTCAGTGTGGTCCCACCATCGTTGTGGTTCCCCCTGACGCACAACTCCAGCGTGGCAAGATCTATTTTCTTATTCCAGTCCATGATCATTCCCCGTCTAAGAAAAAACCACCACCAACGACGACGACGACAAAGACGACGACACCACCTTCGATGGGATCGACGGTGGTGGCGGGGAGGCGGAAGGTTAAAAGAGAGCAGAAAAATAGGGCTCGTTCGATATCACTGTCAGGGAATAATGTGGTGGTATCTAGTAGTAAAGATGATGATGATAAATATTTGAGTGATATATTAAGTGAGAAGGTCATATCAAGGGAAAAAAGAAGAGGACGTGTGGCTGTTTGGAGGCCTCATTTAGAGAGTATTACTGAGACTCTTAGTGAAGCTGCTTCATCATGCTGTGATCAATAATAGTAATTCATTTATTTATCATATCGATCATTATTTCGTGTATCTGTTTTTTTTTTTTTTTTGGTTTTACTATTGGTTATTGATAAGTAATTTTTTTAAGTAATAATGATCTAATATAATAGGGACAAAAGAAAAAAAAAAAGAGATATATGATGAACAGTTTTGTGTAAAAAGTACTTGAGATTATTGGGTAAAAGTGAAGAAACATATAAGGTAAATGTTAATTATATATATATAAATGTTTTAAGATGTTTTTGGTAGTTACATAAATGGGAGAAGTTCAGATGAAAGGAAAATATTGGTATTATATACTCGATATATGTGTAATTTTTACTTCACTATATATATGTGTTGTTTTCTGTCAATGTTTCTTTCTATTTATGGCATTCTAATTTCAAAGTATTCATTCAATGTTCGAAAGTCATTTTGTTTCAAGTACTACATTATCCAAAACCCCCATTTCTCAAGAGTTTAAAGTGTAATGTTGAAAAGTGGATGCCAAAATGACTTAACATTTGGGGATTTTGCATATCTTGCTTTATGAAGTGCTTCATCCTTCATTCTTATCATCCCCCTATTTTTTCCACAAAGAAAGTTTAGTATACTTTTTTTTATGATGCAAAAGGTTAAAAAAGAAAAGGAATATTGTAGAGGGTTTTTTTGGGACATCAAGCATTAAAGCATAGCCGCTACAAAAAAAATCTTTTTTTAGTAGTTACACTTTACTCTTTCATATCAAAATTAGAAAATTTTGATCGTAAATCCTCGTCAATGTAAATTTTAACAAATATCACATGTAATTTTGTTAGATGCATTCAATTTGTATACTTAAAATATCAAATTCTTTCATATTTATATATATGTAAATGAAAACAATAAGGATAAAATATATACACTAGATATGGTAAAGTACGAAAGTCGAAAGTGTAACCACTAAAAAAACAGAGGGGGTAAAATTTATCTTTCCTACACTTTAGGTTTGCTACTATAACTATCTTGTTTGTTTGCATGTGGAAATTAGTATTCCTAAGAAGTAGTATTTCCCTTGAAGTTTCATTTTCTAGGAAGTGGTAAAAGTTGTTTCGTTGATTATAGGAATTAAGAAAAACTTCCCACATGAGGAGTCTTTCTTACCTAGGGGGGTCTACGTAAGTAACTTCTTCCATTTTGTGGGAAGTAGAACTTCTTAGGAAGTAACTTCCTGAATTTTTGTCAACCAAACAACTTTGCCGTGTCTTAGTTCCTAGAAAATTCTACTTCCCATGAACTTTTATGTCAACCAAACAACCCAGCAGGCTACAAGTAACTGCGTCTTGTGTGCATTAGCTCTAATAAAGGACTACCAAAGGACCAACTGCTCTTTTCTAAAGTAACAGTTTTATGCAAGACTGTCACCAAATAGTTAGTTAAGTAATTAGTACGCTGTTACAGAATACAGTACTAATGGTAAAAAACGTACTAATTGGAGGAAAAAGATGCAAAATCTTGTTATATAAAAGTGTAAATATCTAGACCCTAGTGAGCTTTTTAAGCCAACTTGTTATAAATATAGTTTTTTAAAAGGCAATTCTAAAACATAAACAACCAGCTTTTGGGGGGAGAGGAAAAAGAATTGTTTTCACCATATTGTTTTATTCAAAGATTGTGCATCTGAATCTTTTTCCCAAAAAAAAAAGATTGTGTATGTGAATTGACACAATTTCCTCTCGGTTCAAGTGCATTTGATAGTAGATAACTAATTTGCTTAAGGGTAATATTGTAATTAAAGCACACTTAATTTTTTTTGTTGTAAATGAGCGAGCGACTAAGTGCAGTGATCTAAACATGATTTGATCTCAGGTCTCGGGTACCACCTCCGTAAGACTTTACCAACTAAGTTAGAAGACATCCACATTCAAGTGCACTTGATAATTGGTCTTTAAATTAATAGAATGGTTTATTAAAGAAAATTCTTTACCAGTGGTATTTAAATAAAATACAAAACACCCCTTTTTCTTCCTAAAAATATTAATTCTTAAATTCTTTTATGAAAAGAAAAAGATTATTATTTGCTGTTACTTTTTGTACAATGGGTATGGCTCCTATAGAATTATTTCCAAAAACTAAAGTTCCATCATAGAAAGAAAAAGTCTTTGAGTTAAATTATAATTTTCTCATGTAGTGATTTGTTAAAAGGCGCCGCTGGAGAATAAAGTGTTAAAAATGTCATGATTAAAGTGAATAGGTTATAGGTAACAGAATAATTAAGTAGGTTAATTAAAGAATCATATTATAATATAAGGATGGTTGTAATATAACTAGCACGGGGGACATAAAAATGTGAATTTAGGGAAGAGGGGGTTTGTAAATTGAATATATGTTCCCCTGGCCATGGCCCTGGAACTGGAGATGGGCCTCCCACTTGTGCCACAATGATGTTTTTGCTTGCATCATTGTCCACATGAATCATCTTATTACTACTACTTCACTGGCCGTGAAACCCTCCTTAAATGATTTCGTAATTTCAAAGATGTTGAAACATGGAACACTTTTGCACCCAAACTAATAATAACAATAACTAGTGAATGTCCCGGACGATGCTTCGGATAGTCACTTTTCAAAAAAATTGTCTAGTGAGAAAAATATTGACGTCATAAGTAATTGCAATAGCTTAAAAGTTCTGGAAGGAAAACAATAGCTAACTTTCTATAAGGAATTGGGGTAAGATAATGCCTACAATAGTCTATTATTATTACCATGAAAGTTTTATAGAAATATTAAACAATGATGTTACCTTGGATTGGTGGTTAAGTTTTCACTTTTCGTCTCAAAAGTCACGTGTTCAATACCTTGTAACTACACAACATTAATTTTTTAATTGAGGAACGACATGGATATAAAGCACTTGCATTATAGCTTTAGAGGAGAGTGCCACGTGGCACATAAAATTTCTTAGGCACGCTTTTTAATATATTAGTATAGAGATTATATAAGGGCAACTTTTAATTACCTTAAAAAAAGTGCCATGAAAAAGAGTTATGGTTTGTTCAAATAGGTTCTAAAAAGTTTGAATAACTTAAGATAACATAAGTTCCAATTAAATTCATTTTGGGGCAATCAAGTCTAACATGTTCAATTAGGGCAATAAGTTCATGTCGATTAAGCCAATAAGAAAAGATTATGAAATTTTGATATTTAAGAATATATACATTGAGGTGAAACCGTGAAACTAACGAGATCTCACATAACTATGTTTAAGTTTACATATATATATATATCTCTAATAGTTCTCTCATGAGATTACAAAGTAATTTATATTCTATCTTCATTTTAATACATATTATTATTATTATTATTATTATTATTATTATTATTATTATTATTATTATTATTATTATTATTATTATTATTATTATTATTATTATTATTATTATTATTATTATTATTATTATTATTATTATTATTATTATTATTATTATTATTACACACACACACACACACACACATATATATATATATATATATACTCCATCTGCAACAGTTGGACTCTTGCTTTACTAATGTGCCTCACTTTGACCATATATATTTTCACTAACATACAAAAATAAATATAAGCATGCAAGATGTTTTAAATTTTATCTCTATGTGTATATTTTTCAACATATCGCCTTTTCATATTTTATACTAATTGATAATTAAAGATATTAATTGGTCAAAGTTGACAGTTCTGCCGATTTAATAGTTAGAACTAACATGGGACGTCGTTTTTGTATCTATGTCATATGTCAAAAAAAGGCTTTCGAAGCTAATATCCTCACGATTTGCCATTGCGTCAAACAATATAACGACGATGGCTGAAGTATGGTAAAACTGATAGAATTGTGCCATTAAATAAGTGATACATGTCACTATACCATAAGGATTTTCCACGAAAGGGAAGAGAAATAAGCATATTGACTATAAAAGGGTAGGGGCAAAATCGACATTTTGTCCCCCTCAAATATATGATGCGTGTCGCCTCAGGAAGCTACCACCTCACTTTAAGGGAAAC
Source organism: Beta corolliflora (assembly GCA_947648045.1). NCBI lineage: Eukaryota > Viridiplantae > Streptophyta > Magnoliopsida > Caryophyllales > Amaranthaceae > Beta > Beta corolliflora. The sequence continues at coordinate 610,623 of CANSZD010003249.1, forward strand.
CAAACCTAAAAGACCTAGTTGGGTATAAATATCATTTTAAGAACTTGGGCGAACATTAATTAAGCTAAAATAGCACTAGACTTTCTCTCTTGACTTTCCCTCTCTAACAACTTAGATACTAATTTAAACTTCAGAAGGGGTCGACTCAAACCAAAGGGAGGCAAAAATCGATATTTTGTCCTCTTCAAATCTATGACACATGTCGCCTCCAAAAGCTACCACCTCACTTTAAGGGAAACCAGACCTAAAAAACCTACTAGTTGGGTAAAAATGTCATTTTAGGGACTTGAGCCAACATTGACCTAAAATCACTCTAGACTTTCTTTCTCTACTTTCCCTCTCTAATCCCTAGCTTAAATACTAACTTAAACTTCAGAGGGGATCGGCCCAAACCCGGGGGAGTCACCTTATTGGATGTTCGGAGTATGGATAGGACCATATTTGTGTCAGTTGCTAGAGTAGCCTCCCAAACTTTATCAAATCATCAACAACACAAGTCAACAAGTCAATGCACGAGCTAGTTAGCAACTCCTTTTTAGCATCTTAAAACAACGATGGCTATGTTGAAGTTGTAACAAGCAAGTTTGATTTTTGAGATATATGTTCCTGTCATGAGACAACTCATGACTTATCAAACTCATGCATCGTTGAACAAAGATTTTAACATTAAAAAAAAAGAAGGAAAAGAGAAATAGAGAGGGGTAAAAACATTCACCTCTACTTGATCCACGACGGTGAACAAGCTCTGTGGTACGGTGTCTTTGAGTAGGGTCCCTCATTGATAAGATGTCAACGAGCTTTGCAAGGAATTTCATCTCACAAACTAGGTAAGAAAAGTTTCTAGTTGATATAGAGGAAACAACAAGGAATGGAGGGAGTAGGAATTAATCTCACATATGTTTAGAAACTAAAATCTATAAGATCTGCCACTAACTACTACTAAAGGTCATCACTCACTGCATTCCAAACTCTGTTCAATACAATCCAAGATTCATTGATTTGTGCATGGAAAAATAGTAGAAAAATGACATGTTATGAATTTACAATATTGATAGTGATGAATAGCTCAGTTGATAAGAACTTCCCTCCATATTCTAGGAGATATTGGGATCAACTCTTTTCATTTATCCTTATGGATCTTTAAACATTAAAAAAATGAATTTACAATGTTGAGGAATTCAAACAATAAGCAATGTTTGTGGTATATTATACCCAATCGAAGAACTTGCCCAAGAATGTTATGAATTTAGGGTGAGAATGGTTAAACTCATTAGTGATATATAACTAATAGTGACAACTAATAACTTTGAATTTCTTGAATTTGGAACCATCATCATTGCTATTTGTTACCCCAGAGTGAGTTATTTGATGCTTACTCACAAAATTGGGGATGTGTGGCTTACTTTACTTCACCTCACTAATTGTGTCGCATCTGATTGTGCTGAAAGAAGGAGGAAGATCCGCCCTTCACCTCACTAATTGTGTCGCATCTGATTGTGCTGAAAGAAGGAGGAAGATCCACCCTAAATATGTATCGAGTGATTCAAATAACTTTCGATGAGTAGTTGAATGAGTCAAGTACTTCTAATTGACACTTTTACTTCTTAGAAGAAAGATATGATTTATTCAAAATCTATAGTTTTACGGATTTTAAAAAAAATCAAGATATGTTTTTCTTTGCCTAAATAAATTCTTCACTTTGGAGAAAAAGACTTGTCCCAAGATGTTAGATTTTGCCTGGAACAATGTGGGAAAACTGGTGTTTTATATGGTGCTTAGGGCCTAGGGGTGACATGAGGGTGAAGGTAACGTGAAATGAATTAACTCTTTAGTAACTTGTTGTTGCTAAATCTGAGAATTTTAGTGTTCAACATGTATTATGTGAATTAAGCTTGCCATGTACGTGTAATAATATTGAATTTGAGGTTTGAACAAGGGTGAAATTTGAATTGGTTAGGGCCCAGATCCTCATCGTCCATTTGGAATTATTTGATTTAGCCGATTATTGCGCATCTCTACTAGCCATCTTTGTTATTTTAACACCTTAATTTGTTTAGTCATATGTTTAAGTTTTAATTTTTTTGTATGTTTGCTTCATCAAAATTACATAGATGTGTCAGAACTAATATGTTTATATTCATATTATTATGTAAGTAATGCAAAACTTGAAGTCATCTAGTCCCCATAAGCATGAAGTTTTGGAGTCGTTCCTAATCTGAAAGCTTTAGCATTTATAGAGTGTTACCATTTAGCCTCTATATCTTAGATTTGTAGTTTTATTCATGTTTTTAGGGGTTGAGTGGAAGTTGGCTAGTTAGTTATGTATGAGGAGGATAATTTTTGGTTGACTATATTGTTGTTCTTGGTAATGTTTTTATGACTTAATTAACTCCCCCTCCTCCTACACAAAAACATTATCATCCCCTTAATTTGAGAAAAACAAGAAAACAAAGAACAAAGAGGACAAACAAATGTGATAGAAATTAGAATATCTTTTTCCTTACATGTTTTTGCATTTGAATTTTGGCACTTGGGACTATCTTCCTATATAATTTGTATATATATGCATCATGTTGTTCCCTGAAACATCCAGTTCAACTGTTCAAGTCTATTATTATTTGTCTATTTATCAATATGATAATAGAAGCATTAAGTGATGATGACCTACTAGTTCTATACTATGCCAAATGGCTTTGTGACAAAATTCTGTGGCCAACAATCATGCGATAATTTTCCTACCTTTGATTTGATAGAAGGTGAAGGACAATAGTATAAGAGCTTACTACTACAAGGCCAGAGATAATAATACAATTATATAACAATAATTGATAGATTTCCCCCCCCAAAAATCTTATATTCAAAGATCTGACTTAATCAAACACCTATCAATTAGTAACATTAGTCTATCAAAAAACCATCACAAAAATCTTAAAGTTATAAAAAATCAACTTAAATTAAACAACAAACATGTAAAAATAGTGGTTTGGCTCAATCAAATAGTCTAACAATCAGTATGAAACAAGACCATGTGAAGTATTAATAATGTATTACTATAAACCTTACCTTAGTGCTCCTTAAGAGGAACACGAAGCTATACTAATATATTAAGAAACGTTCTAAAACAAATCCACATACTATGTGGTATTCTCCCTTTAGGTATTTCATTCCATGCCATACAACATATACATTAAAAAAAAATAGAAATATGCTCTATATATATAAGATTCAACCACATGATCTCAACTTGATCTCTAATATATAAGACAACTCTTGACGAGCTTGATATCCACTTGAAATACCTTAAATACCCTTTATTGTTTAAAAAATATTTTACAATTTGATGTTAATATACTATTACTATCGTACATCTTTTTATAATTTAACACACACATTACGTGCATTTGAATATCATATACTAAAGTTTTAACCAATAAACTATACAATATTAGATGTTACTCTTTCAACATTTAAATATTAATAACTCGAGTCATCGCTCTGGCCCAAAAACTAATCTATACTAATATATTAAAAGGTGTTCTTAACCAAGGAAGACCCCCACGTGACGCTCTGGCTTCAAGTTTATATAATAAAATATTAATCACCAAACTAAACAATATTTGGTGATATTATTTTTAACGTAAAATATTAATAATGAAAAATATAAGTTCTCGAGGCATAATCCGGGCTTACAAACTAGTTTGGAACAAAAAAGGGAGACCACTCAAAGGGAAAGAACTCAAAGAGTCTTTCTCTTAGACTCTCACAAATTCCGTTTTAAGGTAAAAGGCTAAGCTAATTACTTCATACTTATTTCTATTGTGAATTTGTGATATAGACTTTAAACGCATAAAAGTTCCCCCGTAACGTCGGTTCACGCGCCTTTCACGATGTCACCCTTACCGGCGATCTCACGTTACGTCATCCCTAACCCTCAATTCTCTCTCTTCTCAATACCCTTTTACCCTTCTTTATCTTCCTTTTCTCGACGGCCGGCGCTTTTTTCTTATCGCCTTTATTTTCTCTCTCCTCTTTTTTTCTCTACACCTTCGATCTTCATTTTCCTTCTTCTTTGAAGCTCTCAACAATGGCGGAAGGTCCAGATTCTTCAACACCTCCATCGTTAGCGATGATTTCATCATCATCTCGACCTGTTCCGGTGAGAGAAGATTGTTGGAGCGAAGACGCGACGTTTACGTTGATCGAAGCTTGGGGACAGAGGTATATAGAGTTGAATCGAGGAAATCTAAGGCAGAAACAATGGCAGGAAGTTGCAGATGCGGTGAATAATCGACATGGACATGTGAAGAAAGCTCGAAGAACAGATGTTCAGTGTAAGAATCGAATTGATACTTTGAAGAAAAAGTATAAGATTGAGAAGGCTAGGGTTTTGGATTCGAATGGAAATTATAAGAGTCCTTGGCCGTTTTTTGAGCCATTAGATCAGTTAATTGGATCAACTATGCCTTTAAAGAAGCTTTCTCCTTCTCCTCCTATGGCGGTTCCGATTATCGCTCATCGGACTCCGGCGATTTTGCCTCAGAAGCGTCCTGTACCGTCTCCTTCGCCTTCTTTTCCTGCTTCTACGCCGCCTTTTCGAGGAGACGAGTCGTATTTTCGGAAGAATTATTCGGCGATTGCGGCAGCCGCAGCGGCTGCAGCGGATAGTGATGATGATGAGGATGAGGATGAGGAGGAGGAGGAAGAAGAGGAGGTGGAGGTGAGTGGAGAGAGTAGTGAGGCGGACGGTATTCGGAAGCTGGCGAAAGTGATTGAGAAGTTTGGAGAGGTGTATGCTAGAGTGGAGGCTGAGAAACAGAGGCAGATGGTTGAGTTGGAAAAGCAGAGGATGCAATTTGCTAAGGAGTTGGAATGCCAAAGGATGCAAATGCTTGTTGAAATGCAGGTTCAGCTTGAGAAGATGAAGCGTGCTAAACGATCCGATTCGAATGGTGAGATTATTATGCTCTCTTTATATTCTTGTTCTTATTTTTTTCATGCTTGTGTTTTTTCATGTGATTCTTGTTATTTTCATAGTTAACAGGTTTTTAAGAAGCATATAGTAATAAGGAACTTTAGTGTTTTTAAATAGTTGTATGCTCTATAGCCCTAATCTTTTATAGCTTCCCCCTCTTCTCCATGTAGTTTTGAGGTACAATGGCATGTGATGGTTACTTTTATTCTGTTGATTTTAGTTTGGCTTTTGTTTTATGTTGATATTAGCAAAATAGTGAGACCTGTTTCTTCTTGTTCCATAATCATTAGTTATGATGCTTTACGAAAGCTGTCCACACCATTAGATTATGGATTTCATTGTTGATTGTGGATGACTGTTGATATAGTACCTTTGGTTTTTTACTCTAGGTTGGTGATAGTGGATTTTGGTGATATGCTATCTTATGAAAGAAGTTATTGTATAGCTTGTTTCCAGGGAGATGACTAGTACGAAAGAGATGTTGTTTTGGTTGGCTTGCATGGAGAAGATTATCATGCTAGATTTAGTTTTTTTTTTTTTGTAGTTATTCAAGTTTGTAGAGGTTTAGTGCTTCTGTTTTCTTGTTGATGTTGGTCTTATAGGTTGGGAGAGTAGATGGGGTGTTTTTTTTTCTTTCAGGTGCATGCTCTATGGAAAACAAATTTACCCTTATTTTTTCAGTCAGTTCTTAGTTTGTTTTTGATCTTGGAAGGAGGAACTCTTCTCAGATCTACTATTCTGCTCTTGCATTTTGCTTTCTTGTTTCCATGATGTCTCAGAGGTTTTGCCTTATCTTCTTAGACATTCCTCATCAATCATATAAGAGAATGTGCTGCTTATTATACTGTAGTGAGTTTCTAGTGTTTTAGGAGATGTGTTTCAGCCTGTCAGGCATGTTAACCCCAGGACTTCACTTTTGGCAGGATCTTCACTGAGCCAGTTGTTGTCTTGTTGCATTTCTTGTTTCATTCATTGCAATATCGTTGTTGTGTTTTCTATAGTCAATGAATTATCCTACTTTTTTCCTTTCCATACGAGGGTGATCTTTGAATGATGTGCTTTTTTGAGCTAGGTTTCACAATTTGCTTTATATGATGGTTGTACTTGTTACGGGTTACCCCCTACTCCCACCCACCCCCATAATGAAAAACCCCTTAAACCCAGTGGATTCACAGAAAGGATTAATTAGAATCTAATTATATTACTCTATAATGATGTGACTGATCGCAAATATCTGCTTAAGCTTGTTAATTTTGTGAGGCGTCTGTTGGAAATTATCTATATCGTTCTTTCGTTCTTCTTTTTTTAATTTTGTTTCGTATCCTTGCTGTCTAGCTTCTATGACAAAAATTGGGGAAATTTTAGTAGTTGTGGCTGGTTATGGTTTGGAGATGTATCATTGTATCAATGAATTCCTGTATTATATCCCAGAGGCATGTGGTGTTTGATGATGCCTAGCTTTGCTATGAGGTGCTGTGTTTGGAGTGGTGTAGTAAATGTAGACTATGTAATCATTTTGTTGGCGTCACTGAATTAGGTGGTTAGTGAGGGTCTCTTTCTGTGTTTTTATTTTACTTACAGGTGTTGAATCTGCTTTCAGTAAGAAGATCCCTTATGTTGTGGGTTTGTTGTTTCTTTGTTATTGGTGAGGGAATTAGCCACCTTTCCACCCCCTTAGCATGAGGGTTCTTTTTGTCGTAATTAGTTGGATTTGGTTAACCATACTCTAGGATCAACTTATATTTGAAGTTTATGCACAACCGGGGGCAGTCTCAGTTTCACGTGTCTTACTGCTATCTCTGACATATTAGAATAGGTTTCAGTGGGGAAGCTTAAGCTTGTTTGGAAAATTTGGTTCTTGGGTAACCTTATACTGGTATATATCCAGAGGGCATTGTCATGATTATCTTTGCTTTGAAGTTGGTGATGACTTCAAGTATTATATACTGAAGACTTGTAGGAACTAGTTAGTAGCCAATAATGGAAAATACTGTTTGATACTTTTGACAATATATTGGTTGTATTTATTGTTTTTTTTTATTCTTTATATTTAGACTGTCGAAGGGACGGAATATGAGTGGTTCTTTTGCCTACAGTTCATTGCGTGAGGTTCTTTGTAGGATTAGGATTTGGCGCTTCTTTTCAAATTAAGCCTGTATATGCAAAGTTCACAGAATAATATTGAAGTGAGAAATCTGTCTCAAGAGAATCTTTTGGAGTGGTTTGAAGTATTATCAGTGTTTTTTTGTAGATACTGATATGATAAGTCATAAGTATCTTATGCTGTTATGCAGCGATAGCCAATACAATCAATGTAACTTGAGCTCCCCTAGCTCCACCTTACATGTATTCATGGATTAACAAAGTGCTCTCCTTTTTCCTCTATCTTGATCTTCATATCCTTTTCCTCTCGTTCCATCTGTGTGTCTCTATACCCTGGTCAGGGAAATGGAGTTCCCTGAATTGCTATTGATTCTCTTTCATCTACTTGCTGCCTTGCTCTGTGAGTTGAGACACTTAATTTTTTCATGAAGAACAGTGCTTTCGAGTAATTTGTTTGGGGTTTGAGAACAAGAAATATGTTCGGGTAGTTTGTCACTCATTTGGCTGGTGGAGATGAAATTCTGTAGCATCTGAAGTTTGAAGGTGTAAAAGATCTAAAAAAAAATGCAGTTTTAAGGGTACAAGAATTCAGTTTTCAAAGGAAGGGTTAGGAGAATGCAGGGGAAAGCGGCACCACATGTAGTTAGTGGTTTTTTCTTAGTTCTTATTTGAATTTTAGAGCAATCAAGCTCTTGTGTTTTAATCTTATTGACAACACATATGTTGAGTTCACATAGGAATATGGGAAGGTTGCAGTGCTAATAACAAAAGGGTGCATGGACTTGCGTTGCCCCTAAGTACCATATGCTTTATGAGGAGATTTTTTCAGTATTTCGAACCCCCACTTTTAGGGTGTGTACTTGCCATTTAAGTGTCATTACCTAGCTGCCCGTTACATCGAAGATTTTCTAATTTCATGATTATTAGGTGAACTTTGAATTTGGCCGAGTTGTTTCAGGGAAGTGATTATGCAACTTCTTGGAGAAATAGTTATCTCCTTTATTCTTGATTGATTACGATTACTTCAAGGAAGTATCAATAAAAACAATCCAAATATTAAACAAAAATAATCTCAACAACTAAAATTTAGGTCCTTATTGGTGTCACGTATCCAAATAATTTGGATTTTATATACATTTTTTATAGGTTGGGAATCAGGATTGTTATTGTGTGATTATTTGTATTTGTTTAGCAAATTACTTTTATCCATCTTTAGAAACATTCCCTTCAGTCAGTTTTTAAATCTTTTTATATGCTGGCGCATTGGTTTCAAGAACCAATCAATCCATGATCACCAGTTTCATAAACTTATAGAAATCCCAGTTTGGGTGAAATGTGGCTTTACACACCAACAAAACAAAAACATATTATGAAAAAGAAGTCAAAATAATCGTAAAGTATTGACATTAAGTGTCCATCCTTTTAATAGGAGTTACTATCGTTATTTTTTTGTGGATGATTTACACTAATATCAAATAGGGGAGAGTTTAAAATGCAATACTCAATGGAAGAGAAATAGGAATGTAGATTAAAATAAGGTAGCTTTGCCCCTTTATTATTTTAAGCTCACTAGACTATTCCATATTCAGCATATTTTGAGCTGTATTTAACACTTGTGAAAAACAAAGGGGGCATGGTATTTAGAGAAGACGCAAAAGGAAAAAGAGCAAACATGGTCAATGGAGATGATGGCCGAAATGATAATTGATGGCGATATGACCAGCCTGCATGTGCTAACTTGGGGAAGAAAACCCCCAATGTATCACATTTAAATTAACTAGATTTCACATCTAATCGAATGATCTAGGGCGTAATTGTTCAAACTCTAGATATGAAAATTTCCTATTTTGAGTCGGATCAGATGGCTTTCCATCTACTAGATTTGGGTGGAAGTTGGACGTCAAAGGACTGGATACCTAATTTGGGCGTTCTAGGTTGCGCAACATAGCAAATTGGTGCGCAGGTTCACAATATCTGGTATGGGAGAGTTGAAATGTGGTTCCTTTGGGGGGGGTTTCACGAATTAGGTAACGCTGGCCCTAGAAGTCTAATTGAACATGTAGGACCTATTTATTTACTTTATGAACAATGGTTGAGGTCTTGAGGTTGTTCTCTAGTGTTGACTATTGTTTTTGTCAGAATTATTGATTCATATTTGTATAGTTTGGATTATTTTTCCTTTGATTTCCAATAGCTGGCATTTCAAAACATATGACCTCTTTTTCTCTTCCTGATTGTGATTTGATTATTAGATGCGACCTCTAAGATTGAGCAAGGGCAAAGGATCTTTACCTTGCATAAAATACGGTTGCTTGAGCATTGTAAATGACGAAACAGTTTGTAAAGCCTATGTGTTTATAATAGTTGACCATCAGTCTCTATACTTGCGTCAAGGATTACTGTTTTTTTTCTCCATCACAAAATGAACTTCACGCTTATATGATTGGCATGGAGATTAAGAATAACTTTTCAATGTAGAATCAAGATTACTAAGTTGAGTAGAGAGGAAAAAGTAAGAGCAAAGGATCTTTATCTTGCACAAATTACTGTTGCTTGAGTATTGTAAGTGACGAAAACAGTTTGTAACGCCAATGTGTTTATAATAGTTGACCGTCAGTTTGTATACTTATGTCAAGGGTTACTAAGTTCCCTCCATCTCAAAATGAACTTGACACTTTTGATTGGCATTGAGATCAATGTTAGCTTTTCAATGTAGAATTAAGATTTGAAAGTGAGTAGACTAGTAGAGAGAAAAAGGTAACAGTTGGGAAAGAGAGAGTAGGAATGATGCAATGACTTAAGAAAATGAAATGTAAATATATAAGAAAGTGTGAAGGTCTTTGGCACCCTGAATTGGAAAGTGTGAATTCTGTTTGAGAACCCTAAAGTGTAAGTGTGAAGATCTTTTTGAAAAACCATAAAGTGGAAAGTCCGAAGATCTTTTTGAGAAACCCTAAAGTTGAAAGTGTGAAGGTGACCTTCGGGAAAAATGGAGAACTTAGAGAATATATCAAAGCTGACTTTGGGTGATCAACATTTACATTTGTCTCAATTAAGTATTTTTGATAGCAAAAGGTGAAGTTGACTATTGTTTGGAAATGAGACCATATAGTGAACTTATGCAAGCAACGCATGGACTCAGTGCCAATGATTTATGTAGCACATTTTAGGAAGTAGTCCTATCATCTATATATTGAAAGGTTAGTTTATTGATTATTAGTAGCTATTGGGAATCTCTTGTAATCGACTGGTCGTACTTGTGGGATTTATTTATTTTGGAAGAGGCAAGGAAGAGAATAATTATTATTATTTTGGGGATACAAATAGCTGATGTCAAGGGTTAGAGACTATAGATGTGTGCATAATACTGTAAGATGAGACTGTTTTGGTTAACATTGGGATTTCATGTATCATACATAGATTGCTAGTTCTTTTATGTACCCTATTTCAAACTATTGGGCCATATCTATCATACAAGAGTACATGAAATATAAGCTTCTCATGTTGGTTTGCATGGAGAGTAGGAAGTTAAATGTGAATCAAAGATTTGGAAGTGGATTTAGTAAGGAAAACAAAAGTTAGAGGAAGTGTCAGGTTGAAGATAACAAAAGGGTCCATGGGATTCAGAGAGAAATTGAGAAAACAGAAGTGCCAATCATATTTGGGATATTTTAAAAGGGAAAGTGTGAAGTTTATTTGGGACGTAGTTTGAGCAATATAAAGTGGAATATTACTTGAGATAAAGATTTATCGATAAAGCTAGATTCATATCACAATTTAACATGAGTTCTGGATACATTTATTGTCAACACTTTGGTAAGTAATGTCAAATGATCCTGTCACCCACAAGGAGTCTTTCAAAGACGAGTGTGCCAATTATTAGACCTTGTATAACCATGTAAAGACAGGTGCCTGCTGTTCACCCTCATAGAGTAAAGACCTTTTTCTTTCTTTTTGTTGCATGGCATAGCTGGGACCCTTCATAATTCACATCGCATATGTTTCACATAACATTGTGTTGTTGGCTTGCTGCTAAATCAAGAAGAGATGATTATCTATGTGATCATCTTAGTTCAGAAGACGTGCTGATCTGGGTTGCTGACTTAGTTCACTGTGTACTCTTGTCTCTGTGTTGGATGCAATTTGCAGTATGGTCAAGTTGCAAATGAAGCAGCTATGCACCATCTATATATATAATAGGAATACAGGTTGATGTGTATTAGAGTACTAATATGCTTTCCTGAGCATAGTAAATAGTAATTGCATTATCTTGAATAATAAAAGCTCGCGTACCTTTATCGGTGAAGGTAAATTATATACACACACTTAATCTCAGCCAAACAATCTGGAGGGACGTATGCTCCAAGTTTCTACCCTTTTAAGTTGTACTTCACGCGTTTTAGATGCTAGGGCTAGGATAATTTGGTTCGACACTAACTTGTAAGTATAGAAACATTTCATTGTTCGCCTTGTTTTCTGTCTGCTATGTCTAGATCTGTTGTGAAGGCGTTTACTACATGGAGAGTGTACCTGGTTGTCCCTTACAAATCACAATGGAGTGAACTAGTTCTGGGTAAAATAATACACGATACATGGAGTTATAGTAGAATAAGGTAAGACTAGGTATGCTTAGGTCCTCTGAAACTGCTGCTTAAGCTCGTTTTTTTAATTTAAAAAATTCTGTCGACTGATCTGTATTGATTAAGATTAATTGTCATGTAAGAAATGATTGTTTCGTGTTGCTTTTGGAAGCACGGCTTAAGCTTTAGTGATGTAGTTGGTCCCAGCCATTTGCAATCAACTGTGAAATTGGATTACTGTGATTTTTTTTGGCTTTTAATAAAATCATTAAGCTCCAATTATCTTTGAGATTTTTATATTGGTAAAGTCTAGCATTGCTGCATTGAGCTTATGCATTTTTGCTTTGTCTTGTAGATATGTATAGCTAGCTTATTTCCAGAGCCGCCTTGAGTCTGATTAACGAGGTAGTGTGCAATTTCATGCTAACGGTTCAAACCGCTGTTGAGGGAGAAAAATACCAGTATAAGTGCCTCAGACAGGAAGTAGATCGACTTGCGAACTAGTTTGGACGGTCATGGTGGATTAAAAACCTTTAACATCTATATGATCTTAAATGACTCTTAATTCATAGATTATTGACCCTGATCTTTTTGTAATTTGAATGGTTGTGTAATATGCTACTCTTCTCCTGTAACTCGTCTTTGTCGTGCTTCTTGGAAATGAATGTGCAGTTGAATTCTCGCCACATTTCTTAATTCTTCAAATGGTTCCTGGGTCAACCTGGGGAAACCTCAGTACCATGTATGGTTCCTTTTCGCTTATGTACAATATAATTACATTAGGTTTTAAGGAACATTATATTGTGTAGAGTCCAGAAGGTAAGATCAGCCACTTCTATTAGATGTCATTATAGTCACCAAAATAGTTGTCCCAAGAGAAATTCTTAAATTTTTAGGGCATGGCTTGATTGAAAGTATAGATTTAAGGGGCTAATTGTGATGGCATAACTACTCTTTGTGATAAACTTTCCCTTCTTACTCGGTTAGATCAGTTTGTTTTAGTTGTCACATTTTGACTTTTACACTATTTGTATACTAATTTTGACTAGAAGTTTTTGACTTACTAAGATACAAAATTATACAATGTTGTGATTAAGAATAATCTTAATCTATAGTTTAAAGATATACTTTTATGTGGTCAAAGTTGTGTGTAGGTGAGTATGAAAGTTGAAGTGTTGCAACTAAGACTAATATCTTACTCTTCTTTGCTATTGAAATGTTTGGGATTAACTGGCTTGGAAGAGAGAGAAGTTGATGATGAAGATACATTGAGAAAGAGATGGAGTAGAAGGGAGTGGAGAGAGCTAGGGCATTGGGTTAATCGTGGTGCAATCATTTGGTAATGAGGTTTCCAGTGGCTGAGTGGTGATAGTGATGGACAATGATAGAGTAACCCTAAGGGTTGGCAACCCTTATGTGAGAGATAGAGAGAAAGTATAATAAATGCGTTAGTTGTAGGGATATTTTCTCTCTTTAAAATATTAAATTTATTAATATTTTCTCTATATCTCTCTCATGAGGGTTGCCAACCCTTAAGGTCACCCCAAACATTTTTCGATAGGGATAAAGGATATGTAGAAACTTTTGACCAACTTTTTAGATGGATCACTCATCACTGAATCCAACTTCAGGTTCTTCTTCTCCGAAAAACTAAAGGGAAGGGGGAATAATGGTTCACTGTGATTGGTTAGTAAGGGAAAGTTAAATTAATTGCTCGGCACTCTCTCGAGTGACCTCTAGCCCCTTTGAATGGCAGGTAATGGAAGCAAAACTTAAAAAAATTTTATTTTTGTGTATGTTGTACTTAAAACCTTGTTTTCTTTGACCTCGTTGCTCATTGCTTAATATGAGCAAAACATCAACTTTAAACGAGTATTTGAGCAAAAAGAAAAGCAGTGGGTATATCACGAGAGTATGATTGATGTTTTGTACTCTCTTCGTTTTTTTAAAAATTTACCCACTTTACTTTTCACAAGAACCAAGAAAAATAAGGGATAATTTCAGATCGTGGTAAAAAAAGATGATGATATTGCAAGAAAGGAAAGATGGAAAGAGGAGTCGTGACCTTTTATTTTATAGGGACATGGGGTAGAGATGATCATTAGGCGGATTAGGTTGGGCTAGGCTTTGGCCAAAACTATTTTGCTCATTTTCATCCACAGCCTTGGTCCAATGTTTTTTGTGCCAAAATATGCTATTATGGGCTGGTAGGTTATATAAATTGTACTTTAATTCGGGTTTAAATTGGACCACTTTTGCCATGTGATCTATGCCTTATTTATTTTTACGAATAAATGATGTGATACAAATTCGTAGGAAAGTAGAGTATCAAGCTTCCTCAATGTGTATCTTGTCCCTAAATGCAAGTTTGCGTCAAAAGTTATGGGCATTGTAGGCCCATATGCGTGCAAGACCCCGGGCCACGATCTATTGCTCGATTTATGACCTATATTTTGCAGTCTCCTATAAAAACGGTATTCCATCATAAAAGCTCTCTAGACTCTTGAACTTCCGTCAAACACAATCAAACACCTTCAAACCTTTACCAGCCTGATCAAGTTTCTTTCTAGCGCTTTCATATCTCAAACACAAGGGCTCATATATTCGATGTACCTTCACACATAATAACCAAACCTTAAAGCTCTCTTTAATCTCTTGAACTCCCGCCAAACACGATCAAGCACCTTCAAACATCATTAAACCTTCGCCAAGCTTGATCAAGTTTCTTTCTACTGCTTTCATATCTCAAACACAAGGGCTCATATCTTCGATATACCTTCACGCATAACCAAACCTAAAAGCTCTCTTTAAACTCTTGAACTACCCCCAAACACGATCAAACACCTTCAAACATCACCAAACCTTCGCCAAGCTTGATCAAGTTTCTTTCTACCGTTTTCATATCTCAAACACAAGTGCTCATACCTTTGGTATACTTTCACGGACAAATATCCATCTTAATACTTATGACAAATTAATGGAGATCTTTCAGTGGATGAAGGTATAAGGGTCATAAATCCTCGTCTCTACTTCCTTTTCTTTTTCCGCATCATCTTGACTTTTACACAATTTATGTACTAATTTTATGGCTAATATGCAAAAGCAAACATTAGTTATAAAAATGTTGGGCTCATCTCAATGTATATATTATGAAAATAAACTTTTTATTGTTTTTGCTAATATTAAGTTAAATATAATAATAGTTAAAATTATGCATTGGTAGCACGAAATCTCATGTGATGCAACATAATAAATAAAAAATAGATCTTTCCATATTTAAACAAAATTCTCCCCTTTCCATTCTTTTATTACTTTGTTTAATCCGTTTCTTGTACTATTAAACTTTTATGATGTAGATTCTCATACTTTATTATCTTTGTATATCTACATGTGGACTTTTTATTTATCATTTTTATTTATGTAATTATTGTTTTTTATATTGTTATTATTAGTATTATTACTATTACTTTATTTGTTTTTATTGTAGATCTTTTAGATTTTTAATTCTTCATTGTTTATCTATCTTTGCTACTTCATTATTTTCATTTTTATCGATCGTGCGTGCTAGATCTAGTTTTGTATGTCATGTTTACTAATCTTTTGTTTTTCCTTTTGGTATAATATATTAATATTTGTAATCACTTGAAAAAAGACCTAATAAAGTGTTGCCATGCCTAAGATAATGTTAGAGCACCCTTATCAATGATAAAGAAATAAGACAAGAAATAAGATCATGGGTTGATTGGGATGAAAATTTTGCATGGGGTGAGTGAAATGATGAATAAGATTGTGGGATGAGTGATCCCAAGTGTCACTTTTTTTTGGGTTTTAGAATATAGTAATTGTTGTAAAATTTCCAACGGTTTTATTTTAAAAAATACAAAGTGAAAAAAAATAAAAAAAATACCAATGGTTTTATTTTTTCGAGCTCTAGAAATAGAAACCCATTTTGCTATATTTTGGACAATTTTTTTTTCCAGTTATTTACTGATTTTATCTAATTTTGCTTATTTTTATATGAAATATATTCCATTTTTACATTTTAAAAAAATAAAAAAGTAAAGAGTAAGAGAGAGAAAAGTAGTTGGGTGGGGTCAAAAAAGTAAGAGAGAGAAAAAAGTAGTTGGGATGATTTTTTTTGTTGTTACGGTTAAGAGGATAGATGGAAAAGATTGTGGGATGTTATTTTTAGAGTGCGAAAGTTAGAAAGAGAGTGGGATGATATTTGTTTAAGATCATCTAATAATGGTGCTTCTTAGATGACCTGATAGGTACCTTATAAAATGATTGCTTAAATAACAAGTCACTATCTAGTTTGTAGGTGCTAATAAACCTACCTTTAGCCTATTTTCCTTGTAGGGTGCTTAATATGCATTATGTAATTATTTATTGTTATGAAAATTATTGTATAAAGCTAAGCGAACTAATGAGAATCGAATGGATTCTCAACCTAAACTGAAACTAGCTTAAACCGAAACCAATCCAAATGTAATTTATCCAACTCCAGTTTGAATCGAACATATATCCGATTTCACCCGATTATTGACTCAAATAAAATTTTATATAATGTGAAAAATAAATTCAAGCTCTAATTTAAGTTTTCTTAGCTCGAGTCATATTCGAAATCCTATTAAACAACAAACATTTACTTATAGATCAGTACGAAAATACTAAAATACTTATATTAAGAAAGTTGTATATGTGTTGATAATCTTTGCAAAAACTTTTTTGTTCCAAAAGTATAACATATAGGTTTATAAATAATAGTTTTAGATATATAGTCTTTTTTGTTAAAGAAATATTTTTAAAATCAATCATGTCTTAAAAGATATAGTATATATCATATTTTTAAAGACATTGCTGGTGTGAAATTTATTAATAAGTAATTGACACGTAATATATAATATAATAAATAGATTATACGCGAAACAAGATATATTACAACCACAACTTAAATTGCATGAATACTTCAAATTGGTGTGTATGTGTTGGACACTCAAAATCTCCAGGGAACTCCACTTTTAATGGAATACCGGCCACCGGGTCCTCTTGGTGCAAAAATATCATGTTTTCAGGTGCTTACAAAAAATAGCTACTTCCTCACTACATGTTGTATTAGTCTGAAATTGAATTTCTAAACCTACTTGTTTATCATCATCTCAACAAGGGGCTAGCTTTTTCAGCCATCATGGTTGAAGACAATCACCACAAAGTGAAAAAGGAAACAAAGGGGAGGGAATATCAAAATCTCATGTCTTAAGTGTCATTATCATCCTCTCGATGGAATAATCTTGCATACAAGTAATATGATTGGGCACCGACATAAAGTTCTTACTTTTAAAAAGTTTGCAAAGTATACTATTAGTATTACAATATTACTATGATACATTTTTGTCCAGGAAACTCCAGACTTGGTCATGCCCATATAATTCCGTAATCTTCTATTTTCTAACTTACCTCATTTTCTAGAACAAGATTTCATTGCCGTGCCTTTCCATTCTAGAAAGATAATGTAGCAAGCTAGGCAGATATCTGCAATCAAATGATGCATTAAGTTCTTAAAAGTAAACATAAAATTATTTGCCATGCATGAGTAAATGGGATAAATAGAATGCTATCAACGGCAGGTTTTCTTATACACCATATCAATATTGTATAGTTGCAACAATCTACTTATAAAAATTATAAAAACTTGATATTATGATTTATGACTATATATATAATAACACTTATATTATCTTAGCAAAAAAATGAAAAAGTAATAGTACATGTCAAAACATTACAATTGCAAAAGAATGGAGCAAGTAGTTTTTGGTTGGCCAAATTATTTTTCAGTTAAATAATTTCTATACGGACATTTCAGACTTCAAAATAAAACTCTACTATATATGAACACATTAGCTGAAATTGAACTAAATTTGATAAGGTAGCTTAAATGGATAAGTAGTAGCTGAAACTAATATTTTGCTTTAATTGAATATAAGGAATTTGATACCATGAGCTATTTCATAGAACTAGTTGTTCAAGTGCTGATATTTCATCATTATTTTTTTTAATGGAGAAAAATAAGTTAAAAAGATGGATGAAACGAAAAATTTCAGGTCCTTATTTTCATAAGCTACTCAATGTTGCTTCTCGATCGTTTCAAATCTTCTTGAGTTACATGCCAAACAATTCTAACCAATTTAGAATCTTAGCTACTTCAGCTCATTATTTAAGTTAAATGAAATGTGTTACCAAACATAATCAAGATGAAGTCTATCACCGTTAGCCGGTAAAATATTATTCATTATGTATGTTGGATCAAAGTTCAAATTGGAAGTACAATATTCTACTTCGTATTGTCTGTGTTGATGTTGAAATACTATCAAGTGGTTCCACTCGATTCAACACACTATTCAACTTCTATTGAACAAACTAGTTTTAGTTTATTTACTTTTAGTTTATCCAAATTACATAAAGATGTGAATGATTTCTTGTACATAATATTTTCATATTAGTCAAAAAATCACATATAAATATCAATTTATAGAATTGCAAAATTGCACATGAAAATATAAATTTAGTGTAAAATATATAACAACGAATATCACAGCATAACATTAAGAAATCTACAAAAGCCATTTTGAAATCGAAATTTATATGTACATGCCACTGGATGAAATATAGTTACACCTAGTATTAGCTTTAATTTAATGAAAATATAGTGAAAATCTACTCTCTTTTTTTTCTTGTTCCTAAAATGAATCTAACATATGGTGCCAAAATTTTGTGTGCCACTCTTTCCTACTTGTTGATTATATGTATTTAGATTGTAAATTAAAACTAATGGCCATAGTTAGGGCCTTGTCCCGGCGGCGGGCCGGGCTGGCTGGGCCGGGTGTTGTTTGGGGTCGGGGGCCGGCCGCTTTTGGTCTGCGGCCGGAAAATCGCCCCCCCCGGTTCAGGTTATGTAGGATTTATTTTTTTTTTTTTTTTTTTGGATTTTGTTTAATATTCTAGGCTAGATTTGGACATGGGTGGCGGATTTACGGCCCCCCCCCCCCACAAAAAATAATTCAAAAAAAAAAAAAAAAAAAAAAAAAAAAAAAAAAAAAAAAAAAAAAAAGGGTCCCCACCACCCCCCCAAGACAGCCATAGTAATAGTAAAAATCAATATTAGAGCGAGATGTACATAACACAAGTAGTACACAAATTGTAGAAAACAAAATTTTGATCATTCGTGGTCTGGTAGAGTGAGATGTAAGTGGTTCCCTCAAAGCGACAAATGTCATAATACCCGTGTTAATGACCAACTTACAGGTACTGTTGTGAGTGCCTTGATGTACCACATAAATGATGCTCTTAGTTGTTTACTACTACATCCGTTTCTAAATACATGCAACATTCAAAATTTTGCACTATTCCAATAATATAACTTTGACTGCATTTTAAAGCTATTATATAATCATATAAATATATTGTTCAATTAGTCTCAAAATATTTTTTCAAAATATCAATTTTTTAATTTGTAAGTTTAATACTAATCATTAGTTAAAGATATTAACAGTTAAAGTAATGTATTCATATATGTGAAAGTTAACATGTTGCACGTACTTAGAAATGGATTAAGTATTCGACGCACTCATGCATTGGGAGTACTCTAACTTGGTTAAACACTTACGGCCCGTTTGGTTAGATGTCATAAATGGTGGTATTGGTAATGCATTATAGTGTAAATTTGTAAAGGAAATCCCACATCATTACCCATGGTAATGCTACTTGATCCAAAACCATCAATTTTCTTCCTAAAATCTAATTACTATCCATTACCACTTGGGAAGATGGTATTGGGTGGTAATGGAAATTTATATAGGAAAACCCATATTTTGTGACGAAGTTTCATTACCATGGTCATTGACATGAGAATTAATTTCTTTACAAATTTACACTAAATTACATTACCATTACCACCATTTATGATCACTAACCAAACGGGTCGTTATAATGATACGACCAAGCTTGTGCTCTAAATAGACCATGCATATTGAAAAAGTCTACTATGAGCAAGTTGCTTAAGCAAACAAATGATTAAATATAGTTAAATATAGTTAAATATAGTTAATAGTTATCTTGCTGACCATTGAACATAACCTGTCGTTGAAGTTGAGATAAACCACACAAAATGGGTTGTACAAACTCGAAGTTGCCGATAATAACACGGAAACCAAGTTTGCACTAGATCAAGGGAAATTGTTTAACAATTATAAATTCTATTACGTGAAATTTTGTCAACAATTAACTCTATTAAGAGTCATATCTGGCAGTAATGTAAACTATGTTCCATATAAGATTTGAGATATAACAGTTCATCTTACAAGATTTTACCAAATAAACTAACTAGCTAACCTCCACAAATTTCCGTATACAATTATGGTAGCACAAAAAAGCTATATCGTAAATCTATGAATTAATGTATACATAGATCACCGAACACCATACAGTGTTATTTATTTAATGAATTAGAATTTTTTTAGTATGTTGCATGTTGATCTTGGAAGTGCTTACAAGCGTCACATATATTCAAATTCATAGAAGTTCCTAATATTCGGGCTATCATATATATAGTAAGGGGATATATATTTCCAAAATTGCATTCTAAAAAGTAATTTTGATAAGTGAAAAATGCAATCCTGGGTTTAGGAAATTCATTAAGGTTATTACAGTGAAAATTAAGGTTAATCAAGGATATTATTTATTAACAAATGATTATTTATAAAAAAAATAATGACAAGTTTAGACGGATCTATTTCGTTAAGGGATGGTGTTAGGTAGACGCAATAATAGTTGCATGTTTTCTTTCCAACTGTTTTAGTTGTAGGTCATTATTGGATTAGATTGCTCATATATATAAAGATGATTTTTATTAAAAATCCTTATAGTAGTCTAAAAATGTAACACCAAACCTTTAATTCTTTGGCTCACATGTTTCTCATATTCAAATTTCAAGGTTATCTATTTTGAGCAACTTAGGAAGCAAATGCATATCAATCTTAAGACACTATAGTTCCATTACTCTATGACACAGAAGTTGCATTGTATTATTGTATATTGCAATAGATTGTTTATCTCATCAAGAATGAAGCATCTCGAATTGTAACCTTCCAAAATGTTTATATTTGCTATATTTGGGGAAGCATTTTATATAGGTACCTTAAATCATAAGGTACTAGAATATTTTTATGTGCTAAAATAATTAGTAGTGTTTGGGAAGCACCTAAAATAAAATAATTTTAGGTGGTCAAAATGACTGAAATTGACAAGTTAAAATTTTTAACTTATCAAAATCAGGTTATTGAAATTTTGGAAATTCTTTCTAAAATTTTGATAACCACTAATTTTGGCAAAATAATTTAGCAACTAATAAACTAATTTTGCTAAACAGTTAAACTAATTAGCTATCTTATCAGTTTCAGCTAACTTATCAGTTTTAACTCCTTTTCAACTAGTATTACCAAACAGACCCATAAAATAATATACTTATATCCGAAAGCTTCAAAAACATGATGGTAAAACTTCTAAGCTTCTAAGAGAATGCTTTCTTATGAATGGTTTCTTAGGTCTGGTTGAAGTGGAGGGTGTAAAACATAATGTTTGTTATTTTTCATAATCTTGATCCATTGTTCTAAAGCTAACAATTTCAAAGGAACTCGATCTTGTTTTGTAATTACTTGATATACATGATTCACACATAGGGTTCAAATATTTGTTACTGATCAAAGAAGCAGAGAAAGCACACATCAAAGGTACATCGAACTCCTTATTTCATGTTACCATGTAGATCAGATTTTGGTTGTTTAGATGTTTTTTGCAGATAAGATCTGATCAAAACCCAAAAACCAATGGAACTAAGCTCTTTTGACACATTTTTCTGATTAATACTATTATTCGAGCTAGTTCATTATCAGTGAATATATTTAGGGTAGTTTGTATAAATTAATGTATCTGTTACATATAATACTAATACCTAATAATAACTATATCTTGTTCTTAAAAGAATTACTGTTAGAAGAATATTCACCAGTGTTTAACAATAATCATTATCATTATGAGTTATATCATTGTTCTCCGGTCTCACTAGTCACTATATATACATCTAACTCTACATTAGAAAATGAAGAGATAGCAAAATGCAAAATCTACGTGACTATATACTCTTGAGAACCCTATAACAAGATTTGCCCAAATTTTCATTATATATGTCACAAACTTCTCAAAGAGTATTCAAGGTGTACATGTCTTAGTGCTTACGTTACGTGTTCTTTATTTTGTAATCAAATACGCTAAGTTACTGAAGGTGAAATCACAAATTTATCTTCCACCTTTTTTTTATTGAAGGAATTTATCTTCCACCTGATAAATGCAACTTCACCGCAAGTGTCAAACTCGGCTAAGCCATGCACAAGCTCTAATATGGTTGGCCATGTCCGGTGTTATCTTGATAACACCTGATGAGACTACATATACTATATAGATATGCCGATAATAAAAATATTTTTGCTAACAGTTTTTTTATTTTCTGTTTGGGTGTAGAGAAAGCCACAAGAGTGAATAATGTAGATGGGATTTGATCCTATGTCGTGACTCGTGAGTACTACCTCCCAAACTGTAACCAACTAATTTAATTGACATCTACATGCTAACAGTTTGTTTGATTGTCAGTAATAGTATGAGATTAGACGTTATGAACTTATGATGTAGTCAAAGTTTATTTGTGTGGATCAATATGTTATATCTCTATCTCTTCATGAATTTAAATTTTGATTAAAGTGATAACAAATGGTAATTAAAGATTCATTTTCATTCGGGCCTGCTGTGACTTCGTCTTCTCAGAGTCAGTCAGAGTCAGACATAATCTGATGAATTGTTCTCAAATTCTTTCTCTAGTATATTGGCCGGAAGGCTTCTGTAGAAGTGCTTGGATAAGCTTACGTACATATTAGAGGCCTCAACCCTTACTACAAGTAGAGTGAAGACGAAGATGAAGAGGAAGTAAAGAAAATGATGATAATGAGGACAAAGGTCGCCTTTTTTTATAGCATTTTTTGTCTGATAAGATGAAATAAAAAGGTGTTTCGTTGGGAAAAACCTAATAAATTTTATTTTGTATAGACTAAATAGGTATAAATGTTTGTTACTTAAAACGACGTCGCAGTTTTCCGGCAAAGGAAACTCAGCACAACGCGTTGCCATCTTATTTTTCCCACCCTTAGAAAGAAGTGGTTTTATAGAGAGTGAATTTGTTTCTAGGGTGAAGTGCTGAAGAAAATGACAAAAATGAATGAGAAAATAAAAGGTCAACCTTGGAAATTTGACTTTCTCGCCGGTTATTTTAATGTGGTCTTAAGTAACAAACCTTTGTACTTTATGGTCATTGGAAGTAAAAAACAATTATTTGGTCTTTCCTTATAAAACATCATTTTTATTTGGTCTTATCTGATCAAAAGTTCTTTTTATAATGATGATAACAATGACGAAGATATCGCAATGATTTTAACTCTATCTAGACACCTTATATCCCCCAAAAATATTTAACCTCTAACTTGGATGAACATGACATTGAAAGTTTTGAATAGAGAAGGTTTCTCAGACTTGCAAGCTGAGGAAACTAAAGCATATCACAAGATGTTGGAAGCTCAAAGGTTGATGCATGAACAACCTGGGAATGTAGAGCTGGCTAAAGCTGAATTAGCTGCTGTGAAAGAGTACCATGTCAAGCATCAGGCTCACATAGAGTTCTTATCACAAAAAGTAAAACTGGAATGGGTTGAGGCTGGGGATGAAAATACAGCCCTGTTTCAGCATCGTATAAAGCAAGAAGAATACACAATCAGGTATATAGTATATATGATGCTGAGGGACAATGGCAAGATACTGCTGAGGGAGTTTCTAAGGCTTTCTTACAGTATTATGAAACTTTATTAGGCAAGGATAACATGGCAAGGAAGCATGTGAATGTTCAACTAATGCAGGAGGGCCCTCTTATTACAGATGAACATAGGAGCATACTTTGTGCTCCTCATACTGCAGAGGAGGTTAAGAAAGCTCTTTTATCCATCCCTGGTAATAAAGCTCCAGGAGTAGATGGATTTGGAGCTTATTTTTACAGAGACGCATGGGCACTGGTAGGTGAGGAGGTCATTGATGTTGTACTGAATGTTTTGCAGGAAGGAAAACTCTTGAAAGAGTTGAACAACTCTGTAATTACATTAGTACCTAAAACATATTGTATAAATGTATCACAAAGGTCTTGTGTGGAAGACTGAGGTAAGTACTACCAGATCTAATCATGGAAAACCAAAGTGGGTTTGTTCATGGTAGATACATCACCCACAATATCATGGTACTGCAGGACCTAGTGAGGCATTATGGAAGGAAGAAAGTGCAACCAGGATGCTTGTTGAAGATAGATATACAGAAAGCATATGACACAGTGAGTTGGGAATTTTTAAGTGAGATGCTAGATGCTAGATGCATTAGGCTTTCCTACTAGCTTCACTGCTCTGGTGATGGAATGTGTTTCCACCCCTATGTTTTCTATCATGCTGAATGGCACTATGAGAGGATTTTTCAAGTCTCATAGGGGTTTAAGACAAGGTGATCCCATTTCACCTTTACTATTTGTACTTTGTATGGAGTATTTGTCAAGGATTTTGACAAAACTCACCCAGATTGAGCAGTTCAAGTTTCATCCTAGATGCGGGGAGATGAAACTAACACACATGTGTTTTAGCGATGATCTCATCATGTGCAATAAAGGGGATTTTACTTCTGTGTATATGATGTTGAGAGCTTTCAAGTTATTCTCTGAAACATCAGGGCTCAAGGCAAATATGAACAAATCTGCCATGTACACTTGCAATATGGATAGTGCAGATATACAGAGAATCACTGAAGCTTCAGGTTTTGCTCATCATACTCTCCCATTTAAATACCTTGGGGTACCTATTTGTGCCAAGAAGATAACTGCAGGGCAATGTGAAACAGTAGTTGAAAAAATGACAGCTAGAATTAGAATGTGGAGCTCTAGGCACTTGTCCTACACAGCTAGAGTCCAATTGATTAATGTTGTTCTACTCAGTCTACACATGTATTGGGCGCATGTTTTTGTCCTTCCTAAGAGAGTGTTGATTGAAATTAGCAAGATCTGCAGGGTATTCCTTTGGAGTGGGCAATATTTTTTTCAAAAACCAGGAGCAATAGCTTGGGACAGATTATGTAGTCCCAAATCAGCAGGAGGACTTGGTTTCAGGGACATCTTTACTTGGAATATAGCATTTCTAGGTAAATATGTATAGGCTGTCAGTACTCAACAAGAAAGCCTTTGGTTGAAATGGATCAATTCAGTGTACCTAAAGGATGCAGATTGGTGGTCTTATACACCACAAGCTAATGCTAGCTGGTATTGGAAAAAGATATGCTTTGTGAAGGAGCGGTTGAAAGTGGTGTTTACACAGGCTGAATTATGTGCCATGGGGAAATATTCTGTAAAATTGGTGTATGAGAAACTCAGAGGTGATCATATTGGTGTGACATGGGATACTGTAGTCTGGAATAGACTAAGTATACTTAAGCACAGATTCATTTCTTGGCTAGCTGTGCAGAACAAGCTTCAAACAACATCTAAGCTAGCTCAGCTTGGTGTGAGTGCCAATGATACTTGTTTAATTTGTGGGGGCCATAGTGAAACACACCAGCATCTGTTCTTCAAATGTTAGTTGAGCTTGCAGTGTTTGAAGCTGATTAAAGACTGGTTCAAGATTTCTTATCTGTCTGATGATTTGCAAAAACTGGTTAGAGTAATACAGAACAGCAGAAGGTCCAAGTTTAGAAAGTAAGTTTTGTTTGCTGGGTTGACAGCCTTGATCTATTTCATATGGAAAGCTCGAAATTCAGTCTACTGGGATCACTGTATACCTAACATAGAACATGGGGTGAAGCAACTGAAACTATGTACTAGAGATAGAATATTAGCTGTAATGCCCAAGAAAGTATCTAGGAAAGATAATGAATGGTTTTTAAATTTGTAATACATTGTATGTTGTAGGCCTGTTGGCTGTTACCATCCTTAAGTTTGGGAGTCCAACCTAGTTGGTTTGCCTCGCCTTTGGATTGATTTTGGTTGTAAAGTGTTGCTTCATCAATCTAATCTCTTACTTAGCAAAAAAAAAAACTTGGATGAACATATATGTTGCACTATCTATATACCCCATCTTTTCTCTCTCACAAACTTTAGCCTCCATTAGTGATTTCTAGAGGAGCTTCCATCAACTCCTATCGGTGGAAGGCTTCAATTTTTTTCGTGGCTTATATCTTCCGTTTTTTTGGTAAGCAAGTAATATGTGTATTGCTTCCAAAAAAAACCATCATGTACAACCTATTTCCCAAAGAGGGAGAGGAACAAACTGGCCACAGGTGGCCACAAGAAACTCATAGAGTAGCTAGGCATTCTTTATTCCTAGAACTCCACTTTGTAGAATTACAAAATTCACTCTATGTTTTATTATATACTGTATTTCTTCAATTAGCTATACATTCAATTCTATTCACTTTACTTATATCTTCAGTTTTATTTGTTTATTAGGTTTATAATAATGCTTCCGCAAGGAACTACTTTCCCTCCAAAGACAAGGTTCTTTTCTCTATCTTTTCTTTCCTATTTGTAAGTCCTAGGGATGCTTATTGGTTTAGCCGAGCCCGAACTGTGGTCGGCTCGGCTCGTGTTCGTTTAAGTTAATTCGAGCTTGAAGCTTGACGAACCGAGCTTTGACCAAATGTTAAACGAGCCGAGCTCGAACTGTTCATGAACATGCTTGACTCATTATCACCCCTAGTTTTTACATGTTTTCTTTGTTATTGTTTTTTTTTTTAATTTTTGAGATTTATAAGTTTTCTTTTTGATAATGAAACTATTAACTTATAATTGTGTAATATCAAAGTTAATATATATATTTATGTATATATATGAATATATTATATTTCAATATAAAAGAATAACGTAACCTGTTCACGAACTTTTCAAGCCGAGCTTTGCCTAGCTCTACTCGGCTCGTTAAAGTCTTGAGCCGAGTTTGAATCTGAGCCGAGCTTTTGATCGAGTCGATCTCGAACTGTTCGCGAATAGGCCAGCCTTATTATTACCCCTAGTAAGTCCTGTAGATCTAATGGATTACCATGGAATGTGTTCATTGATAAAAAAATTATGCATGACTACAACTGCTGTCAAATTTTCAAATACATTTTGATGAAAAAAAATGAAAAAATCCTCACACGATCAAACCTACAACAATCATTAAACAGTGTCTTCAAAAATGTTGTATATACGAGTGATATATGCAAGCGATGTTGTATAATGCAAGATCTAATCATCAATCACAATTTTGATGAAAGAAACTTTTATCTGATTCAATTATTGTTATGTAATTGATAGATTAAAATTTCATTTGTATAACTCTTTATTAATGAATTGATTCCACTTAAAAAATGTATTTTATGTAGACTCATCTATGTCCTTTATGTTTAGCTATTGTTGTTTTGAATGTTAAACTATATTTCATGATGCTTATTTTATCACTCAAATCTATATAAAGGTTTGCGAAATTATCTTTTAGATTCTAGCAAACAATTTACTAGTGAAACGAAGAGATTAAGGAGTAATAATTGTTAGGAATCTCGTTTGATAGAGAATAATTTTTTTTGCAGATCAGACGAGGACTTTCATTTTAGTAGATAAAAGAATGTCTTCAAATGTTTTAAACTCTCATCTATAGTGCTTGAGTAGATAAGCGCATCATTAACATAGACGGTAAAATTTCGAATAAGCATTGAATACATCATTGATTATCCTTTGATATTCAGAATGAGCAATTTTAAGGCTGGAAGGAATAATTAAGTTTCATTTATATTAAGTCTAAAGGAACTGTGAAAATAAAAGATAAAAGAAGGTGTTGATATCCCATAAATAACCCACATGTGAATGTAAGTGTTGTCCTACATCAAACATGAGGAGAGGAATAAACAACTTAATAAGCTTGA
The DNA here is from genome assembly GCA_947648045.1 of Beta corolliflora. Taxonomy (NCBI): domain Eukaryota; kingdom Viridiplantae; phylum Streptophyta; class Magnoliopsida; order Caryophyllales; family Amaranthaceae; genus Beta; species Beta corolliflora. The sequence goes on from CANSZD010003249.1 coordinate 638,352, forward strand.
GAATTTACTCCTTCTATTGAAAAATGGTTTTAGGATAGAGCCTTTTTTGGGCTTGTAAATTGTCCAAACTCTCCTCTATTAACGGGTGTGCCTAAGACTCATTTAACATTTGACTAAATTTAATATGGTATCAGAGCACAAGTTGGGCCCAAATATTCTGGGTCATAATTATGGAAAACTCACATGTGAGGCGGAGTATGCCATCCATGAACAACCCACATGTGAGTGTAAGTGTTGTCCCACATTGAACACGAGGAGAGGAATAAACAACTTAATAAGTTTGAGGAGTTATTCCTCCTATTTCCAATTAGTTTGAACTAACTTTAATAGAAGACCTTGCCTAACCTGACAAAACTTTGTGCACCATGCACACAAATACCTATTAAAACTTTAATTATGACACTAAATCTGAATAAATGCACATACATGGAAAAGCAATTGCGAGCTTTATAGCTATTCGCTAGGAACTTCATCTTCCTTGCATCAGCCAATGCTTTCATAATTGAAACAACTCAAGGCTAAGGGATCACGCACGGTTCTCAATTAGTTTAAATCCAGATGGTGATCGTCCTTTAATGTCTCATAATCTATCCTCAAACTAGCCATTAAAGTCTGATCTAATCTCATAGTCGTCCCTCGGTCAAATTAGATTGAGAGAAGCCTTGTGAGTCACCATACCATAGACATCATTGAACATTCTAGTGCATTTGATTTGGTGGATTTTCTTTCGGTTCTCAGGTTTCCACAATAAATCTTCTTTTAGATTCTTTATTTTTGAATTTTGTGTATGTGTTGTATATTGCTTGTGAATACACAATAGGGATATGATATTATCCTAACACAATGTTGCAACTATCTAAAAACGGAAGTAATAGGTAAGTAAACTACACGCGGGAAGCCAAATTGGTTTAAATCTTATCATAATATTCATCATAAATTCATAGTGTATAAAACGTCTAACTAACTTACCCATAGGGGGAGTAAGAAACGGAAAAACATCTTATTGTGTTGATGTAACTTAAAGTGATTGGCGATGTCATTTTACTATTGCTAAAAAAGGGAAAAGACGTGTTACTTGACTTAAGATCGGTAAGCTTTAGTTTTTGATATACTAGTACTTTATAACTGATTAACTAGGAAGTGTTCTGAAAATTATGTGATTATTTAATTAGTTTATAAATTTCAATACTAATTAAGGTGAATGACTTAATTAGTTGAATTTCAGAAACATAAGTGCATCGACTGTTACGTAGATTACCCACTTCTAATAGATCCTTAAAATATAATCATTGATTGTAAGTTGAATTTCACCAAACATTAATTTCTATTAGTATTGGGAAAACTATCCACTGGATAAACCAAGTTTTATCCGAATTTGAGCCGTCATGAAATACTTTAATTCAATCTTAGCAAGTTTGGTCCCTTAAAACTAGAGAAGAAGGGAATCTCAATTTTCAAATGCCAAAGGATTTAATTTTTTGACTGAATTACCACAAAATACAAACCCTTACCCACCATATTTATCCTAACTTACACACCTGAAAAAAAAATTGGTCTACAAAAGACCGTCTTACAAAACTAATTGAGTCAAAGGAGTCACTAATTTTTTTAGGATTACCCATGAGATGGTTATATAATAAGATCGTCTCATTTGAGAATTCCTAAGAAAGCTAATAGTGCTTCTCTTCATATAGGCGCTAGGAGTTTCCAACTTGATACTGCTTCTACTAAATTGTTCTGCTAGAACAGAAAACGAGACATGAAACATGACTCAGTGAAAAGCACTTGTGGATGCAAGAATTGTATCTTACGTTTAAACACGTAAAATTGATGAATTATCGGGTGCACCTAATAGTATGTTCTCTATGATAGTGTAGGAATAACAAACCAAAATTTGGTATAAGGAGTGAACATATTTCCCATCTTCATTCATTGTAACCACATCATACAGGAGCAAATGCTTTGAAGCACAACTTATGGAAAAATTTTAGATTTTTTTGCCAAATGCAGCTCTTTAAAGTGGCCACTTGGTTAATTGCAGCCTTTCATTTCAATCTTTTCAATTGCAGCCTCAAATAAACCAAATACTTTTAAGTTGTAGCACAAATCCAACCTACCTTCACGTCTTTTTGGCTGCAACTTAAAAGTGTTTGGTTTATTTGAAGCTGCAATTGAAGAGATTAAAATGAAAGGGCTAAAATTAACAATTAAAGTGGCCACTTTAAAAGCCTGCATTTGACAAAAAATTCAAAATTTTTTGTAAAGTTGGTCAAAATAAAACAAAATAAGGAAAAACCGTAGAAACAAATTCATAAAATATATCCTTTTCAATGATGATCTTAATATATATATGTAATATCTTCATATATATGGGTGTTGATAATACCTTAAAAACAGCATAAAGACAATATGGAAATGTGACTAACAAAGCCTTCTTTAACATGTTAGGAATCATGTGCTAATTACAAAAATTAGGCTCTACAAAAACTAAGTATAATTATATCATATAAAAATATATCCTATATAAACATTAATTCGTATAAACTAGGATACCTAAGTCCCAAAGTATGAGGATTGGGATAATGAGACTTAAACAAACTATACATTTTAGATTATTAGGCCCTCTGACATGAGAAGACCTGTGTTGTAGGCCACCTTACATACCCAATTAGGCAGCCTTAGCTTGCTGCCAAGTCATAGTTTATGTTATAATATTGGAAAATTTGTCGGAATCAACCTTTTAAATACAAGTTTTTGTGAGAAACAACCTTTTAAAAACAATCTGGCAAAAGAAGACCTTAAGAAGAAAATATTTTGCGAGAAATAACCTCGATCTATTTTCCGGCATTGACCAAGCATTTTTCAACGTTAACTCGTTAAAACCAAACATGTGGAGGACACATGAACTGCATATTTTATGTTTCAACCCTGTTTTTCTCCATTTTTCGACATTGAATAAGTATTTTTCGATGTTGACTTTATCAATATATGAAGGGAAATGGGGTTGAAACATAAGAAATGTGGGTTATGTGTCTTGCCATGTTTGGTTTTAGTGAGTCGAAGCCGCAAAATACTTGGTCAATGCTCGAAAAATGGGTCAGGGTTCCTTGCAAAAAAAAAAATACTTTTAAGGTCTTATTTTACTAGATTTTTTTAAAAGGTAGTTTCTCGCAAAAACTTATATTTAAAAGGTTGCTTTTGACAAATTTTCCTATAATATTCTATATTTCTTCACATTAAATATTGAATTTTTATTAAAATAAGCTCAATGAAAAGACAATTTGGCTTATCAAACAAGTTCATAATAATCCTTTTTAATTTGATAAACTTTCGAAGTCCCCCTACCTTTTTTTTCTTATTCCGAGAGTAGTTTTATCAAGTGGTGCAATGTGATCAGCCCTTCTCCCGAATGAAGTGGCCGGCCATGATTTCAAATTCGGGTTTTTTTCCAGCCTAATTTCCCCTCATTAATTTCATTTTAAAGATAATAATCGTCTTAAATTTACTTTTGATCCATCATATATTTGATGAGAAATAATTTCTTTCAAATTCAATTAGACAGTTGAATCCTTTTTTTACCTGATTTTATGTATCCAAGACTTGAGGCACAAACATACCTGACCTCCATTATATTGCTATCAAGAAACACAGAAAATGTAAAGGGGAATCTTTTGAACCTTTTTGTCTCAATTAAGAGGGATATTAACTATATAGGAAGTAGTACTGTATAACCAATTACTTTACGAAAATAGAAAATCACTTGAATTCGATTTTATTTACTTAATCTCTACTATATCACTCTCTCATTTACTTGTAGCAATGCTAAACGATCTTATATTTTATCACTAAATCAGCAAAACAACCTCGTATAATTTTTTTTTTTTTTTTGACATCAAGAAAACGTGCATTGATTATTATTTTTATTATTGATGCTTTCAACACTTGTAAAAATTGGACCCAAAAAAAATTATACAAATGAAAGTACTTATATTCATGTTACTTGATTAAAACTTAACTTGCTGATAATAGAAGATAATATAATTTTATAAATATTTCATCAACCTTAGAAGCAAAATAATAATGTAAATTAGTTTTCCTAAACATTAATACTATCTGGTGTATTAATATCACGTCAACTACACAAGTAGTACGAGACTATGTAATCACATGCATAACATAAGATCTTAACAACAGTATTATTGCATTATAAGAGAGAGAAAGAGCTTATCTACCTAGGTCCTAGGAGACCGTCAAATGATGCGACACAATTTAATACTTAAATTTTATTTTAACATATATCTAATTAAAGAGTATAGTTACGCATTTACACACCGAAAAATTAGAAGTAAATCTTGTTATGATTGAAAAGAATCCAATATTCAAGAAGTTTAGGGTTTTACTCTGTTCATCAGTCTGTTTAATCTTCTTCCCTATTATAGTTCATGTATATATACTTCCAAGTAAATTTTTGTAAATATTTTCTAAACAAATTGATTTAAGAGATAAGGAAAACATCTTATGTAGATCTCAAAACAAACCCAAAAGAAATTTCACATAAAACTTATGTGAAACTCGGAAAAGTAATTGACAATATTTTTATATTATTTATATATCGGGATTCTAGCTATTCTCTATCGGAAGAGAATTTGAAAGATGATCGAGATCTATGAGGGTTTAGGTTTTTTCAGCAATTCGCCACCAGATAAACTGTTTTTGAATCAAGAGAAAAAAGACAGCTACAAAAGAAGAAAGATGTTTAAGGTTGTAGATGATGATAAAACTTATGTGAAACTCGGAAAAGTAATTGACAATATTTTTATATTTATATATCGGAATTCTAGCTATTCTCTATCGGAAGAGAATTTGGAAGATGATCGGGATCCATAAGGATTTAGGTTTTTTCAGCAATTCGTCACCAGAGAAACTGTTTTTGAATTCAAGGCAGTGGAAAAAAAAAAAAAGATGTTTAAGGTTATAGACGATGATACCTTAAAAGCGACGATTAGATGAAGATCCATCACAAGTAGTAGTAGTAGTAGTCGTCGTCTTTAAAACCCTCTTCTTCTTCTTTTTCTTCTTGTAAGGAATACCTCTTGCTTTAGCTTGACAATCCTTAACTTCCCTTAAATAGACCCTAATAGTCCCGTTACCAAACGGGTTCGATTCGGGTGACCCACCGTGCTCCTCATAGGCGGCTCTAAGGCGTCCGATGAGAGCATCAAGGCTGCCCCACGCTTGTCGAAGCGGGCAGCTGCACGGAGCCGGTGGGTCAGGCATCCCAAAGAAGGTACACCCATGTAAGTGCACCTTAGTTTTTCCAAACTGATCAAGATACCTAAGGAACTCTAGTACGTGGTGACATGTACACTGAGTTACAGCGATGGGTGGCCTCATGTTTCTAAGGTATTGTCCAAAGGTATTCCAGTCCCTACGCTTCTGGGACTCGTACCGGCTAAGCGTAGGGGTGGATGGTTGAGCCGCGGCTTGGTGGTGGACGTGGTTGTCTGGACATATAACAGGAGGGAGAGGTGGTGGCTCAGTGGCGAATTTTGTGATAGTTTCCATGGAGGCCTATAGGTGAAAAATGAATAATAGGTTTAACTTCTAAGGTAGACTAAAAATAGGAATTCTTAGCTTTTTTTTAAATAAAGGAAAGAGGGGAGGAGACAAAAAATGGTGAATGAGGGTAATGAAGTGGGGGAAGAAGATGATGGAGGTCACATCCTAAGATATGAAAGAAGGAAGATCAGACAATATTTGTATGGACCCCATTTTTGAATAAGAGGGTGCTTTTTTTGGTTCGTTGCTTTTTTTTCCTCTTCTCCTTTATCTCTTATTTTGTTTTATGCCTTTTTGTAATATGATTGAAGCTAAGAAATTTTTAGGCATTAGGAAGAGTGGGAAGGATCATATTAAACCCTTCTATGTGATTATTTCTTTGTTGAACAAGGACATATGAAATTTTTTATTTATATGTAATTGGGAAGTATAATGGTTACCATTCTCTAAAGTAAAAACAAGGATTTTATAGATGTAATATTCGATCAAGGATAATATCTATGATATATGTCTAAAATGCTTTGTCTTTAACGAAAGGTCACCCAGTAAATCATCTACTTAGGCAATATGATATCCATTAATTTATTATACTTAAGTGAACCTGTCTTAGTAAATTAATGTACTGAGATGCATCTCGCCCAATACCTGCTCATAATCCTTGTATAATCCATAATTTTTTCATCACACTTTCATTAGTAACCTATGTCAAAAAAAACTTAGCAACAGATTTCTATATGCGTATTTGTTCCTCCAAATTGCCCTACCTTTCCATTACCTTCGCTTTATCACGGCTTGATTTAAACTTTTATTGAGCTACATACCATCATATACTCAAGTTTCCTCTTTTATATGTCCAAAAAAAAGTCAAGAATATGTTTAGATGTAAGTTATATGTATAATATTTTATTATGTATTGTGTTCGATCAAACTTAGAAGCATTTGGAGTTTTCAATTTCAGTTATGTATGTTGTATTATGTCTAGATGTTTAGCAAGTTTTAATAAACAATTATGTTTGTTTTTAAATTTTTCACTGTTATGGTTATCTGACCATATTTAGACAATTTGAGTATTTCAATCCTATCTTTTACATCAACGCAATATCATTCCTTCCCCTTTATGTCCTTCTTGCCCCACTTGTGTTGAATCCTCGCTTCATGTTATTCGGGATTGTACTAATGCTTCGGCAATTTGGTGTTTGTTATCCCCTCCCCAAGATTTTTGGATGTGTAGCAATATTAAAGAATGGTTGCGTTTTTGTGTTAGTAGACATCATCAAAGCAATGGGTTGAATTGGTCCCTTCTTTTTCCTTTGGTATGCTTTGAGATTTGGAAAGCAAGAAATCGTTCCCTTTTTGATAAAAAGCCGCATATGCCAGCCCAAGTCACCCTAAACTTGGCCATTAACATGGCCAAGGAGTTCAGGGCCGCTCAGTCTTCCCCTATTTCAAACCCGTCGGTCAGGTGTACTTCTTGGAGACCTTCTCCACCTCCATTTAATTTGTCCATATTCATGTGGACGCTTCCTTTATGAACATTGAAACCAAGTCAAGTATGGCAGGAGTTATTAGAGATTCTTTAGGAGGTTGGCTTCTTGGGTTTTATTCATTATCCTATGCTCTTAACCCATATCATGCAGAATTGTTGGCTATAAAACAGGGATTCGAGATGGCAAGAACAAAGCATTTCACGCATGTTGCTCTAGTTTCCGATTGTAAAAAAGCTGTAGACATCATATATGGTAACTCTATGCAAATTGACTTCTATAGTGACCTGATTATGGACTGCAGGGAGCTGCGGCACTACTTCCAGGAAACCAGCCTTACCTTCGTTAGACGGGAAGACAACCAGTTGGCGGATATGTTAGCTCACGAGTGTATGAGCGGGTTTGATACCCTTGATGTAATTAGGCATTTTCCCGAACCCCCTAATTATTGTCAAAAGTTACTCTCTATGGATTGTAATAGGCTTTTTGCCATAACTCTTTGATCTTTATGTTACCGTTGTTCACCAAAAAAAAAAAAAGACAATTTGAGTATTTTGTCATTCATGAACTTTTATTTTAAGAAAATAAATTTTAGTTTTCAGTATCATATATGCATTAGTATTACACTATGCATATTCTCCACATTTTAGATAAAATAACTGTCAAATGCATGCCAAAAAAAGAAATAGTAAAAGTGTGATCCATTCGGCCGTGACCCAAAACATAATATGAGATGTTCAAAGGATTGTTAACTTGATATCGGAAAATGACATGATAAAAAATGATCAAAATCCAAAATTATCCGACTCAAAACTAATCTGACCGACTAATTTCCAAGTTCAATCTTACACAGTCAAATTCCTAATAGTATTAAAAACATATGTTCCTCATACACGCAATATGAGAAATGCCAAATTCTGAACAAATCTGCATCAAACCCGCTTATATCAGTGGTAATGTTGTAAATAAGTTAAAAAGTGTTTACAAATCAATGAATGTTGTATTTTAGATTATAAATGTTGTATTGAGTCTATAAATGTTGTATTTTCAAACAATTATGTCCTACTTTGGAGAAAAATATTGTACATGTAAGTATCTATCTTACAAATTTATTTACTCATGTTTCATAATTACTTTCGTGGGTAAAGAATATTGTACATTAATTTACAAATTTTGTATTTTATTTTATAAATGTTGTATATAGATTAATGTCATTTACTAAATTACCTGTGATATATATGGGACTAATATATACCCGTTTGAGATTGACCAAAGCTACACACATTTGATAGGCGTTATACAAGAGAAAAAGGAAAGAAGTAACTATGAAGAAAGGGTAAAAATATGCCATCATACATCTTGACGAAAGTTTGGAAATTTTGGACTGGACACGTAATAGTTAGTTTTTTCTTCATAAAGTATGTACGAGCAAATAAAGCTCATGTTAGTTTTAGTTTGTTTCTGTTTGGATGTATTAGCATTAGGCTGTACTCCACTTTTTAATTAATGCAAGTTTTCTTGATGTCAAAAAAAGTTCGGAAATTTTAAGGAAATGGGCGGTTTAGGCAAATCATTAGACAATAGCCAATTAGATACACGAATCCAATGGAAAATTTCGTCCAATCCCCAAGTTTGTGGACAAATAATTTAATAGTAGGCTAGTGGCATCATTATTGCATCCTATGATTCCTAATTTTGCCCTACAGGTGGTGCTTGATTAATAATGATATGTGCACTTTCTTGCCTCGAAATAGATCTGCCTATATCAAGCTAACGAACCAAGGTCGTCTTGACCTGCCTATGAGGCTATGACTCCGATGAGAATTGAGTTCGTCTAACTCAGGTGAAAGATGAAGGGGTTTATTATTCCTGTTTTTTTTTTCATGATTCCCCTCTAAATATACTTCCTTTTCTTTGTCACATGATTTTTTTTACTTGTGTGTCACTGCTTTAGGGGGGAAAAGTGCATAAATCAAAAGAGAATGATGAAATTAAGTCATGAAAATAAAAGGAATAAGAAAGAGAGGGGAAGGGATTGTTATAGGTAAAGTTGTCTTTAATATATTTTGACACCGTATCTTAAGCAACTGATCTTTCTCAAATCAAAGGTACTAAACATTATCGTACTAATATATAGTAGTTTTCAATACTCTCTTAGTAATTACAAGGAAATTAATTAGGTAGAGGTAAATACAAACTAATCTTATAGTACAAACTAAGCATTAATAATACGCACAACCTCCATCTAAAGTGTGGAGCATGTACGTAACTCATGACAACCCAATTTGCACATGAGAAAATTGAGTTGTGGTCAAGCAATAGAGCCTTGTTGAGTATGTGTGTACCATTCTACGCAAGTAGGTTAGTTAATATTAAATCATAAAGTTGCGATTATTTTGGAGTCTATTGTGACAGTTTTTGACGAGCAGCAAATTACGAGAATGTAACAAGTTGGCTATACGTACATTTGGAAACTACAGTAACTTAGAGCACCAACTATTGACCCTTTTCTTACAAAGTATACAAGTTTCCCTCAAAAGTGTTCAATTGACAAGTCACAAGTGTGATTCCAAGACAAAAAAAATTGATGTATGCAAGATATTCCATACTCTCTCCTCAAAAAAAATTCTCTGGTCCATAACACCCACCTTTGTTACCAAATAAAGTCTAAAGGCCATGAGGATTCAGAATAGGTTTCTATCTATTCATGTTGATTCAGGTGATTGGGTGAATGATCAGAACACAGTGCAACAAGCCTTTCTTAGTTACTCTTGATTGCTATATTCATTTTACGCATGGAGGGTTAGGATTATGATATACAATGGGGACCAACCATATCTTAACTTTCATGTAAGATGCAAACAAATGATGCTCAACCATCTAAGCCACTCCCTCTCATTTTGTTTTGTAGATAGCTATTTTAAACAAAAATGTCATTCATATGCATGGTCTAAATCAAACAATGTAAAATTATTTCATAGCCAAATCCACATCCTTTGAAAAGGGCTTAGTCTTCCAGTCTTCCTATAAATTGCTAAATGCAGCAAGACATTTTTCTCATACCTACAGCGCGCCGACAGCAATATAAGAGCATTGATAATACAGATGGAAGATTATGCCGTATGTTCTATTTCACAAAGTGCACAATGTATCAGATTTGATGCAAGTCTAACAATGTGATGAATAAACTATTTTGGACTAGTCATATTGTTGCAAACAATCCTTTTCCAATTCATCATTAAAGGAAAGCTACCTCTCAAGTAGAGGTGATCAACTTGGGCCCGGTCCACAGGGCCGACCCGGCCTGAAAATTAGTGGGTTTTGGGTAACATTATTCGGCCCGTGGTTGGGGCCTGGCCCGATTTTTAGGCAAAAAAGTCGGGCCATGGGTAACCTAAATTCAGAAATTTATGCTACATTTTGGCTCGGTCCGAATTAGCGGGCTTTGGTGCAAAAAAGTTTCAGCCTAAGGCTTTGGCTCGAAATGGACTACTTTTTTGGCTAAAGCCCGGCCCATGATCACCTCTACTCTCAAATGAATATATAGCACTGTGTTTGAACTGTAGTTGAGCATATGCCTGAGATAGTAAGAAATTCTTAAGAGACCAAGAGAGACTTGTAGAAGCATCAATTGGAAAAAATTAATTTCGCTTTCTAAATAATAGGCATAAATCATTTGACCAACATCTTACCTTGTTTCATAGCAACCCCCTATATGTTATCTATAGCAACTTTATTTCATATAATCAGATTAGTAAAGTTTATATCCCCAGCAGCTTTAGGCACACACTTGCTCCCATGAGACAAGAGCTTTTAAGTCGCACATAAGTCTTTTATTAGACTTACATTATAGAAACTTAAAGTTTCCACCGTAATTTTGGTATCCAAATTGAATAGGAATGGATTAGAAAGAATTAGATTGAAAGAAGTTTTAGAGAAAGCCATTTGAAGAATGATATTTATAGTTTTGGTCCTTCAAACCATTGTAGGTATTGGGAATGGTTAAAACCTACACATGTGACATGCCATGAACATGTTTTGGGACAATTATATTTGGAGTTGCATAGGAAGGTCAACTCTATGCCATGGTGTTAAAAAATAAATGAGAAATTTTTGCTTATTAAAAGTTGAGTTATTTATTCTTAAAAGACAATTGCCATAACAAAAAAGTGAGATATATGAACTCAAAAGTGAATTAAATCTGTTATTAAGAGGTAATTCATGGGCAGATCTATGTAAGCCCTTGTGGGGAGCTACTACATTCCTATTTTCTAAAATTATGACTAAATTTCTAGGTCCAGTCCGATTTTTAAGATAAAAAGCCCATTTCTTGTATCCCTTTTCTAAAAGATATGAGGCCTATATTACTAAAAGAAGGAAGCCCAAAACCAATCGTTAGAATATTATGCACAATTACCTCACGCGAACTGAAAAAAGTAGTAACAATGTAAAAGTAGTTTTTTTTCCTTTTACGAGCAATAATCTTTGTATACCACATGATTGATCAATGAGGATGCAAAACAGTTGGAGGTCATATATTAGGCGACACTTGTTGTGTATTGAAGAAGAGAGAAAAAACATTGTATATTTTTAAATAACCATGTTTTTAGAAATACTAAGCAAAAAAACCAACAACTTTATTTAAAAAAAATCATTGAAAAGAGACCATTTTAAGTATACTTTTGACACAGTTTATTTTTACAAATATATAGATCAAATTTTTCTTTCACTAAATGTGATAATCAGTTAAAATTTATTTTGAACCCTCCTTTCTAATTTTTTGGATCGGCCACTGGCTGGCCGTAAAAATGAACAAATCAAACTTAAAAATGAATTACTACAATCTAAAAGTGAACTAAAACATATTTATGATGGAGTAATTCATCTCTAAAAATAACTCTAAAAAAACGAAAACCTAAATAGTAAAAAATAAACGAATCAAACTTATAAATGAATAATGACAACATAAAAGTGGACTAAAACATATGTTAATGATGAGGAAATTAAAAAACAGATTTTAAAAATGAAAGGGATATTATCTCAAATAACCCTGACTTATAGGCCTTTTTCCAATATAACTCCGACTTTGGCAGCCTTGTCTCCGATAACCCTGAACTTGATTTTTGTCATTAAACTGGACGGAATTTGTAACGCCGTTAACTATTTTCAAATAAAAATACTTACTGCATTTTAAAAAAAATAAAAACCAAACTCATCTATTTCTCTCTCTTGTTCTTCATCTCTTCTCAAACATTCATCCTTCTTTACAAATGAATCTGAGTACATTACCTATAAATCGTTGTAAACTTTGCGAATTCATCAAATTCGTTCAGAAGAGAATAATCAAATTCATCAAATTCATTCTATGGGTCATGGGATTTTGTGGTTGCAATCAACCACGATTAACCACAACAGCAACACCAACGATTAACCACAACCACCTCTGTCCTCACACTTCACATCCCCACGCCTTGTCTCCTTCTCCCCTCCGACACCCACTGCACCACCACCATAGCCGGCACCTTCGAAATTCTAGCCTCGTACCACCGTCCCCTCCTGTTCTGGGCAACAACCCAACGAACCACTCCTGCTATCCTCTTCTCGCTCGCCTTCACCATTTCTCTCACCAAAGACCCACGCTCGGTCGATTGTTTCCCAGATTTCGGGCAAAGAACAACCACAAGTTTAGGGTCGATTTATGGTCAACAAAGAATCGATTTACACTCTGAATTTTATCTCAAGTCGAAAGAATTTCAAGTATTTGTTAAGAAACTCGGACTTTTGAGGTCCTTTTTTGTTATATATATTTTTTTTTTAGGTTTTTTGCATACTTTTCATACTAGATTACATATTGAAGATGAGATCTGATTGGTGATGTCAAAACTAAGCTAAATCCTAGTTGCGAACTAAGATTGTGATGAGGCGGTGCAACAAAGATGAGGAGGAGTTGAGTAGTAGTGAAAACGCCAAATACCAAAACTTTTGAACGCCCAGTTTGATTTTCAATTTTCACCGCTCTTTGAATTTCTTGGTAATTTTGTTTAATTTTGAAAGCATTTGATATGTGATTGCTTGTGGTGAAGAACAGTTGAGAGAGGAGGAAGAACATAAGATAGAAGATGAAGAACACAAAATATTTTTGTTTTTTTATATAAGAAAATAGGTTTTTAATTATAAATGTCAAAATAGTTAACGGTGTTACAAATTCCGTCCAATTTAATGACAAAAATCAAGTTTAGGGTTATCGGAGACAGGGCTGCCAAAGTCGGGGTTATATTGAAAAAAGGCCTATAAGTCAGGGTTATCTGAGATAATATCCCAAAATGAAAAGATAGCAGTAAAAGAATGAGATACTAAAGTTTGAAAATGTACAAATAATTAAAATAATCTAAACGGGGCACACTATCTAAATGAGACAAAACTCGTATCTTTATTATATATGGGAAGGGGGAAGGAAGATGGCGTCCCTCCTCTAAAAATACTAAAGTACCCTTAATGATCTAATGGAATGAAAAAAATTACAAAACAAAATAATTTAAGAACCCTTTATCATTTCAACTTGCCATTCTAAACAAGTTAAAAATGATATATGCATCAAATATTTCAATCAAAAAAATTAAATTGAAAAAATATCTTGACCTTCTTTTTATAAGAGAAGATGGTATATATGATATCCACCTGAAAAGTGTGAAACAAATATATAGATCAAATTTTTCTTTCACTAAATGTGATAATCAGTTAAAATTTATTTTGAACCCTCCTTTCTAATTTTTTGGATCGGCCACTGGCTGGCCATAAAAATGAACAAATCAAACTTAAAAATGAATTACTACAATCTAAAAGTGAACTAAAACATATTTATGATGGAGTAATTCATCTCTAGAAATAACTCTAAAAAAACGAAAACCTAGCTAAATAGTAAAGAATAAACGAATCAAACTTATAAATGAATGATAACAACATAAAAGTGGACTAAAACATATGTTAATGATGAGGAAATTAAAAAACAGATTTAAAAAATGAAAAGATAGCAGTAAAAGAATGAGATACTAAAGTTTGAAAATGTACAAATAATTAAAATAATCTAAACGGGGTACACTATCTAAATGAGACAAAACTCATATCTTTATTATATATGGGAAGGGGGAAGGAAGATGGCGTCCCCCTCTAAAAATACTAAATTACCCTTAATGATTTAATGGAATGAAAAAAATTACAAAAGAAAACAATTTAAGAACCCTTTATCATTTCAACTTGCCATTTTAAACAAGTTAAAAATGATATATGCATCAAATATTTCAATCAAAAAAATTAAATTGAAAAAATATTTTGACCTTCTTTTTATAAGAGAAGATGGTATATATGACATCCACCTAAAAAGTGTGAAACACTCACTACCTTTGATACTCTATAATTCAGTCAAACCAACTCATTATGTCTATTTTTTTTGTTCAAAATTCATTCACAAAAAATTAATACTTCCTCCGTTCCAAATTAAACGCAACAATTTGGACGGCACGGACTCCTAGTTGATTTCTCTTAAGGAGTGATTAGAAAAAGGGAGGGGCATGTGATTAGTTTAGTTAAGCACCACCACCAAATGCCACCACCACCTACTGCCACAACCTAATCCACCAAGGCACCACCACCACCGAAACTACTACCACCACCACCACCGAAACAACCACCACCACCAAGACACCACCACCACCGAAACAACCACCACCACCAAGACACTACCACCACCACCACCACGGCACCCGCAACACTACCAAAACGCCACCACCATCAAACACTACCAACACCACCGAAATCCACCACCAATTTCACCACTAACACCACCGAAATCCACCACCAATTTCACCACTAACACCACCAAACCCCAATTTCACCACTAACACCACCGAAATCTATAAAAAAAACCCTAAAAACACCGAGAAGAGAGAGAACGAAAGAAGATCGAAGGTGCAAATCGCAACTGATCGTTGTGGGTGTTGGTGGAAATCGTGACTGGTGGGTTGGATTTGTGGAGTGGTGGTTTGATTTCTGAGAGTGGTTGTGATGGTGGTGGTGGTGGTGAGGAGGTGGAAGATCGAAAGGTGAATTTGTGGAGTGGTGAGGAGGTTGATTTCTGAGAGTGGTGAGGAGGTGGAAGATCGAAGGTGAATTTGTGGAGTGGTGAGGATGTTGATTTCTGAGAGTGGTGAGGAGGTGGAAGATCGAAGGTGAAGATGGTTGTGATGGTGGTGGTGGTGCCCGAAATCTTGGAGGCCGGAGATAGGATGGTGGCGGTATGAAGATGGTGGTGGTGGTGGTGGGGTGGTGGTGGTGACGGTAGAGGAGAAACTTGAGGTGGGTGGGTTTGAGGAGAGAGAATGTAAAGGTGGGTGATGATGGAGCCTCCTTAAGATTTCTGAGAGTGGTTTGATGGAAGATCAGGGAGGTTTAAATGATGATGATGGAGAAAAGTGGTGGTGGCCGGTGGGTGAGAGTTGAGGAGATAGAGAGAGGAAGATGATTTGGATTTGTATTTATTTAATTAGTATGATAAGATCTTGTTAAGGGTTTTATTAGTTTTCATTAGGTAAATTAAGTATGGTTTAATTTTTTAGTAAGGGTATTTTTGTAAATTCACACCTAAAAAACTTACTAAAAATAGAAAGTTTGAAATTGTTGCATTTAATTTGAAACTTCCCAAAACGGAAACTGTTGCGTTTAATTTGGAACGGAGGAAGTATTAAAAATCACTTACAACCTTTGTTGGTTTTTTACATTAGCGAATTAATATATCTAAATTCATCTAACTATTAATCTTTCACATTTTAAGTGTAATCATAACGATACTACAGATGTAGTATATAATAGAATAACAAGTTTTGAAATTAACGAACGTATCGCGTGCATATAAGGCTAGTAGTATACTCCCTCCAGTCTTTATTAGTTTACCCGTTTCTTTTGCACATAGTTTTAGGAGAAATGATGTTGTGGGACATAGAAAGAAAGAGAAAAATTTTAGGAGATGTATTAAAGTTGAATGTGTGTGTGATGGAAAGTTAGTGGTCTCATTCCAAAAATAGAAACAAAAGAAATAGGTAAACTAATAAGGGACATCCCAAAAAGGAATACGGGTAAACTAATAAAGACTGGAGGGAGTATATTCTAAGAAATTTGAATTGTAGTAGGAACAATGATATACTCCATCTGTCACGTTTTTTTTTCCTTCCTATTTGGAATCTTGGCACTACTTATTAAAGGTTAAGAGAATATTCTACATATTTTCCAATATATAAGAGAAAACATAGTTATGTGAGTTTTGTTTGATTCGCCTCAACGAAAGACATTAAGAATATCAAAGTTTTGTACTAATATGCAAGCATACGTTTCATTAATTGTACTAATTAAAGATATCAATGATATAAAACATGACGACAAGTGTGTAAAAAAGCAAACTAGAAAACAAAAAGAAACAGAGGAAATAGTATACTTTGTTCTTCTAACCTTTATTAATTGTAACAATTGGTTTTTTATTTCTATTCACACACAACCCTATCACCATCGATTGTGATTTCTACGTACGAAAAAATATAGTCATGTGGGGTCTTGTTAGAGCTACCCATGTATTTTTCTGTCATGCAAAAACATCAGCGGGTGTGATCAGAAAAAACATGGTCTTAGGTAAAATATTTTGGGTCATCCCATGACAAGGTGAAGAAAACAGATCATGAGATGATCTAAGTCATAGAGCAAGTCATCAGGTGGGGCCCATAAAATATATATTTTGAAATTTGTAATTAAAATATCTTAAAAACTACAAAGTTAAAATAATAAAATAATTACCACTGGTCATAATTTTTTGAAATCTATAAATAGACATCTACTTTGCCATATTTTGACACGCTTCTTAAAATTATTTATTTTCTCTTTAAATTTTATACACTTGAGTTTTTATTTTGGGGTAATACGATTTTTTTCTGGTCATAAGTGAGGCTCATTTGTCAAAATGGATCATAAGACATGATCAACTTTTGTAAGATGAGAGAAAAAGTTGATGAGAGAGAGGATGACAAGTTTTTTGGATCATGAGTGACCATGCTATTAAATTAGTCTCAATATATACTTTCAACATATCAACTTTTTATAATTTTTACTAAAAGGTAATTAAAGATATTAATGATTAAAATTGTGCATTGACAAGCATGAAAACTCAAATATTGTAATTAATAAAGAATCAACGAAGTATATAATAACAAATACATATGTGTATTGCATTTTCTAGCCAGTGATGAGTATAGATAAAAATTATTTATAAATGAGACAAAACTCATATAAAACTCTTTCTAAATTAAACTGACATCTCAAACTCAACGGTCAACTCTCGAAAGTAGCCATGCAATTTAAATCAGAAATAAATACTGAAAAATTGTAAATTATTTTTCATAATATTCAAGCTTAGAATGAGATCTAACGTGAACATTACATGTGATTACTGAGCCTGATCTAGGTTGCAGTAGAAGAGATTTAATTCTTTTTTACCCGTTAGAACTTTGAAGTATATGCATGCGTTCCACACAAAAAAGAATTAAAGAAAAAGCCATTGCACCAAGCCAGTAAGGCTGCTACCAACTCTTAAATTTGAGAAGCATAACATACATTAAAGAAAATTAGTTTGGTGTCACTTTTCAAGGTGGCTGCGTGGGGGGTTGATTCCATCACATAGTTTGAACATTGCTACTATAAATTTACTGGACCACCAAAGTATCATGTAACTATTATAATAATTGGTAAAGCCCAATATGTAATTGCCTTTAAGTAGCAACGTACCAACTCTTCCACGTATAATGGTAGTATAATCTCTCTAAAAATATGGATTTTTTTTCCCAAGAGGTACATGGGGTACTAGTGGAATCCCTATCTTAAGAAAAGACCACTAAAAACCTAAACTAGTGGAATCCGGGAGAGACCACTAGAAAACTAAAGTACAAGAAAAGAAAAAAAATAAAATATGGATTAAAAGAGGGAAGAGTAACACATCTTGGCGGATTCAATATTTCCTTTTTTCATTAGAAGACCTCGATCCTAATCCATGTGTAGTTACATCAATAAGCACTTCATAGTGAGAATCATGTGGGAGCCCAATGGTTGGAGCTCCCACCTCCCCACCTCATGGTCGGGAGTTCGACTCTCATCAACCACAAATTTGGGGAGTTTATGTGGATATTTGCTTCTGGGTATAAATCCCCAGTTTCCAGTCTCTGGAAGTTTCCTTATGGGTTGGGATCCCCTTCTTACCCCCTAACTCGTGAGGGCTGAGCCTACTTGGGCCAGTAAATTACCGAATAAAAAAAAAAGCACTTCATGGTTATCAAACTGTCACACCAAACTAAATTAGGTACTACTGTCAACTTTTCTTTCAAATTATTGATAACTTTCTCACATTATACACTCTAAAGGAATTTAGACTCGTTTTTCATTATATCGGTCATAGGTTAGTCTTTTTTATAGAAATTATTAACAAAACATTGATCATAATCCGATTGACCTAAGAAAGTTCCTATATGAATTGATCAAACCAATCACCCATCATTGGGAGATGGTACTTATCTCTCTACGTTCACTTAGCTCAATACAAAATAGTCAATCAAGTAATCTTAGACTACCTTCTTTCACAAACAAGATTGGCGCACCCATGGTAAAACACTAGACCTTGCATATCCATTTTTTTAAAAGTCTTCCAATTGGGTCTTTGATTTACTCATTTTAGCTGGAGACACACAATATAAAGCTTATAATATGGGTTTTCCACTCTAGGTACTAAGTATATAATACGCTCAATTTTTGTTATCGGAGGCATATACACCATGAATCTCTTCTAATAGTACATCCATATATTCATTCACAAGTGAAATAGTTTCCATCTTTGTTCCTTCTATGTAAATCCAAATTTTGGATATTGCATAAGTATTAACAATACCCTTTCCTTACACAAAAAAAGAGTTCATAGTTGAGATGATCTTTGCACCAAACTTCTCATATAACACTTTCAATCCCTTTGAATGATAGGGCACTACATCTAGAATATTTAAAAGTAGCCCCCTCCTAATTAACCTGTTCTGACCTGGTTTTCTCATGTTTTGACAAACAAACTCAACCCAAATAATAAATCCGTTCCAACCTGACTCTATAATTCAAAACAGACCAAATTTTAAGCTAAAAGTCCGACCTACTTTATGATCACCTCTAGTAAAATGTTCAAACGACAGACTACACAAGCTACGACCATAGAATCTTTTTGAAAGATAAGAGGATTTTCCCCGGCCCATGAAACAGGGCAAATTGTTCCATATCATAATTAGACAAAAAAGATGAGAGCTCACTTGAGCAATACTTTTCAGCACTGTCTGTAACTTACCCCCACACCACACTTTATAATAGCATAACATAACATAACATTACTAACATTAGCTTATGTTATATCGCATATATGTCAGTTGCTAGAAACGTGAACAGTAATGGACCCTCCAAAAACAAAATAAAAACAAATTTATACAACCAAACCAAACCAAACCAAACAAATTGATTAACAAGGAATACCTTGTAAAGTTGGCAATAACAATTAACAACTCCATTAAACCCCAGCAACTGTAGAACTAGTAAGCTTCCTTTTTCAGCTTCCAAACACTAAAAATCAACAAACACATCTTTCAATTGTAGTTCAGCTGCTCCTTTCTCATCAACTACTCACATTTATTACATTTATTTTTCACTTTGTACAGTAATCTTCACTTCATTCTGTTTTTATATCATTCAATTTCTGTTTTTGTTCATTAAATTTTTCTGGGTCCTCCACATTTTTTCTTCTTCATCATTTCTCTTTTTCTCTTATCATTTTCATCATCTTTTTTTTTCTGGGTATGTGAGAAAGAAAGAAAAGGGTTAAAGAAGATGCCTTTAGTGAGATTTACAGTGAAAAATGAATATGGGTTGGGAGTTGAAGAACTGTATAAAGATGGTGTTCAATCTGAAGATCCTAAACTTGTTCTTGATGGTGTTGCTGTTACTGGTCTTGTTGGTGTTCTTCGCCAATTAGGTGATCTTGCCCAGTATGATCTCTTTCTCTCTCTTTCTTTAATTTTTTTTTCCCTTAATGTGTTTTTCTTCCTTATTTTGGTGTTGATTTTAGACTGAGTTGACAAATTAATTTCCCAGTTTTCCCTTTTTTGGTAGATTTTGTTTTTCTAGAGTAAATTAGGGAACTAATTCCTACATTAAAATAAACAAATTTGGGCACAGTTTCAGTTGAGTTCAGCTACTTTCCTCTCACAGTTTTACTTCAGTTCAGTTCAGCTCGTTTCAGTTTAGTTCAGTTCAGCGCAAAAGAACAGGGCCTAACACTGGGTTTTTGTTGTAATTGTTGGGTTTTTTGTTGCTTTTGTATAAGAGTGAGATATATGGGTTATTGAAGATCAACTTTGATTCTTAATCAACAATTAGGACGTTTACTAGCTGAGTTTGGGGATATGTTCAAATCCTTGGGTTTAGCCTTGAAATAGAAATCATGTTGTAGAAAATGTCCCTTGCTGATGACCATGGTTATGCAACATCATCTTTTAACATGTGTTTCTTTGGTTCCCGATTAATTTCAATTACCATAAACTACCGCATCTAAAGTGGTAATGGATGGTAATGAAAGTTTGGGAAGAAATATAGGAATTTGGAGATGAACATACATTATTATTGACACGAGTCTTTCTTTCACGGAATTTACCTATATATTCATTATCACTAGTGTCATTTATTGCTGCATACCAAAATGAGGCGTACGGATGATACAATCAATCCTCATTTGCATGCAATTGTTTGAGACTGGTGGTCCTGTTGCTGATTGTAGTATAGGAAGCTCAGCTGATTTGGGAGTTAGAAGCAACTATTTTATCACTTTAGTGTTAACTTTCTGCAACAACATTACAGTGTTTACTGTGATCGAGCTAAGGAAAGTTGCTTGGCTTGCCTGAGGAAGTGCTTGACAAGAGTAGGCTATAAAGATTAATAATTTGCTAGAGTAAAGTACTTGCATAGGAGGTGGAATGTTGGCCTGTCTTACGTGTACTGAGAAAGCTGCATAAATTTTGGAGTATCAAAGTGCCAAGTGATGACAATTTGTTTGAGCGGTGATGATAGTCATGCTGTAGTTTATATTTGATGTTGAGCCTCAGTCTATCATAGGAAAAGTATTTGTTACAATGACTTGTTTCTTGAAAAAAATTATAATCTCCCCCTCTTTCACCCCTCAGATAAAAGCAAATTGGAATCTTGCAACTTTTTGGTGAAAGAAAATTTGATAATATGCTTATTGCTGATGGTGATTACTAATTTTACTAGTCAGTCATCCAGTCAACCAACTTGAAAATGATAAGATGTATAAGCTTAGGAGGTTTCTTGATTCATAGTAGTTTGTCATGCAGTACTTTGAGTTTTTGACTATTGAACATCCTCCTTTTATCCCTTCTTGTTCACTTATTACTAGACCTGGCAAAGTGGATCCGACACTATGACCTGTACTCGTGTCAGACACTCGTACCCACCAATATCTCTACCCACTTCACATAGTACATTAAAAGTTTGTTGGTTACTATGAATATGGTTTTTACACAAAACATCACTCTCTCTAATTAGTTTATTCAAGTTACGCATTGTTGTTTTTCTTCTAGTCGTTTTGTCCTTTTCTAGTTCTTCAGAATTATAAAGCGTTTTCCTCTTTAACTACCACATCAATTATAGCGATCTAACATTTTGATCATGGTAATTATGAATCTAAAAAGTTCCATTTCCCTTTTCCTTTTCGAGGAAAGACCAAAACAAGCCATGTGTACATGAGATTATTAGCCAGTTTATAGAAGATACTTCTTTAACATATGAAACATCTATATAATATGTATGGCTCCAGAATAATAGAATGTCTCATCCTAGTCGTAACTCGTAACTAATGAACAACACCTTTTTTTTTTATCATTCCATAAACAATACACCAGAAGCGACAAAGTCTAGGAACTAGGAAGACCAACATAGTGTCATTCCAATCCAACTGAAAAAATTAACCACAAGCTCGAAAAGAGTATTTAAAGCCACAATTCAAGAGATTAAACATGGAGCACAACCTCAACATCCAGCGAATCCTTCTCATAGTCATCCTTGGTACAATTAGAACAACAAATGCAATTCTATACTCTTCTTCCACGGGTAAAGCAAACTAATGAACTACAGTAATTATTGAAGTCATAGCCACCTTAAAAACAAACTAGTGCTTCCATCAAATTATGCCATACTCACTCAGTCTCATGCATAGGCAACCCCATGACTGGATATATATATATATATATATAAACAGCTTGCAACACACAATATTAAAAAATATAAGGAAATAGACGGGGAATGAAATTTAGAGGAGAATAGAGGAGATTTGCAGGCCAAACTGATAGAGAAATTTTCAGAGAAATGAAAGTTTGCAAAGAAAGTGAAACTAGAAAATAGAGCACAACTATATAGCAGTCATGGTATTAAATCTCAGCCTCATCATCATAAAGGTTTTTGAGCTTAGTAGCTTACCATGACAAAGTTATTAGGCCGCAAATCATCCACATTGCCTGTGAAAGTAGTCCTTGACCACTATTGCGATTGCGATTGCGATTTGCGACTGCATTCGAGATCTAACACCATGATCGTAGATGGTGGTGTCGTGGTAGGTTTGGAAATTTGTAGATCCACTTCCAAAAAAAAATAAAAAAGGGAGGAAGCTAATTCGTCCAGGTACAGTTGTTGGTAGGAATCACGATGGGGATAAAAATTTCAAGAAGGATCGAGCAATGAGAAACCAGAAAAAAAAAAAAAAAAAAACACTGAGGAGAGTGAAGGATGATCACAGCTATGTCTCATAGAGGTCATCGTGGTTGCAGGTGGACATTGGGGTTGGTATACTGTCTAGGCCGGTGATGATGTTCTACTGTTCAATGATAAATGGCATGGAGAGACGGTCAGGGTAGGGTTCGTAAATCCAGAGGTGGGGTTGGTAAACTAGTTTAGAGGACTTTGAGAGAGCCAATCTTAAGTAGTAAGGGAAAATAATTCAAAAAATACTCAACCAAATAACATAAAAGTGAAACAAGGGTGTTCATTCCCTTTCTCTTTCTTGAATACACCCACCAAATTCCCTTATTGTTCTTATTTGTGCTTAGCTTCTTTCATTTACATATTCTTATCCAGATGCAAAGTTAACCAAAGTCAACTTCTAATTCTGTTCTTACTGTGAGGTAATGCATAGATGTTTTACATCTGTGTACAATCTTTTTCTTTTCTCACGACCACCACTACAAGAAAGCAATCAACAACCACCAACTTCCAACCATAACGAGATTATGTGTGTAGACTTCAGCCTATTACCTAATCCCTCCACACTTAGTTCCTTTCTCATGTTTTAAAACAAAGTGTGGAGAAGGGAAGACTGAAAAAAAACTACTGCTCTATCTAAATTAGTATGGTTGGTTGTACTGAAACTTTTTTGTTGCTTAACAAATAACAAGCATGTCACTGTCACCAATGTAAGGCAGAAAGTTTGCTAAGGCATCCTGTATAGATTGTGACTTTTCTCCCACCCTTTGCTGTGGAATGTAGATTTGCAGCTGAAGTTTTCCATGGCTTGCAAGAGCAGGTTGCTTCTACCTCATCCAGAAGTCATAAACTGGTTAATCGTATTCAACGGATTGAAGCTTCACTCCCTTCAATCGAGAGGGCCATACTCTCACAAACAGACCACTTACGGTTTGCCTATACTCCTGGTATGCTTCTCTCTTATAATTGCTTTATATTGTTTGGCAAATCAATTGTTCTTGTAAACTAATTTATCTCTGATCATCGTTTTGGTCCCCTGGTCTGAGTCGAGGAGGATCTGCTTTTGATATCTTATCTGATTTTAGTTTCCCTGAATCTATGTACTGTTGCTGTGCTAAATTGTAATTTTCCTTATTTGATATCAACGCATAAGTGTATATCCTGCAAGAAGAGTTCCCTTTTTTTGGGGCAAGAAAAACATATCATCCCTTTGGTTAGTATACTTAGTAGAGCCATCTACCCCCTCTGAAATATATATAGTGGTTGTTTGAGTGGATCATCTATCAACTACATATTCATGGTGTTTGTATGCCATCATTTTTCCAATTGGGAAAGACAATTCCCTCCAAATGTCATGTTTAGTAACTTTCCATGATTTTACAAGTTAGCATCTGCCTGTCATTCTCCAATCAAGTCCTTGTTTATGGAGATCTTATTGCTAGTTTCATTATTTGGCTTTTCACCCCCGACCGCCAAACAACCCCCCCCTCCCCCACCAAAAAAAAACAGAAAAGAGGAGGAAGAAGAAATAATAAACAATAGAGAGGACCTTTTCTTGACTAGTTGTCGTGCTTATCAGTGTTTTTAGGCTAGCATAGTGAAATGATCCTTCTGAAATTCTGTCTCAAGATTTGCAGTTTTGCAGGCTCTGAATGGCATTCTCGCATCAAAGAGGAGCGAAATCATTTCATCTGTGATGACTTGCCACATTTTATCATGGATTCATATGATGAGTGCAGAGAACCTCCACGTTTGCAGTTACTTGATAGGTGAGAAAGACTTGTGAACCTGCTCATCCTGATTCTAAATCGTGCTTGTTCTCATAATTTGCTATTTATAGATTCGACCCCGGTGGTGCTGGATCTTGCTTAAGAAGATACTCAGATCCAACCTTCTTCAGGAGGGCATCATCTCGTTCTGAAGTATCTAACAATGAGAAATCTCAACGAGAAAGGAAGGGTCGGAAAAACAAGGTGCATTACTTCTCTTTTCAATTGCATTTCGATAAGGAGTGAGGATGCTTAATATGATCTTTAAGATAGGACAGGAAAACATACAGTTTTGCTTATGTGTCAGAAAGGTGATCACTTATTATTTATGAGTACAAATTAAGTAACATTGTTCTATTAATGTAAAGATGGAACCACAAAAGACTAAGATAAAGTACATAAAATTTTATGTTTCTGATGAAATTTCAAAAAAAAAAATAGCGTTTCAGGAAAATCAATTACTTCCGTAAGTGAAGATTGTCTTGCATATTCATGAACTTTTTTAATTTGCAGCCATGAATTTCTTGAATGTTTTGCTGTCCGTAAGTGAAGATTGCCTTGCATATTCATGAACTTTTTTAGTTTGCAGCCATGAGTTTCTTGAACATTTTGCCACTTAATTGAAAATGATTTCATTGTCATTGCCTGTAATCTTCTTTTAGGAACTTGTGATCTATTTGCAGTATATTTCAATTAACCATTCACAATGTATAAGAAGCCTAATATAATAGTACACCCACATTTCACAGAAAAGAAGATCTTGGCAACGGAGTGGACAACTTCCAAAGTCTGCACCACAAACTGTAAATGGCAGTTGCAGGTATCAGTTAGTTTACTTCTCTAAATTTGTGAGCAGAACTATCATTGAATAACCATAGGTTGTAAATGGCCACTTTCTTTGAACTGATTTTTCTTTGACATTATTGCTCTTTCTTTTGGCTAAAATTACATTTGATGGTTTTCAGGATGCAATTTTTCTCTACTGGCCAAGGACAGTCTTCTCTGTCACATACAGGGACCACTTTTGAGATGACCTTCAAATCAGATATGGGAGATCAATCAGATTCACGTGGTTCAAAGGATGGTGTAGATTTTAGCGATTGTGTTTCTTATCCAAACATATTGACCTTGCCTGATGAAACCAAAAAACGGGGATCCTGTTCTTCAGTTATGGGGGCAGAAGTAAACAACAATGGATCAATGTACCGTGATAAGCAGACTACCGTAGCCAGTGATGATAAACTGTGCAGTCATGCAGCGGAAGCACCTGTTCCCCGCTCTTCTAGTGCAACCTGGGACGAGATACTGGAAATAGTTGAGCCTACAGATGTAAATTATGAGATTGAGGATATCCGACAAGTGCCTGTGACAAATAATTCCCTTCCTGAGCAAGAGGTTAAGCTTGTGAATGAAAATGGTCTCAATCATTTTAATGACTTCTCTGAACATGGAAGTACCCCAAAATCAAAAGCTGATGAGTGGTACCCGAAAACAGCTAGTGATGGGAACTTTATTGATCCAACTGTGGATTATGAGATTAATGAAGTTCGAGATTTACTTAAGCCTAAAATTGACCTTCATGAGCATTATGCGGAGCCAGCTCGTCCTAATTTGTGCATGCAAGTAGTGGATTTGTCTGAAGGTGAAAGATCGCCAGAGCCAACTACAATTGGCAACTTAATAAATGATTCCATATACAGGAGACTGGGAACAACTGAGGCTCAATATTTTATTGATGCTAACTTTATCGTTGCTGAGAATGAATTGGGAATGGTCGATTCTGTACATGCTGGTGTAGTGAATGCCTTTACAGAAGATGCTAACGAAGTAAAAGCGATTGAATGGAGCCAGCAGCAATCAGAAACAGTCAACGCAGAGCATGTTAGTCAAAAAGATAACATTTGTGAAGATGGAGAGGATGTAAAATTAATTAGATGTAGCCACCAAAATATGGAAGTAGTCAATCCAGAGCATATTAGTCAAGGGGATGGCTTTTCTGATGATGGAAACAGAGTGAAAGTTATTGAGTGGAACCAGCTGGAAGTGGAAACAAATAATGCAGAACATGTTAGTCAGGTGGATACCTTTTCTGATGTTGGAAACAATGTGAAACGAATTCAATGGAACCAGCGGGAAGTAGAATTACGAGATGATGAAAATGTTAGTCAAGTGTATACGTTTACTGAAGATGGAAACAGTGTGCAAGTAATTGAGTGGAACGAGCTTGAAGATATCGACAGCGGAACAGAAAACTTTCTTGATGCACTAAATACTATTGAATCAGAATCTGAAAGTGATTTTGAGACCGAAATGAAAAAGGAAGTACAAGCAACAGCTTTGAAAGATGAAATGGGAGAAGATACAGTGAATGGCCAAACAGCAGATATAAGAAATCATTTAGTACCAGATCATCAACATGTTTCTGCATCCTATGTTCACAAGGAAGGAGGGTTAGAAGATATGGAGAGGTCAACCGCTTATGTGTCTTCATCCAATATGCGGTCTCCAGACCATACTCAGTCATCCCATGACAGGTCGGAATCGGCGGAAGGCCAGAAACTGGATGTTTCAACATGCTTGTTTGACGAACAGTCCATGGAAACCAGTCAATCTGCTTCTCTCTCCAATGTTCCTCGGGTTCTAAGTGTTTGTGCTAATGATCCGCAGATAGGAGTAGAACCTGCAGTCTGCGAAATTGCAAAATCTGGTTCTGAGGCTCCTGGTGATGAGAGGATCATTAGTGCATCTCATGTGCCTCCGGAATATTCAACTGGGTCATCTTCCACCTACTCACCTGCTCTCTGGACAAATGGAACTCTCCTAGGACTACAGCCTTCAAAACCTACTGTGTTTGGCAGGCCTAATTCTGGAGATTCTGCTCATACAAGTAATAGTAATGAAGTTGGTCAGTGCAGTCTTGATGCAATGCAGAAGGTTGATCATGCAGGAATTCTGGCTTCATCAGTAAATAAAATCGAGCATGGTAATAATTTGTCTCAACAAAGATTAGAGAAGACACATAATACAACTGTAGGCTATGATAAGAGTAACCTAAGTGATCATCTATTGGTTGATCTGAGGAATGGTGATGCAATGCTTCTTGACAGTAAAGTCCTCATAGGTACAAATGTGAAAGATGTATCTTCTGAAGCTACTGGTGCAAGCGAAGATAGATCGTCATTGTTATCCCTGCTCGGTCGTGGTTTACTGAAAAATGGTCTGCGCAGGACAGGATCACTGGGTTTTGATGAAAGCCATGAAAGTAGTAGCCCCTTGAAAACTAATGAATTCGAAAAAAGATTCCAAAATTCTGTTTCACACTCAGTACCTGAGACTGATCTTAAAGGAAAGTTGAACTCTCCTGTGAATTCTCCACCACCATCACCACCTCTTGAGCATATGAAGTTATCTTTCCAACCTGTTGATGGATTTGATACTTCCAGATTAAAGCTCAAATATCCAGAGGGGGGTTGATCATTACGAAAACTCTTTAGATGCATTCCCTTCATTTCAGTTGGTTCCAGAGTCTACTAAGTTGCAGCATGATATTGGCTCAGATTCCGATGATGATACTTTTTGTCGATCATATGCCTACATGTCAGATGAGTCCCTCAGCCAGTCGGACTCAAATTCTGAACAGTGGGAGTCTGGCGATTCCACAGAAAGTAATGATCACACACTTTATAATGGCTTGCATAGAATTTCTTCAGCAGAGTCTGCCTCAGTCTCTCCGCAGCATAGAGAAGCAGATCAAGGAAGCACACATGTTGGCTCTGGATCTGGCGGCGATGCCCATCCACTGTCTAATCCTTCATTTGGTTTACCAATTTTGGATGCCAAGAACCCATTTACTTTTCAAGAAATGAAACTCTGTCTGAAGCCAGGAGTAGGTTCTTCCCATCTCCAGGATCCAACACATGAACCACCACCTCTTCCACCGTTGCAGTGGCGGGTTTCAAGACCACCGTTTGATGACCTAGAAGACAATCAGGATCAGGGATCTGATAGTCAGAGTCCATCTTTTCTTCCTAAACTTTCAAACTCTGCCATTGCTCACCCAGTAAAGGTGGACTCAACTAAGCTAATAAGTACAACTGAAGATTCGGCTACAATTGCAAACTCCAAAAAGGTGCTAATTGCTCACCTTAGTTCAATATATCATTAACACAGTCTAGTTTATAAATTGAAGCCCCTGTTCAAAATTACCTTCTTCAAATGGCTTGGCTTTTGTCTTTTTAGAATTTTATGTGATGATGATTATATTTATGGCCATCCAGCAGGGGGAGGATAAGAAATCCGGACAGGAGAAAACAAATCATGCAGTTAAAGATAGAGAAATGGATGACAATGGAGATTTTCTTCATCAAATCCGAACTAAAGTAAGTCCAACTTTCTGACATCAATTTCTAACTAAAACCTGGTGAGCTGAAGGATCAATTTACCTCTGTCCACCACACTGATTATATTATTCAATATTTTCAGAACTCGCTCTGTTTTAGTTTGCATTTTGGCCCGCACATAGCTATTGTACCTGAAAGCAGATTGACAATGATGAAGCACTGCATACCGTGATGCTTTTGTAACTCATTCAAAAGAGAAATAAAATGAATAACAAAAAACACCTCCAACCTAGGTTAACCAGAAGTGGCTTTTTAAGGTTGAGAACTTTCTTTCCTGAAACCAGGGTGATTTTAGGGCTATGTTGCTTCGCCTTGGTGTCTTTATTATTAGATCTAGTGCTAAAACACATAAGGTTTTCAAGAATGCATTATCTGTGTGGAACACTTCTATAGACATCAATATGGAGTTTCACAACATCCAAGTGTGTCTCACATCCCAACTGTAATTAAAACTGGTGACCAACTCATAGAAGATATAATTCAACCAAGTAGAAAGCAACTCTTTTGCAGTATGGATGTTTCTAAGGATAAGTTGAAAGAATTCTATGATGATAGGAGTAGAAATTGTAAGTGTGTGGCATGATCATTTCATGTTCTTTCTCATATACAGAAATACAAATTAAAGGAGTTGCTCACAATTGGTTATCAGTGTGCAATTCGTCTTTCTCGACTTGGTTATCGTGCTTTCATTGAGCACTATATCGCTATCAATTTGTCTGGATGAGAGGATTTGAAGAGAGGGAAGGAGAGGAGAGTGATGGATCGATCTCCCTCTATTTAGACATAGATTGGGGAAGAGACATTGACAGAAATGAAGGAGATCTGATTTTTTTTTCCCTTTCAATCCACCAAAACCTTCCAAAGTTAATGGAAAGAAAACACAAGCTCACTTCTGCCTCCCTTCTTTCTCTTTCTTTTTTCTTCCTTTCCCCTCCGCCATTGCTATCCAAACGTACCTTAAGAGAAGATGATGAGCAAGAGGAACAAAGAAAACAGTTGCCACCTATGTTACTTGGACTTGGGCACTTGTTTCAGACATCAAGACACAATGGGTCATGTAAAGTATGATTCATACTTTAATATTGTAAAACTAGAAACTAAGACTAATGTTGTAGCACCTTTTTCTTGGACTTGAATTTTGGAATTGTGCAGCAAAGTGAGTGTTCTGATTGTTCAGTTGTGACAAGTTCTGTTTTCATAACTGACGATTTTTTTTTTTTGTTTGATAATTCAGTCCTTCAACTTAAAACGTACAGAGCCAATACGATCAACCTATTCTCCTACTCCTGCCACAAGTAATAAATTAACAGCAATCTTGCAAAAGGCAAATGCAATTCGCCAGGTAATGTTGCTCTCCTGTGTTAAGCACCGTTATATGATGATAGAGATGGATGCATGCTTATTGCATTTAAATAGTTTGCACTTTTCATGCATACTAGTAATGTAGAAAGTGGGGAGAATTTATGGTAGTTCACAATTTCATTTGCTTCCTGTGTCCCTCATATTGATCTCTAGTATCCTCCCTTGATGAGGCACAGATGCCTGGATTAATAAATCAAAGTAACATCCTCACATAGTCCAATCTTTAAATCATAGGCCACGTCCCGAATGAACATATAGCTCAATAAAATTTGTGAATATTGTAACTTTTATTAATTTATATACTTATTTTACATTTTCATGTTCCATTGAACATACAAGTGAAAGTATAGAGCATAGTAATTCTTTATATCCATCCGCATGTTCTTTTCATGATACCTCCATGCCTTTTGAACATAGAAGTAAATGATTTAGAATATAATGGAAAAATTATCTCAAAAATAGTAAGTTTTTTTTTTCTTCTGAACCGTGAATTTTGAACATACAAAAAGAAAATAGTTTTGAACATCGAGAATAAACTTTTCTATGTTCAAATGTTCGAAAGTTTTGCTTATATGTTCATATATATTTGTGATTGATGCATATTCAAAAGTATTTACCTCTATTCTATTAAAAAAAAATGTATTTACCTCTATGTTCAAAATTAGTATATTCAGAATTGTGATCCAAGACCATGATGCTCATCATGGTCTCGGGACCATGATATAATCTGCAGACATGATCAGCTCATCAGCTATGTGCAAGGCAAAGAACTTTTGTTGCTAATATGTCTGATGTTACTGCAACTTTAATGTCTGATGTTGAGATACAAAGGCATGACTCATACTACTAGGTTTATCTGATCATGAACGTTCTTGAATCTATGTACTGTATTGTCATTCAGGTTGTTGGGAGTGATGATGGCGAGGATGATAGCTGGAGCGATACCTGAACACTTGGGTGCAATTTTTGCAGTTAGTTAGAGAACGATCTTGATTTGGCCTATCGTTTAATGCATTAGTCATATTTTCTGTTTCCTGTGACTGTTGTAACTGTAAATAGTATCTGTTCTGTAATTAAATTGTAGTGCTAACTTAGATTCTTAAGATTATGACCAGGGACACTCTTGCTGTACACAAAAGTGAAACTTTTCTCAAGAATTCTTGGCTCTATTTGTAGGCCTCTATGGTAAATTCATTGTCCAGTCTCGAAGATACGATATGTTTCCCAGAGTCTGCTAGGCTCTTCGTCGCTACGTCCCGCTGCTTACTGCTAATTTGCTTTTGCAATCTTTTTTGATATCATCTCAACAATTTTTGTGTTTATGGTGATTCTGTTATACTGATTGATGTTATGATAGTTTCTCAGAGTAGATCGACAAAACTAATTTCTTTTTTTTTTTGCTAGAAAGGGTGTTAGGATAGATTTTGAAGTATTTCCTAAATCTATCTATCTAGAAAAGGGCGATGGTGTAAACAAGATTTGATCATAAAGTCTTGCATATTATAATATTCTATTAGTTAAGCTATAGTTGGCATCTGTAGTAGGTAAAGGATTGTATAGTTTCTCTTTTGGCGTTTTATCCGAAAGTAGAATCCAAAACGAATAAGCATTTTTTACTGATCAACAAGAATCTGAGATGAAGTGCTTTTGTGGACATATCTGATGGTGTGATCTGTATTGGAAGACAACACGATTTTTAGATGTTAAGGAGGTTAGGAGGTACCTCCAACTCTAAGTTAGTGTTCCAAGTATTTTGGGTAGATTTTGTCGAGGAACAAAGATATTGACTTATTTGAGTAAGCTGTGAGTTATATGATTATAAGGTATTAAATTCACTGAAATTATTAGGATATTGTGCAACCTAAGCATATTCAGATTAAAGGAAAATTTTATAGAACAGTATTTAGACCATTGTGTTGGTATGTTGTGCTTTTATGAAAAATCATATTAGGACAATTGGGGTAATTAGTGGATACGCCTAAGTTTAAAGTGTGAAATGTCATTTTTGGTGAGTATTATTTCGCATATAAATATAAATTCGGTTATAATCTCATTGATCAACTAATTGCTACACTTGAAAGTTAAAAGTGTTGAATTCACAATCAACTTAAGTAAATGGACAATTCACTATCTTTGCGCAGTAGCACTTCCAATTTTTCTCTCAATTAATTATGTACGTATCTTATTCTATTTCCAAAAAAGAGTTGTCAATGCATTCCTACCCTCTTACCTCGAAGCATAACCGTAACCACAACCACTAATTCATATACAAATTTCTTTGATAGGGACAAGAGAAGACCACCTTAAAGTAGCCCCTTAAAGAAATTGTAAATGGCATATCTTCCCAACTTTTCAAGGAAAAAGATTAAGAAACAGAACTGCATCTTATGCATGTTGTGTTACATTGAAGAAAAAAAAAGATGTTATTGGAAATGAGATTGCTTTTGCATTCTGTTAAATTAACAAGAAAAGAAAAAAAGTATAAAAAAAGGAATTGCTTTTGCATTGTTTAAGAAGATCTGTTTGTTAAAGAAACTCCCCCCAAAGCTAAAGAAAAGCTATCTTTATTATGCTGAAATTGCATGCTCTTTCCATTAACTTTTTCCTTTGGGAAATGCCCAATTAAGTTACATGTTATAGTGATATTGTTACACATTGAAATGGAAACAAAAGAGTTACCGTCAAAACCATAGCCAATTAACTCTAAGGGTTAGAAAAAGCAAGAAAATCTACGAGAGTTGTAAAAGTCTTGTAAAGTTCATAATAGACGAAAAACTATTAATATAGGATCTAATTTCAAGAGGAAGTCTCAATCTATAACTATGAGAGACTATATTGGAACTTTCAGTAGAGGTTTTCGGTCCTTTTTTAAAATTAAAGGTAAAATTTGGTATATAAGGTAATTTAGTTGGTACTTTCGATATCAATTCAAAAAAACTATGACATTGATTTTACGATGAAATCTTATTTGAGCTTGTAAGTCTTTAATACTCTTTTTATTAACGGGTGTATTCCAAATCCATCTAACGTTTAACCAAATTTAAACAATTGAAAATTAATATGCGAATATATATGAGAAGACACCCAAACTTTTCATTGATATTGTTAAGTTTTCTAACTACATGTCTACATCTAATTACATCTGAACTATTAGGTTATTATGAATAGCAACAGAATAAAATAAAATGGGGAAATAACTAAAAGGAATAGCATTACCTGAAAAGCATAAATCCAACTTTGAAAATCATTGCATCTTTCATAATGTTCGTTGAGAAAATTTGTTTGGTGGCCGACGTTGTTCCTTCTCTTTTGATAGTTTAACTAGAGAAAAAGGTATCCAAAAAGAAAAAGCGAAAAAGTTAATCTTGCGCTTAATTTAGGTGCTCAACTATTCAGTTGCGTTATGAAAATGTCTAGATTTTATTGAATAATTCCGGATTCATTGCACAGGAACCATAACATAAGCACTTGGTCCATGCACTTAGCATTTGCCCTTTTGGAGTAGGATCAATACCTATTAATTGTACTTGGGAGTGGAGATTTCCCTAATCCTTCCCTGCACTTTTAATGACTTTTGTCCGGATAGACGGACCAAGTTGAATTGCGTGCAAGATTATGATCTAGATGACAATCGATTCCAAATCCTAAACCGGATCCTCTAGGACCTTACCTTGTTTTAAGTATATGAGTCTAATTTTGTTAGAATATTGTATGGGTCGGATAATGTGTGAGTCTTGGTATTTTGGGTAAGGTATAGATTTCAAACCCTCGTAGACCTAAACCATACCCATAGACACATTTAAACATATTTGAAAGTATATATTTAAGCTCCTAAACTTATACACTTAAACATAGATAATTTTGTTGTTATCTTACACACTTAAACTCTGAAAATAAGCTTTCAAAGTCGTTGGACATTTAAGCATAGAGAATTTTGTTGTGATCTTATAGTGCATCGCAATCGGAAGGCTGGTGTGATTCTATTTAGGCAAGTTGTCCTCTTATCGGACATTCGCTTACAGGTTGGTTTGTGTAACTTGGTTATTATATATTCTCCAGTTTCCCAAAACAAAAGACTATACATATTGTCATATTTGCCCGAGGAAGCTGGATATGTATCACTCTATAACATCCATGGTACATCACTTGTGAATTGAAATGGTTAAATAAATTTCTTCAAGATTAGAAAGTGTCTCTCATGAGATATGACATTATTATGTGATAGTTCGACACAATACTGAAAATTTTATTTTTAACGGGAACATAAAATACATTGAGGTTGATCATCATTTTGTTAGGAATGCAATCACAAATGGGTTAATTACTCATTCCTATGTTCCAACAAAAGTTCAGTTGGCATAAATTATCAAAAGTTTTGAGAAAAGCTCAATTTGATTTTTTGCTCCACATATTGACCGTTTGAGATCTCCAACATAGAGTGTGATATTTTCTTAGGAAAACGTATTAATCTCTTGTGACTAGGTTGTATAAGTATTGTGTTTGGGATTAATGATAAAGCTGAAAATTTGTGGTGATTTTAATAGGTCGTGTCAATTAGAGCCTTATTACTCTTATATGTTTTGAGTTAATCGATGTGTAGAAAGATTCTATATTCCAAGAGCTTATGTGATAAGTAATCTTAGGGAATAGGCACTAATTGACGCATAAAGGGAAGAAAGTAGAAAAAGAGAAAGCATAAAACAATTAAATAAAGTAGCTTGTAAAGATAATTATTATTACACAAATAAAGAAAGAAGCTTGTGACAATGGCCATACATTTAGGTCTAAACCATGTGCTACCTACTAATCAACCATATTAAACAAAAGAAAGTATATTTAAATATATAACTCTCATTGGGTAAAAGAAAAGTGAATAAAAGAATTGTTATACGAATATAAAATTTGCTTCAAGAAGTTTGTCATTTAATATCATACAACGACTTTTCTTCATCCCTAGTATCTGGAAATTGATATGTTATTATAGTGATTACAGAATAAATCTTGATCTTTTAGAGTTGAACTTTACAGAATATATTCATTATATCGGGCAATAAAATAGTACTCCCTCCGTCCCATAATATAGTGTTCACTTCTCATTTTTCACGAGGATTAAGGAAAATGGTAGGAGTAAGTACTTTCTTGGTACCTTTGTCTTGGAACTAACTCTTTACTTTCTTTTTCCTTTAAATTAAAATAAAAAAGCAATAAATGTTCATTGGAATGGTGTAAAACAATAAATAAGGACACATATTTTAAAGAAATATAGGGGTATTTTGGAAACTTTATGTCGAAATGAAGGATAATTTAGTCCAAATAAATTGATAAAAAAGAAAATAGGCACAACATTTTGGGACACCCAAAAAGGAATGTGAGCACTATATTATGGGATGGAGGGAGTAGCATATTTAAGAATTAAAATCTTTTGTCTCACTTTTTGTTGGTACGGTTGTTATGATTACTATGTCCCGTCATTTTATAATTAAATTGAAAATATTCATTAATCAACCTATAGAGACCACTGGCACACAAGCGGCACACAAAATATGAGGTAGAAGATTTAGACTTGATATTCAAATATATAGTTATTAGGTTTTACTTTTGTCAAGAAAGTTGGTGATGGAACACTACCGCACTCTAATCTCTCCATAAACAAAATAGAAGAACTAGAAGATAATCCACGAGAGATAGAATTCAACGAATAATGAAATACAACTCATCAATTTAAACGTATTATATATATATATATATATATATATATATATATATATATATATATATATATATATATATATATATATATATATATATATATATATATATATATATATATATATATATATATATATATTAATGGTCACAGACTCACAATAGTTTATTAGACACCGCGAAATTACAAGTGTTAGAATAAATTATTATGGAACGAAATTAGTTCAAGCTAAGTTAATCAAGACAAGAAAGCCCTAGAAACATCAAATCTTATATTATCCATGCAACCAACAAAAAACTCACCAAATTTTCAAGATTCTTAAAACACACTTTAGTGAGTTTATGTCAAAACTTTATCCCTTCAATTGATCAAATCTCACCTCATTTTCTTCTCCCCTAAACTTTAGTTACTTTATAAGCAACCTACCTGGCTATAGGACCAACCCTTTTTCTTAATTTCAACAAACAAACAGGAGAGAGGAAAAGAGATGATCAGATTATGATTTATAACAAGACAGATGCTTCCGTGGAGTAATGATGTGGACAAAAAGCTCAGCATCAACTTTTTCCTACGCCAACTTAAACTTTTATGCCACCCAAAAAATTATGGAAAAATTGACATGAATAATCTCAACTTTCATCGGTCTTTTTAAAATAATCCCAACTCTAAATTATTTTAGAATAATCTCAATTTTAGGGGATACCTTCCCCTAATAGTCTGAACTATTAATTTTTTATATATTATAGACCTAAAATGGATTAGTGTAGACAAGAAAATGGATAGTTTGGCTTATTTTGAGAATGTCCTCTCAAAAGTTGGGATTATTTTGGAATAATCCAAAGTTGAGATTATTTTGAGAAGATGGGTGAAAGTTGGGATTATTTACGTCAATTTTTCCAAAAATTATAATAGATAAATAAATACTACCTCAGTTTTTTAATACATGCAATATATTCTTTTTCGGGATATTTCATAATACTTGCAATCGGCAAATTCTTATACAAATAGAGCTTTATTTTTATTATTTAAGCATATGAGTCATGTTTCTCTCTCTCGTTCTCTTTAGTTTACGTATCATTTGTCGATGTTGCATGTATTAAGAAACGTAGTAATTATAACTTTTATGTTTGTTTTTTTTTTTCCTATGCAAATCTCCATCCTCCTCTTTAATTATACGAAACTCCCCCCTGGCGGCTCTCACTATCACATGCATCTTTAATTACTTTTTTTTTGGTGCTATCTTTTTTGAGGACTTTTTACACACACTTTAGTGGTCAATTCCTTTTTTTTTTTTTTTTTTTGCACTTTATGTATTTTTCTTACACATATATATATACACCTCAAACTCCAATCTTTCTCTTCCTCAACACCCAACAAAAAAAAAAACCCACCTCCCCAAATTAAGAAATTTCAACACTTTTTTCTCTCTCCTCTTGATTTTTTTTTTCTCTCTTCAAAAACAATGGGAGAAATCAAACTATTTGGGCAAACCATTGTGTTACAAGTAAAACAAGAAGAGGAAGATAAAACTTATGATCA
Organism: Beta corolliflora; assembly: GCA_947648045.1. NCBI lineage: Eukaryota > Viridiplantae > Streptophyta > Magnoliopsida > Caryophyllales > Amaranthaceae > Beta > Beta corolliflora. The sequence goes on from CANSZD010003249.1 coordinate 676,054, forward strand.
AGAGAACAATAACAATAATAATGATCTTAACAAAAGACCAGACAAAATTATACCTTGTCCAAGGTGCAAAAGCATGGAGACAAAATTTTGTTACTTCAACAACTATAATGTTAACCAACCTCGGCACTTCTGTAAGGGCTGCCAGCGGTACTGGACCGCTGGCGGCGCGTTACGCAACGTTCCTATAGGTGCCGGACGCCGGAAAGCTAAGCCATCCGGCATCCGGCACGGCGGAATGTTTGCTGAGAGTTGCTTGTTAGATGGGATGATCAATATGGAACAATTTGATGTAGATGGAATGCTTATGGAAGATTGGCAACTAGCTGCTGCCATGGCTACTGGTGCAGCTTTCAGTCATGGGTTTCAGGTCAAGAGGAGGAGGAGTGAGTCTGGTCAAACTTGTTGATTTTGTTTTTTGGGTATTTTCTACTACTTTTGTATTATCATTACTTCCTCCGTACTGAAATATATGAAACGCTTCTCTCTTTTATGTGAGAACTTTTCGAGAGAAATGTTTCTTTTATTTCAGAACCGAGGAAGTATTATTGTTATTATTATAGGTTTATAATTTGGGAAGGTTGAAAAAAAAAAGAGAGGCAAAAAGGTAATTGTTGTCAATGAATTTTTGGTGTAAATATATATATATTGGGTTAGCATCATTTGGAGAAAAAGAATGTTGAAAAGTATATATATTATAGTTTTTGGATCAATTTGTTTTGTTTTGTTTTGTTTTAATGATGATGCAAAATTTTGATCATGTGTGTAGATTATATGGGTCAATTAAAAAGATTTGTGAGTAGATCTTCTTAAGATATGGATAGTTCACCAGCTGGTTATTATTGGATTACAAAGAATATATGCCAGATAAGATCTCTTGCTACTTACTTCATTTGATAATTTTTTTTAGGCAACATCATCTGTACTATAATCTTATTGTATATCATCTCAAAAGAAAATAGGTATATATCATTATTACTGTATTGTTAGTGCTTTATTTTGTGGTGTAATAATTATTTTACCTATTATTTTTTTGGCTAGCCACTAACATACGTACGGGTGATTCTGTTTTTTTTTCTAAATATGTACGGACAACTCTGAATTTATACAACTATTGAACTATAAACATAATTTTAATTTCACTATGCAAAATGGTCACCTAGGAAAAATATGTGAAATGGTAAATAAGAATATACTTCCTCCGTTCCAAAATAAGTGAAACACTTGTGTCTCAAAAAGCTCTCACATAAATGAGAGAAGTGTTTCACTTATTTTGGAAAGGAGGAAGTATGTAATATCTATACTAATATATTAAAAGGCGTTCCTAAATAAGGAATGGTGCCACGTGAGCCTCTTCCTAAGAGCATTTTACTGCATGTTAAATTCTTAACCACTAGACCAAGTGATATTTAATGTTATCATTTTAAAGTAAAATATTAACAAAGGAAAATTTTCCTTACCTAAGGATAGCCCGGGCCTAATAACTAGTTTTAGCATGAAAAAGTGTCTAAACTTGTCAAGTGGGTTCATAGTAAATTCAATCAAAGTGTCACCGATATTTTAAATGGACAGTATCATGATCAAACATATTGATCTTCCTCCTTGCTGAGCTATATGGCTCAAGAAACAAGGTAACCAAAAACACTGTATTAACTCCTCACAGAAGGAATTAGAAGAAAAAAAAATTTGTATTGACTAATCTATGTCGAATGACCACATTATAACATTTTTGTAGCTTCATCATATTTTTTTTTTTTTTTTTTTTTTTGATAATACGTAGCTTCATCATATACTTCATATATATGTATCTTTCTGTCAATAACGATGAAACGTGTAATAGAATAGTAACTTGTTACAGCTAGCTTGCTACATACCTGAACATGAAAATACTTATTCCCTTCTTGTAAAGTTCTCGTTTGCTTCACGTCAAGAAGGAACAAAGAAAAAGTTCGGTTGCGCTTTCTTTTCAAGTCAACCTTTATATGTTTTTTTTTTTTTTTTTGAAGGAAACTTTTATATATCTCGATCATAAATTCACACAAACATATAAGAATAAAAATATAGTAATAAAAGATTATATTAGATTTGTCTTAATAAATAAATTATAAATATCAATTGTTATAACGTTTTATTATTATTATTATTATTATTATTATTATTATATATATATATATATATATATATATATATATATATATATATATATATATATATATATATATATATATATATATATATATATATATATATATATATATATATATATCTTATTATAAGGGGGAGGTGTCCCCCCACGAAAAGACTTTTTAACCCTTAATTCAATAAAAAATTATTACATATTAAGATTTTCCTCAATCAAAACCCTTCCTAATTTAAAATATGCATATCAAAGAAAGTTCAAAGTTGCTAAAATAAACTATCATAAAAATATGTGTAGTGAAGGAAAAGTTTATGATGGAAGAATAAATTAACATAACCAAAGCATGCAATTTTCAAATCAATTACAAAACCAAAGATATAAAATTTTAATTCTACCTAAACTTTTAAATGCAACAGCAATACCAACGTCCATTAACAAGTCATAAAAGTACCGAGAAAACAAAGAGGATAATCTTATCTTTTTAATTTTCGGGGTCAATAATTATCGTGTGTGTCGGCTTAGTAAAATTTGTTCTTTTATTTTTTTGGAAATCGTAGTTCTCATTTGTGTCAGTTATGATAATCTTATCATTTTACTTTTTAGGAGAAATATGTAACGATTATAAAAAAATAAGCTCAACTATATTATATAAGCCAAAACAAGTGTATGTAGTTTTTACTTAAATTACAATAATATAACCTCCGTGTATATTCATTACTAATAAATGACAAGGTCAATTATGTCAATTCAATGCCACTGCATCCTATCATGTGTTATTTTTTAAATCTATATATTGTATAGTAATATGCAATCAAAACAGAACTTACGATTTTTTTTTCACAAATTAAGCAATGACAAGACAACTTGACATAAAACCTTCAAAGAAATTTTGACATAAAGAACAAAATAATCAATCAAACAAAAGAAAAATCTTTCACAAATCTGATTTTACAATAGAACTTTACATCTAAATCCGCATCACAATTTCTGAACGCTAAATACAATCCTCTTTCTTTGCTTTCATATTGAAAGAACATCTTCATCAAGTATAATTTTTATATTTTGTATTTATACAACATGATAATTTATTAATGAGTATTAATGATGATTATAAATATCCTTCAAAATTACATTTAGATGAAATTTAAGAATAATCGCCAAAATAATCCACGCACGCATCGCGTGCATAGAAGGCTAGTATATATATATATATAGGGGCAGGATCACATGAGAATGCTTCTTACATGAGAAATGAGAATGAATCTCAACTACACGATTGGATTAGAGTTACAACACTTGTTCATTAGAGTTATACCCCCGAAAAAAATTCAAGCCCAAAAAAATTGTTTTTTTTTCGAATTTTTTTTTTCTAATATTGTTTTTTTGGAGTTACATCACTTTTTCATTAGAGTTACATCATTTGTTCATTAGAGTTATAGCGCGTAAAATCCATTCTCATTTCTCATGTAAGTATGCATTCTCATATGAACTCACTTCTATATATATATATATATATATATATATATATATATATATATATATATATAGGGCGAGGATCACATGAGAAATGAGAATGAATCTCAACCACACGATTGGATTAGAGTTACAACACTTGTTCATTAGAGTTATACCCCCGAAAAATTTTGAGCCCAAAAAAAAATTATTTTTTTCATAATTTTTTTTCCTAATTTTTGTTTTTTGGAGTTACATCACTTTTTCATTAGAGTTACATCACTTGTTCATTAGAGTTATAGCACGTAAAATCCATTCTCATTTCTCATGTAAGTATGCATTCTCATATGAACTCACTTATATATATATATATATATATATATATATATATATATATATATATATATATATATATATATATATATATATATATATATATATATATATATATATATATATATATATATATCGGATAATATGCATTATAAAGTAAATGAAAACATTATTATGGAATAAAGGAGTATGAAGTTGTCGGATGAGAATGAAACTAACCTAAGTTGGTTGGGGACCTACATTTTTGACACAAGGGGTGTAACTTAGCGCTTGTTCTTTTGGACTTATTTTCAAGCAAAAATAAGTAAAAATAAGTTCGGTTCGCAAAAAATAAGTTCGGTTCGGCAAAAATAAGTAAAAATAAGTTCGGTTCAAGCAAAAATAAGTAAAAATAAGTTCGGTTCAGCCAAAATAAGTTCGGTTCGAAAAAAATAAGTTCGGTTCGCCCAAAATAAGTTCGGTTACAGCAAAAATAAGTTTAGTCTTGTCTAATGTTGCAATTATTATTTTTGTTTTCAATATTACTAATACTATTGTTATTATTATTATTGATATTATAATTATAATAACGATGAATTTGTATTTTATTTATTTATTATTTATTATTTATTATTTATTATTTATTAATTATTATTATTATAATTATTATTTAGTATTATTATTTATTATTTTTTATTATTATTATTATTATTATTATTATTATTATTCTAATTATTTATTATTATTATTTATTATTTATTATTTATTATTATTATTATTCTAATATTTAGTATTATTATTATTAATTATTTATTATTTATTATTATTATTATTATTATTATTTTATTTTATTAATTTATTATTTATTATTTATCATTTATTATTATTATTATTATTTATTATTATTATTATTATTAATTATTTATTATCTATTATTAATTATTATTATTATTATTATTATTATTATTATTATTTATTTTTATTAATTTATTATTTATTATTATTTATTATTATTATTATTATTATTATTATTATTATTTATTATTTATTATTTATTATTTATTATTTATTATTTATTATTTATTATTTATTATTTATTATTTATTATTTATTATTTATTATTTATTATTTATTATTTATTATTTATTATTTATTATTTATTATTATTATTATTTATTATTAATTATTATTTATTTATTATTTATTTATTATTTATTATTTATTATTTATTATTTATTATTTATTATCTATTATCTATTATTTATTTTTTATTATTTATTATTTATTATTTATTATTATTTATTATTTATTATTTATTATTTATTATTATTATTTATTATTATTTTTTATTATTATTTATTATTTATTATTTATTATTATTATTATTATTTATTATTTTTTATTATATATTATTATTATTATTTATTATTATTATTATTTTTTATTTTTTATTTTTTATTATTTATTATTATTTATTATTTATTATTTATTATTATTAATATTATTTTTTATGATTTATTATTTATTATTATTATTATTATTTTTTATTATTTTTTATTTATTATTATTTATTATTTATTATTTATTATTATTTTTTTTTTATTATTATTATTTATTATTATTTATTATTTATTATTATTAATATTATTTTTTATTATTTTTTATTTATTATTTATTATTTGTTATTTATTATTTATTATTATTATTTATTATTTGTTATTTATTATTATTATTATTATTTATTATTATTTTTATTATTATTTTTTATTTATTATTAATTATTATAAAATAATAATAATAAGTATTGATAATATTATGTTAATATTTATTGATTATTATAATAATAAGTATTGATAATATTATGTTAATACAGTTTAGTTTAGCAAAAATAAGTTCAGTTCAGCAAAAATAAGTTCAGTTCAGCCAAAATAAGTTCAGTTCAGCAAAAATAAGTTCAGTTCAGCCAAAATAAGTTCGGTTCGACAAAAATAAGTAAAAATAAGTTCGGTTCACGAGAAATAAGTAAAAATAAGTTCAGTTCAGCAAAAATAAGTTCAGTTCAGCAAAAATAAAATAAGTTCAGTTCAGTTCAGCCAAAATAAGTTCAAAAGAACAGAGCCTTAGAACTCAAATGAATTAGAATTTGAGCTACCTCTTTATTGGATCATTAAAAAGAAGTTTGCATTGATTATTGTTGATTTTGCAACCCTTAATTTCCAATCACAATACCTATAATTAACACTCCCAATATCATAATTCATAGCTCTATTAATTTTAACTCAATTTGCCTTGTTAAAAGTTCAAATAAGTTCATTCCAATAAGTTCATATATATTTTCTAATAAGTTTTAATGAATTATAAGAAGTTTCCATAAACTCAGATAAGTTCCAAGATCGAGTAAATTTATGTAATCTTCCAAGTTATCCTCCACATCAATCGCCTTCCATGATCAATCACATATAATCTACATATATATATATGGTGAAAACACCTAACAAACAAGACTATTAACTTTATACCATATAGATGAATTAAAAACTTTATCCATTGAGCTTTCTAATTTTAGTAATTTTTTCTACTCTACAATGTACATAGTTTCTTCATTCTATTTATTTGCATGATTTTTCAGGAATCGTTGATAAGTACAGTTGATGCGAACTTTGAGTTTTGTCTTTTTTTCTTGATTTGTTTTTTGTATCTTTGTGGATGAATCGTTGGAACTCCTTTTGTTAACTCACATCTTGTTATTGCTTCAATTAATATACTGTGGTTTTGTCAATATGATTCTTCATTCTATTCATTTTTCATTTATATAAATTAAACTCAAATGTCATAATAAGTCATGTAAATTTGGATTATCGTTCGAGACAATAAAAAATTTTATATTTATAAAATGTGTACTTTTCATAAGTTGGATTCTTAAGTAAATTGTTCATAGGAAGGAAAATCTCATGAACAAAGCTAGTAATAAGAAATGAAATCAAATCAAATGGTTTGACAAGGTCAAGTATCTAGTCAATAATAAAAAGTAAAAACACAGAAAATTTCTTAAATGAGAAGAAAGTATAGAAAGAAACCTTTTAATTTACAAAGGGAAAAGCAATTTGGGAAAATCTACAAGTTCGTGTGATAGCTTTTGCCTTTACCTTTGTTTTGTTGCTTTGGTTGTCAGAAAGTATAAGCTCTGAGTCATAGTGATTAGTACTAAAAGAAAAACGACAACCCTCTTTTTTACTGTATTGGGATTGACAAGCATGGAAGGTCTCATGGTATGACTCAAAATGGCATTAAGTTGTTCAGAGTTGGAACTCTGTCCCCCAAAAAGTTTCCAATGTTTAAGGTCATGACTCATGATTGGTGGTAAATGAAGAAATCAAAGAAAGCAATAGGATTGGATGAATACCTTTTTTCTTTTTCATTTCATAAAAAAAATTACTTGAACTTGAAAGCTATTGCTACCTTTTAGGACGTGTTTACTTCACGACTAAAAAAAAGTTGCATGTTGAATAGATATATTTAAATTTGAATAAGTTTTAATAAACTGTAACAAGTTTTTATAATTGTACATGAGTTTTAGGACAGGCTTCCTATCTCAGGCTTAAACTCAGTCTATTGAAGGACCCACAACCCATTTCCTTACCCTAAGAGAATTGAAACCCTAATCCTAGGGTGGGAGATGAGCGACAAACCGACTCAACCAACCATGATCTTCTTGATAGTGACTCTAAAAGTTGTCTATGAAGTTTTATAGATGTTAGTCTAGATTATATAACGTTAGGAGGCCAGATGTATGGATATGTTTTACAAGGATTGAATGAATTGATAATAATGATGAGAAGCCTGAAGATATAGTATAAAGTGTGTAAAATTTCAGGAAAAAAATAGTAAGAAGCATAATACAATCATGATATTATGAATACTCTTGACACTTATATCAATGCACGTAGTTTTAGATGATAAGTTGTTGTTTGGTTATCAATTGTTATTTTATTGAAAAGTAGATGTGATAGGAGTTAGTAGTTAGTAAAAGTAGTACTATTATTTTATTTTAAGGAGAGAGAGTGTGGGCCATGGTTAGAGTTGGTGGGTAGTAGGAGTGGTATTATTTTATTTGGAGGAGAGAGAGTGTGGGCCAATACTTAAAAGGTATAACGATTAAAATAATAGTGGGTCATATCCAAAAATAGAAGTATAAAGAGTATTCTGGGACAGATGAAAAAGAAAAGTGTAAAGAGTATTCTGGGACGGAGGGAGTAAGAAGCATAATACAATCATGATATTATGAATATTCCAAGATGTAATTTATAAAAATTACTTAAACTTTTAGCAAACAATTAACCACTTCATATATATACCACTTATTCTTACTAGCTAGTAATATGGTATTTCAATGTTCAAACGTAAGGCATATATACGTTAGCTTAACTCTTAGTTAGAGGGAGAGGAATATCATAAAAGGTGAGGACATAATAATAAGAATTACTTAAAATTCGAGCAAACAATTATATCACATCTATGCGAATCAAAATCTTCCATCCCACTATTTGTGTATGACTTGTATGCCACCTTATTTTATTTGTTGGTAACATTACTATAACCCACCAATTTTTTATTAAAATTTAAAACATTATAATAAATCGACTGATAAGAATGAGTGGCACACAAATAGTACACAAAACGTGAGACAGAAGATTCCATATACTCCCTCAGTTTCATAATATACGGCATGTATGTTTTACTAAAATTTGCTTTGACCACAAATATTTATAATATGACAAATAAAAACTCATAAAAATTATACCATTAGATTTATCTTTAAAAATACTATAATAATATCATTTTAATTCTTATAATTTTTATTAATATGAATTGAGATTAATTGACGGTGAAAGTTCGACCTTAAATATCCTGCATGCATTATTTTTAGAAACGAAGGGTGTACCCCCACTTAAATTTATTTTTTGCTCAACTCTCAGACGAAGGGAGTAGAGTATCATAAAAGTTGAAGGTAATATCTTTCGCATAAATTCGGAAGAGGGTATCTCAAGATCTCTCGTTACATTATATTGCTTGTCCTTGACTTTTAAGGGTAATTTTCCACGTAAAAAAGCGGCTTCACCTTTTCATTTCTACATTCTAATAAGCTTATAAGAACCTGGATGTTGAACATGCATGCATGCAAAAGCTAACAGAATTTCTTCTGCCTTATATAATAAGATATTCCAAATACACTTGTCTTTCACATTATATTACAATCACTTTGTGACCTCAAAAATGGTATCAATTATATTAAGCACTTCCAAAGAATATAAAACTAACCTAAAGAAGAAAAGGGGAAGAAAGAAGTTCCAAAATATATGGTAGTTGTAGGTGAATGAACAATGGAATCATATAAAAAACATATATTAAGAGGAATCAGAATCAACTTATTTTTGTTGGATTGATATGGATAGGAATTAGTAACACACTTAAACAAGTTAAAGCACTATAAGAGTAGTAGTAATCTTGATAGAAGACGAATCTGATCACCATTAATATACATAGTACAGGATGCTCTTAACTAACCTAGAATAAAGTTCGACAGAGAAATTAGAAATGTGACAAACAGATGAAGGTAGTATAAGATTCGTTTTATATATTAGATCAATAAATGTCAAAGAAGATATTCCCCATCTTTTGAAGTCCTTTTATCAACTTATTTTACCCTAGCTTTTAAGTAATGTGAAAAGAATCAAAGCTCGATTCTTATGTTTTAATAATTGGTATCTTAGTTAATAAGAAGTTAGTGACTTAATTCAACTATTAAATAGAACAATTTTCTACTAATTATATTAGGTTATTAAGTATTTCACTCCCTCCCTTTATTTTCTAAAGATCTTCCAATTTAGTGAAAGTCAGAAAGAGAGAGTGTGTCATTATATGGGCTGATTAATCAATTAGAAAATAAAGTAAAAGTACGTAAGAAAATATATCTTTTGAAAATGAACTTAGACGGAAAGTAAGAACATCTTCTAAAAACGGAAGAAAATATATACTTCATATATTAAATTATCACAAGAAAAGTATTATGATATAGTATTAGTTTGTTTTATTGCAAAATTTTCATTAAGGTTAATTATGCGAAGTTGCACTATTTAAGCTTCTGAATACTTAGCTTACCGTTTGACATGAGAAACATTCAAACCAGAAAATACAATTTGTTGTTCTATTTAATTAGTACCAAATATTTTTAATTATGTTTTAGTAAATTATGAAAATTAGATTTTTTTTTTTGAAAGATACGAGTTGATATGAAATTAATAAAATCTCACATGGTGAAGTTCAATAAAAAACATGAGACTAGAATATATCACATTTTAATACATTCCTAAACAAAGATTATCTTATTTCAAGTAAAAAGAACAAATAATCCTTACTATTTTTCTTTATTATCTTTTCCCTTTTAAAGAAATTGGAACCAAAGTCGATGATCGGGTTTAAGGATTATATTTAATCATTCCAAACACTCTTGGTATTGGGTCCTTAATTCACCTGTTCCTTCACCTTGGTCATATCTCACGAGAGGGTTGTAATGTTAACATGCCAATTTAAACCTTGTTACAATGTTACTCAATGCTCATAATAATTCGTACTTCTGTGGGGTTAGAGTTTCTGGGCTCAGATATGAGAAAGTATTGAGATATATTAGGTAACCAAAATCATCTTGATTCACATTGATGTATTTCCTCTTTTAGTGAGTCCTTAGTTGGACATATTCTCTGTAAACTATATATTGAAGGCAAGGAAAATAAATAAAACAACACAAATTAAACCCTAAACTCCTTGACATGGTATCAGGCCTATCACGCCTCATACACTAACTACACCATGACTGGCGCATCGCCGTCCAAAGAGGACACCGATCCTCCACCGCCACCACCTACAATCCTTCCTTCCTCCCCTTTCTTTCTCGGTCCTCAGGACCGCCCAGGTGACTTTATCACCCCCACCAAACTCACCAGTGACAATTATGACCACTGGGCGTCGGACATCCAGATGGCTCTCAAAGCCCGGCGCAAATTCGTCTCTCTCGACGGCACCATCACGTCTCCTACACCACCATGTACCGCGGAAAATTGGAGCACTATACAGGCCATGCTTATCTCATGGATTATGAACACCATCTCTCCGGAGGTTAAAGGTACGCTCTCTAAATATCGAGATGCCAAACACTTGTGGGAGTCTCTAAAATCTCGTTTTGCTATGGCTAATGGGCCTAGAATTCAACAACTTAAGTCTTCTCTTGCTCGGTGCGAACAAATTAAATCCATGACTATTGCTACCTATTTCGGTAAATTGAATGTTTTGTGGGAGGAACTCCATAATCATGAACCCCTTATTACATGTTCTTGTTGTTCTTCGTGTAATGCTGCTCAATTGCATGAAGATCGTCGTAATGATACTAAACTTCATGAGTTTTTGATGGGACTTGATTCTGATTATTATAGTACGGTGCGCACTAATATTCTTTCACAAGATCCCTTACCTACACTTGATCGGGCCTATCAATTGGTTGTTCAAGCGGAAAGGATTCGATTATCTAAATCTGTGCCTACCGAAACCCCTGATGTGGTGAACTTTGCCTTGCGTGCTGCCCCTCGTGGCAACAGCTCTTCCTCTCATCCCTCACGGACTCGGGTGCGAAAGGATAAATCCCATTTACTTTGCACTCACTGTAAGAAGACCGGACATGAAATATCCACCTGCTTTAAGATACACGGCTACCCTGCCAGGTGGGAGGAACGTGCGCAGCCAACTGGTGGTTGCGGGGGTGATCGAGCGCCTGGTGGCGGGCGTGGCGAGGCTGCAGTCGTGGGGGCCCGCCCGAGAGTGCGTGCCAATGTGGCCGCTGCCGGGTACCGTTGCTGCTGCCTCTAGTGCTGTAGTTGGTGCTGCTGGGACTCCTTCCACGTTGTTTACAACTGATCAATGGAAAGCCCTTGCAGGTCTTCTTGGTAATTCTAAAATTTTCGACGATCGCTTGTACGGTATGTTTACTACAACTGACTGGATAGTTGATACATGTGCCTCTAATCATGTCACTGGTGATGCTTCTTTGTTGCTTGATCTTATTTGAATTGATGATTGTCCCATTGGTCTCCCTAATTAATGGTGCTGTTGTTATGGCTAAGCAAGAGGGTTCAGTTCGTCTTTCTGCTCACTCATGTCCTTTTTGTGCCTCATTTACATTGCAATTTACTTTTCGTTTCTCAATTAATCGCGACTCGAATTGTACCGTTCAATTCAATTCGATGTTTGTGCTATACGAGACCCGTTGAGGAATCGATTGGAACTACTGTTAGGCGGGATGGACTCTACTACTTTGGAGGAGGGAATTCAGTGCATCATGTTTCTGTTGGTGAAGCTACACCTTCTTTGGTTCTTTGGCATCACCGCATGGGTCACCCTTCAGAGAAGATAGTGAAATTACTTCCGCCTGTTCGTCATTTGCAGGGTAGTTTGAATAATGGTTGTGAGGTGTGTTTTCGTGCCAAACATCCTCGCACTAAATTTTCTATTAGTGACAATAAGGCTAGTCGTATTTTTGAAAAGGTACATTGTGATTTGTGGGGACCTTATAAACATGTATCTTCTTGTGGTGCACGTTATTTCTTGAAATTGGTGGATGATTTTTCTAGAGATGTTTGGGTTTATTTATTGGTTGATAAAACTGAGGTTTTTCAGATGTTTATGGCTTTTGTTGCTCTGATTGATCGTCAGTTTTCTCAAACTATTAAAGTTGTGTAAAGTGGCAATGGCACTGAATTTAACTGTATTCATGATTATTTCACTGCTAATGGCATTCTTTTCCAAACATCATGTGTTCATACTCCTCAACAAAATGGGCGGGTTGAGCGTAAACTTCGGCATATCTTGAATGTGGGTAGAGCTCTTAGATTTCATGCTAATCTTCCTATTTATTTTTGGGGAGAGAGTATTCTTACTGCAGCCCATCTTATCAATCGTACTCCTACTCCTTTACTTCACAACAAAACTCCCTATGAGCTCTTGTTTGGTCATTCACCCTCTTATGATGCTCTTAAGGTTTTTGGTTCACTGTGTTTTGCATATAATCACCGCTCCAAAGGGGATAAATTTGCTAGTCGCAGTCGAAAATGTATGTTTGTTGGTTATCCTCTTGGTAAGAAGGGTTGGAAACTTTTTGATTTGGATAGTAAGGAGTTTTTTTGTCTCCCGCGATGTGAAATTCTATGAAGAAACCTTCCCCTTTTGTGATCTTGAGGCTGCTAATATTGATCCTCTTACCATTGTTGCCCACACTGATGATATACACATTGACTTTGCTGATTTTGAGCCTTCCTTCACAACTCCTCCCAACCCATCGCCTACTATAAACCAGCCAAATCCCACTCTTTCATCCTCTAATCCCCCCTCCTCTACTACTGGACCTACCCTTCCTCATTATTCGGCCCACTCTCCTCAAACACCTAGACCTCACGTCCCTCCTTCTGACCCAGACTCCCTTACTCCTTCCTCGGCCCATGTACCTGCTGCCCAACCCAACACTTTTCTCTCTTCTCCTCCACCCGCTACTACTTCTCTTGGGCCCCCTGCTGAGCCTACTGCCCCCACTGGGCTCCATGCCTCTACTGGGTCTACTGCCCCCACTGGGCCCCATGCTACTACTGGATCTACTGCCCCCACTGGCCCCCTGCCCCTGTTGGGCCTACTGCCCCTGCTGGGCCTACTGCCCCTACTGGGCCCCATGCTTCTACCGGGTCTGCTGCTCCATCTGAGCCCACTCCCGTTGGTATTTCCACTGGGTCGCCTGCTGCCTCCACTGATTTGGGTCGTGGTCTTCGCACAAAGACTCCCTCTGTCCTTCTTCGCGACTCTGTTACTAATGCTAACCATGTAAAGAGTCTATCTTCTCCTTCTTCCGCTCCTCTGCATTCCTCCGGTAAGCCTTATATATCCTATAGCACATTACATTAATTGTCAAAGTTTTTCTGCGAAATATAGAAAGTTTATTGCTGCTCTCACCTCTATAACGGAGCCCAAACTTTTAAAGAGGCTATGCAGGATGCAGGTTGGCGCAAATCCATGTATGATGAGATTCGTGCCTTAGAGGAGAATGGTACATGGACTATGGAGCCTTTGCCTCCGGGCAAGCGAGCTCTTGGTAGCCAGTGGGTTTATCGCAATAAGTTTGACTCAGCAGGTAATCTGGATCATCAAAAATCTCGTCTGGTGGTTCTTGGAAATCATCAAAAGGAAGGCATTGATTACACCGAAACATTTGCTCCTGTTGCCAAAATGGCTACCGTTCGTGCATTTCTTGCTATTCTTGCATTGCTAAAAATTGGGAATTTCATCAGATGGATGTTCATAACGCCTTCTTGCACGGTGATTTAGTGGAAGAGGTGTATATGAAGCTTCCTCCCGGTTTTGAGTCCTCTCAACCTAACATGGTTTGTCGTCTTCGCAAATCTCTTTATGGTCTCAAACAGGCTCCTAGGTGTTGGTTTGCCAAACTTGTTGCTGCTCGGAAAGGGTATGGCTTTTTACAGTCCTACTCAGATTATTCTTTATTTACCTTCGTTCAGGGTTCTGTTCAGATCAATGTGTTAGTGTATGTGGATGATCTTATTGGTGCTGGAAATGATTCCGCTGCTTTGGAGGCTTTTAAAGCCTATCTATGTGATTGCTTCAAAATGAAAGACTTGGGTCCTTTAAAATACTTCCTTGGCATTGAGGTGGCCCGTAGCTCATCTGGGTTGTTTCTTTGTCAACGAAAGTACACTTTAGATATTATTTCTGAAGCTGGTCTTTTGGGTTCCAAGGCTTCTGGTTTTCCAATTGAGCAAAATCACAAGCTTAGCCTTGCTACAGGTGCTTTTCTTGATGATCCTGAGTCTTATCGACGTCTTGCTGGCCGTCTTGTATACCTTTCTGTCACTCGTCCCGACTTGGCATATTCTGTGCATATTTTGTCTCAGTTTATGCAAGCTCCTCGCATTGATCATTGGGAGGCTGCTTTGCGCGTCATACGCTATTTAAAGGGCACCCCGGGCCAGGGTATTCTCTTGCGCGCTGACAGTAACTTAACTCTAGCAGGTTGGTGTGACTCTGATTTGGCGGCGTGTCCTCTTACTCGTCGTTCTCTTACTGGTTGGCTTGTTTTTCTTGGTGCTTCTCCTATTGCTTGGAAAACCAAGAAGCAAGCTACTGTGTCTCGTTCTTCGACTGAAGCTGAATACCGTTCCATGGCGGCCATTACTTGTGAGTTGAAATGGTTAAAAGGTCTTTTATTAAGTTTGGGAGTCCACCATCCTACAGCCTATTCGCTTGTTTTTTGTGAGTCAATCGCTTTTCATCTTGCCAAAAATCCCGTTTTTCATGAGCGCACGAAACATATTGAGGTTGACTGTCATTTTGTCCGCGATGCCACTACTGATGGTCTTATTGCTCCATCCTATGTGCATACCACCGAGCAACTTGCTGATATCTTCACTAAGGCTCTTGGGAAGCTACAGTTTGAGTCTCTTCTTAGCAAGTTGGGCATTTATGATCCCCATGCTCCAACTTAAGGGGGGTATTGAAATATATTAGGCAACCAAAATCATCTTGATTCACATTGATGTATTTCCTCTTTTAGTGAGTCCTTAGTTGGACATATTCTCTGTAAACTATATATTGAAGGCAAGAAAAATAAATAAAACAACACAAATTAAACCCTAAACTCCTTGACAGAAAGATGCTTGTTGGATTTATATCAACATAGTGTTTATGTGGTTGATATGAAAATAAAAAATGAGAGATTAAAAGTTTCTGGAAAGTGGGGAATCGTAGAGTTGTTTGCTTGACATAAACATAGGAATTGACACATTATGAAAATCTCTTTACTTCCCGCAAAATGAAAAATTGAACTTACTTGTCTCTCCCTAAATAAGTAGAATGTTCCATGTAATAAATCTATACTTACTTCTCATACTCGACCAAACAAATTTCATTACTACCTATGTCGATCATATGATTACACTTGGTGAATTTGACCTTGAAGCTTACGAGAAAGTTGCACTTTTCACATCCAACCAAACAATCGCATCCCCCCTAGTAAACTGCCTAGGGAGAGATGATATTGAAGAAAGGAGGGTGGGGGAGATAGGGGTCAACCGTAACAAAACTTATTAAAGTTATCATAACGAATTTAACGACTTTTTTCTTACCGTGGGTTGGAGGAGTCCAAATTTTCTGTCATACAATTCTTTATATTACTCGTGTGCCGCAGTTTTCATTGGTTGATATTAATTATCACTATAATTTAAAATTTGAAACACATAGTAATCGTTTAAACATAAAAAGCTCACAAAAATGGTACATAAATTGTTGGACGGGAAATATAGACTCGGGCTAAGGAGGGTTTCAATTTCGAGAAATCGATTATCGAAAATAATAAAATGGATACTCAATATGCAACCAGACAATAAAAAATGAAACCTATTTCTAAATTTCTCTTCCGGCCCTCAGAATTTTGTGAAGCAAACACGCTTATTATTTGCAATATTATGAGTCTAGATCTTCCTTGAATGTATTAAATAAAATTATAAATAAATCAAAGGGAAGAAGATATATAGATATAATACAAAAGCTTACATCCACATTAATCCAAAATGAGCAAACTGACATTACATATTTGAACCTCAATATCAAACACAAAAGGGTGCAAAGAAAAACCAACAAACACTAGCCCATGCTCACAATAAACTCCCATTACAAGGCTAGTTTTAAATTTGAAAACAAAAATGAATAATTTTAGCTCTATATAACTTAAATCTTTTTGTGCCTCACACCCCCCTTTGTTTTTGTTTTTTTAAATGTCATATGCTTATTCTGGTAGTACAATTAAGCTGGAAAAAAAAAGAAAAAAATATTGAACAACCAAAGTTTTCTCACATGAATAAATACTTAATTAGCTGCTGGAACATCATACAGATCCAACTCCTTGAGAACCTCTGGACACTCTGGAAGGGGTGTCTTCCTCATAAACCCAAGAGCGTTGGCGCTGCGAACATCAGAAGATTCACCATTGTTGGATGTTAGACTAACCTTAGCAGCTTGCTTTGCGTAAACATCATGAGAGATGTCAGTGCACTCGTTGTTCGAGCTCTTCACCAACACAATCTCACAGATATCGTCCTCGTAATCACCATCTACATTGATGCTGTACATTCCTAGCTTGTCAGTGACAGCTTCAGATTTGAAGGTCTCAGTTCCTGCAGTAATGTTCCTGCACTCCAACCTCACAGTTGCACCTGTTGTCCCAAGGTTTCAAATATAAGCATCATGTTTTTTGAAATATAATTACATACTTTGAACATTATAAATCAATCCAATTAACAACTTTCGGTTCCATAGTATAACAGATAGGGGAGGATGTTAGTTGGGGCCGATGGGAGGGTAAACCCCTCAAAATATACAAATATAATGCATTATCACATATAGATATGTTGTCTAAAATAAACCTGTAAAAAGTTGGTCAAGTTACAACTCGCTTTTGGCTCAAAACAAAACGTATGTGTGCTTTACTGCTTTTGCTACAATTTGGAACGTCTCATACATTAGACTGTCCCATGTAAAAGAAAAAAATTTCATGATATGTTGATCATAACAAAGCTTATTAGAGATATAATACCCGCCATCATTGTGCTAACGCGGGTGATGAACTGGATGCGGCAGGTGTCACAGTACACCATTCCCTCGACTTTGAAGTGGTTGGTTGCGGCGTAAGCAACGCCGGCCAAAGAGAGGACGGACAGAACGCCGGCCAAAAGAAAAATAGTTTGAGCTTTCGCCATTTCTGTAGTACTTTTTGTGAACCCAATTGATAAGGAACGAAGATTTTCTTAAAGTTCCTAAAAGAGGGTGCTTAGGAAAATGGGTGAGGATGTTCTTAGGTTTATAAAGAAGGGAAAGAGATGGCTTTTTTTAGAAGATTTAGCTGTCTTATTATAGTTAAAGGTAATATCTAGTTATAGACTAATTTTGGAAATTTTTTGCATGGTTTGATTGGTTCATTTTCTCCCCTAATTCACTTAAAACAAGGAGGTTCACAAACATTGATAAATGTCATTCTTTGGCTCCCCTTCATCACCTCCGCAGCCAGATAAAACAAATCCAAATATAGCAATGACTTAACAGACCCTCCAAGAAGCAACAAAAGATTTAATATAAAATTCGCTCCGAATTTTTAGTTGTTACACTTTAACGTTTACTCTCTTCATATACCCACTTTGACAAAAAAATTTACTCATAAGTACAAAAATAAATGCAATTAGGTAAAATGTTATCATATTTGTCGTGATGTATACCATTTTTATAACAAAAAATATTAATTATCAAAGTTGTGCTTTAATGCTTAAACAAATGTATAAGTCAAGATGGACAACCCAAAGAAAAGAGAAAAAATTGGAAGTCCAACTGAATATATAACAGGTTTGCTTTGCCAAATGAAATTTGCCATTATCTTCTAGTCGTGTTCAAATCAGTGTAAGAGCCTAAAAAGCTCATATTAGTGTTGGTCCTTGATTACTTTCAATAACGCAGATAGTAGTTGTTTCCTTTTTTCTAACCCTATCTAATTCCATCCATTTAGCCAATGTCAAAAATGTAAAAAAGAAGCAGAGCTACAAAAGTATTATCTCACAAATGGTCTTACTTGATTCATCTTTGAAATATTCGAATTCCAGGTGATGAATATTGATACTCGGAACTCTTCCTCAAGCAGTTATGTCGGATCCTCAACACTTCGAGTCTCCGACATGGGTATTTAACATTTCAACACTTCATATTGGGCCGAATTGATGAATATTTCAGTAAAATTGCCAACTCAGGCACTTGAACCTGTCCGACACAAGTAACCTAGTCCAAGAAATATAGAATGCAAGTGTACAACGAACACCATAACTAGAATCCTAAACTAATATTCTGGAACAAGTCACATACAATAAATGTTCAGGGATTGAAAACATAGCTATGAAATGGCATGTTCCTATTATCGCAAAACCTTAACGTTCTGAGAAGAGAACTACAACCCCACGACTTCCAGAAAACATAGTGATATAAACTATGGAATACACCAAAACCAAAACCAAAACCCAAAAAAAAAGGCTTTTCAACTCTTGCTACAATAGTACAATTATACACCAAACAGAAGCATCACTTGTCAACGATTTTGATCCGGTCCATGAAAGAGCAACAGCGAGCTAAGTAGCTAACGTCTTGGACAGAGCGAACATCACAATCTAAACATCTCTATTAACACGTCGACAAACACACCATATTAAAACTATAAAGCTAGACAAATAGCATTAACTTGCCTGAGCTATACTTCTATACTTAACAGATCTTGTTCCAGACAGGTTCACTGCAAGTGAAGAAGAAATTCAAATTCTTGAGAACTTCGTAGAAGAAAAAAAATGGTAGACGTAATCAGGAAAGTAAACTAACCTCGCGTTCGCAAGCAATGGTTTTAGAAGAACCTTCCACCTTCTGAGGGGCATCTGATGCATTCCAATCAAACAACAACATATAAACACAGATTAGAAAAGTTGGACAAAGGAATCCATGAGACCAACACCACCAAGAAATTTGATTGTCCTGTGCTACAGAATAAAGCAGCAGCAATTTGTTGATAGAAAGGAAGTGGGAAAAAGTGGGCATCCGGGACAACAATTTATTCATTTATTTATCTTTCCAGTGCACCAAGTCACCTAATAGATCGTGATTCGGCATACAGTTTTCAAAGAGAAATAATACAGATAAATTGAAAAGAGAAAGGTGCTACATAGACTATAGGGTCCAAGGACTGATCATTACATCAAGACTCAAAAATGCCAGAACGCAAAGAGGTCCTTTTCTAAATCTTGCTGATGGCAGCAGTACTTGCAAATCTTTCTAACAGTAAACCGTAACAAAGAGTTGGTCATCATAGACAAATAGGAAGACGCCACACTGTTACAAAACTTCCAAGGTTTAGAAGTGGTCTTTACTTAAGTCAAAAATACAAAATCACAATCACATTATAAGGAATATAGTAGGAATGTGCAACCACCCAAATAAGAGGTAATCATCATCAAACAACAAGCAGAGAAGAAGAGTCAGGACAGCTGGCTATTAAGATGCCACATACCTTTCATCCATAAGGAAGCGGGGGGAAGGGATGCAAGGATGTAATATAGCATGCCCCTAAATTTTAGAAGTATGAAGAGAAAACCCTGAACAATCTTCCAATAAAATAAAGAGAGGCTAATATGTCGAACCAACAACAGAAAAAAAAAAAGGACTTCAACACCTAACCACAACAGTATACCCATTGTAAACTCTAGAACAACCATAACAGTATCTTGCCAATTGCCATTGAATGGCTCTTGAAGCTCCTTGCTTATGAACTTCACACTTTAAGAATGTCATTTACATTAATTCAGACCATATTATCCTGCTAAGAATTCCAACATATGTAGCATGAAACGCACTACAAAAAGGAGCATAAATTTGTAAGAAATAATCTGCTTGTTGTCTATATGCACTGGAAAGGAAATCCCTAGAACTCATCGTTGACTTCCCAATTCAAAAAACAAGGAAGTATTGCAGACAATTCGATGGACTTTCTCTCAACTATTAGGACTTCCTATTGAAGGATATCCCTTTTTTATGCAGATGATCATGGCATTGGCCTCATTCACAAGTCTAGAAGTAAGTAGAGTGCATCCAGTAGATTTGGCTATCAGTTAGCATTTGCAAATGAAACCAGCCATTTTGGGTACAACATGCTACTTCGAAATATTACAGATCTCAAAACTACACCGTAAAAAAGCGATAAAAACTAATCAAAGCTTCCAAAATGCTAAACGAAGTCAAAATGCTACTTTTGAACAGCTCGTCTTATCAAGAACAGAAAAAATTCCATTTTTCAAACAAAAGGGACATTAATTGGTTCCATCCGATAGTCTGTATTGGGGGTGGCTCCACAAAATTCTAGTACAGATAAATTAATTCTACTTGTTCTTAGTTATTAGTCTTTAGTTCCTAGTGGCTGGAGTAGAACTTAACTTAGAAATCAATAACCAATAAAAATAAAGAAAGAATAACTTGACCTAGATAAGACATGTATCAGTAGGGAGTAGTTTAGCATAACATACCCTTCTGGAGTGCAACTTCAATAACAGCCTTAGTAAAGGAGGAGCCTTGAATCAAACACTAGTGACTCCTAAGGCATTATGATCCCTAAGCGAGGGTGTCATTGGTTTGTTTACATATTTGCATCAACATCCTCTACTTGCTTCACTAAACCAACAAAAGGATCTTAAAGAGGCAAGACAAAAACATGTGACTTCACTTTCAGAGCATGTACAATGGGGCTCTCCAACTAGTTCTCCACAGGCCCGTCCCTTAGCCGGCCCAAAGTGGGACTGGCCTCAGAATTAGAGGGGCCCCAAATTAAAAAAAAAAAACTTAAGCTGTGAGGCCCAAAATACTAGGCACAAGTACAGTACGCTTTATTTGCACCAGTGAGTGACCAGCCCCATATTTCTCTCTCTCTCCTTACTTTCTCTATCTCTCTCGTTACTTTTCTCCTTAACAACTGCACTTTCTCCTCCTTACTTTTCTCAACCATTAGACTTTCTCTCTCAACCAGAAATGAGAAATACATAATACCAGGTTTACACACTATGAAGCTACTATGGTCTATAAAGCTACAAAATTCACATCACTAAAATCTTCCCCAACGAGAAAAAGTCCATTCCTATAAATGCTATAAATTTACAAGTTTCATCCTCTCTAAATTTACATCTAAAAATTCAGAAATTTAAATAATTGTCTTTTTCTTAGTTTAATTTTTATTTATTAAACTCATTTGAAATTCTGACTCTTGCTTGTTGATGTTGGTATATGTTAATTTCTGATTTATAAGTGCCACTTTATTTTTGTATTATTTTGGGGAAAAAATATTGATTTCAACTTTTGTAATTTAAAAGAGAAGTAGCAATATAAAGTGAGAGTGAAAGATAAATCAGAGGAAAGTGAAAGATTTCAGCATAGGGCCTCCACATAGGTCGAGCCGGGGCTGGTTCTCCAACTAGCTCTCCAAGGAGAGATAAAATGGAGAGCCACCTCTTATCCAACAATGGGGCTTTTGGGTATGTCTTGGGTGTATCTCCATGGAGACACTTTGCAAATTGGCTCTTGGGGGAGATACCATTTGGGTTGAAGGAGAGATGGCTCTCCAATGTGTGGGGCCCACATACTATTGTAATTACTTAAGTTTTTTTTTCTTCTTGTAACCATTTAATGATCTTTTTTATAAAAAATTAAAAAAAGATGGTAATAATTACTATTCCAACAACTATAATTTTTCTTTATCTATAAAATGAGCACAATATTGGATATATTTCATACACAAAAACTACCATCTTTTTTTATTTTATGAAATTAGATATTAGCATTTAAAATTAATACTCCCTCCGTTTTTTTAGATGTAACATATTGACTTTGGGCACTATTCATCCAATACACTTTGACCATTAATTGTTATTTATATATAAGAAAAAATATAGTCATGTGGGATCTTGTTTGATTCGTCACGGTATACACTTTCCAAATATATATTTTTTATAATTTTTACTTTTATACAATTATAGATATTATCGGTCAAAGTTGTGCCTCGACAAATGTGAAAAGTCCAATGTTACATCTAAAAAAAACGGAGGGAGTATTATGTTTTAAAAAAAAATCTACATTACATAAATTATGAAAAAGATTATTTTTTTTTTAATTATCTTTAATTTACATGAATAACTTTATTTATATAACTTTGATCATAATATGAAATGAGGTTCATTTATTAATATAGGGAGCACCAAACAATGAAAAGTTGAATGGAGAGCTCTTTAAAGAGTTTTATTGTTGTTGGGTGTTTTTAGACATAGTTCTTGAGAGTAGCTTGAAGAGAGAGAATAGTTGAGAAAGAGTGGAGAGCTAGTTGGAGAGCCATGTACCATTGTACATGCTCTAACATGTAGAAGTTTTATTAAGCCGCTAAAGCAAAAATGAAGCCCATTAAACAGCTCCACCAAAAATCAATTAGCAAGCAGCGAGAAATAAACTAACCTCCTTCATCTGGAGGTGAAATGTCAGTGGTCCACAATGTAAGGTTATCCCTTAAAAGCTGCATGATCAATGTGCTATCTTTGTAAGAATCCTCACTTAGATTATCCAACTCTGAGATAGCCTCATCAAAAGCTTGCTTTGCCAAGAAACATGCCCTAAAGGTACCAAATATGTATCAATAAAAGATTCATCGCAAGTATCAAAAGTATGAAACTTAAATTGAAAGCCGAAATGCGTACAGCATGTACCTTTCAGGAGAATTCATGATTTCATAATAGAAGACAGAGAAATTGAGCGCCAAGCCCAAGCGTATTGGGTGAGTAGATGGTAAATCAGCCTCCGCTGTAGCAATTCCTGCCTGAAACAAATACAAACGGCTTATCCAGTTTCTTGGTAAAATTCTTAGCTAGATTTCAAACTTCAGATATTAAAACAAATAAAAGAATCTAATTCTTGACTAACTATTATTCATAAAACCATCACGCATTAGAAGGATATAAAAAGTCTAGTCTTTTTACATATTACAAAGAAAGTTGGATAATGCACGCAAACCAAAGACAAATTGAATGACAAGGTCAATTATAAACCAAGCAAAAGAGATGGCCATGCACTAGATACAGGCAAAATCCAAATGTAAACAGAAAAATAGACAGTCACAACTTACAATCACCATTCACTCAATATCAAGTGATCAGGAACAATTATTCAAAATAAAAATACTTCCTCCGTTTCTAAATACATGCAACATTTGTATAGTAACCACTATTCATTTACCAACCTTGTTCATCTTCTCTCACAAATATATAAGAAAAAATATAGTCAAGTGTGGACTTGTGGTCTTATTTGATTCGTCTTAATGCATACTATTTTAAAAGACCAGTAATGACGAAACTCACTCCTTTCCCCATACAAATAGTATAAAAATGAAAGTCCGCTACGAAAGAAATACCAGTAATGACGAAATTCACTCCTAGTAATCCCAAAGATGTCACTAGTTCCATTTTTAAAACAACCTGAAAAGAATGGCACTTCCCATACTAGCAACTAGCAAGAGATGCATACGTGAGTTGTGACTTCCTGTGACAACCTCAAATGTCTTACAAGCTATCCGGCCAATGTATACACACTTATACTTCAACAGTTTCACCAAATCCGAAATCGACACTCTATTAGAACAACCACCGAAAAAAGAGCTATACGAGACGCAACTTCAAAACAGAATTCCACACAAAAACATAGATTAAAATCAACCTCATAAGCTTTTAAGGATTCATCAGCAGCTTCTTTCCTCTCATCACCAGCCTTAAATTCCGCTATGTAACGATAGTAATCACCTTTCCTGCAACAAAAATTTCTCCATAATTTCAACCACTACACAACAATCAAAGAAAATCATCAAAAATCAATTGCTCCAAATTTTAATCTTACATCTTAAAATAGAACACAGTAGATTCACTGCTAGATGAGAATGGAAGAAGGTGATCATCAATCACCTTCATAACATCATTACAAATATCAGTGAGCTCCGATTCAACTTTATGGCGATAATCTCGAATTCGCTTAACATTCACTTCGTTTCCTCTCGATTCCTCCTTCTGCTCAATCGACGAAAGGATTCTCCAAGAAGCTCGTCGAGCTCCGACGACATTTTTGTATCCCACGGAGAGGAGATTACGCTCTTCAACTGTTAAATCGACATCGAAATTCGCTAGTTTCTTCATTGAATCAACCATTTCTACAAAATTCAAGTAAAAGATTGAAAAAAAACTTCAGAATTAGACGAAAATTGAAGGTTTAGAATTGGAATTTTGAGGAGAGAGAAAGTGAGGAGCTTACCGTCATAGCGTTCAGCTTGCTCTGCGAGCTTGGCGAGGTAGACGAAGGTGTAACGATCACTGGGAGAAGCCATGAGAGGAGAGAGAAAATATGATTAGGGTTTATGAAGGGGTTTAATTTGGGGAATTTGAATTTCTGGAAGGTATATTTGAAGACTTGGAAGTCAAATAAAAGACTGCATGAGTCAGTGTGTCAGTGTGTCGTGCAGGAAAACCCATATTAGAGCATCCACAAATCAATGGACGTCTTTACTTAGAATTTTTCCTTCAATAATGCTAAAATGGGTTTTAATTCCTGAAATGTGCCGAAGTTGAAATTAATTACATGGGTACCGTCCACGTAGGACGGCACGCGAGAAAATTTATTTTCGACAAAGCAAACCGCTACTCAGAGTAGCGGTTAACCTTAAGTTATTTGGAAAGGGTATACGAGGTAAAACCGCTACTGGGGGTAGCGGTTTACCAGGCAAAACCGCTACTAAGAGTAGCAGTTTACTAGGCAAAACCGCTACTCAAAGTAGCGGTTTATTATGGAATGCGTGCTTTCCCCTTCTTTCTTGCGTCTGTTAAGTTCCGTAATAATATGCATGCCTTATAACTTGTCTTAGGGACATAATATAACCGCTATTTGAAGTAGCGGTCAACTTTACATTATTGGTATTAACCGCTACTTGGAGTAGCGGTTTTGTTAAAAAAACAAAATTCTAGCGTGCCGTCCTACGTGGACGGTACCCAGGGAATTAATTTGAACTTCGACACATTTTAGGAATTAATACCCATTTTAGCATTATTGAAGGAAAAAAAAATTCTCTTTCCTTATGTTTCATATCACATTGGTAGATTAGTACTTAGTAGATTGTGTAGACCACCATTAACCACGAGTGAAAGCAAAGATTGTGAGCACAATTTTAATTTTTTGGGCCCTTAATCATGAGTGGAACAAAGATTGTGGGTTGATTGGAGATGTGAGAGAGCTCCAGTCAAAACGACGCGTTTTGACTGGAAGGAGGGGACAAGACAGAAATGCTGCAGGGCGTCAGGCCAAATGTCACTCCCCTGTTCGTTTTTAATATGTAATTGTTGTAAAATTTGAAAGGGTTATATTTTAAAAAATACAAAGTAAAAAAAATAAAAAAAAATACCAATAACTCTATTTTTCTGAGCTCTATAAATAAAGACTCATTTTGCTATATTTTGGACAAATTTTTTTTCAACTATTTACTAATTTCCTCTAATTTTCCTTTTTTTATATGAAATATCTTCCATTTTTACACTTCAAAAAAAATCTCGTTGAGCATTTAATTTATTTAATGATAAAAATGCTAATTATGTATTTAATTTTTATTAATACTTATTATCAATTATTAATGGATATATCATATTAGTAAGAAATAAATAATATATACTGTATAATGGTGGTTGGGTGATGAGAGAGAAAATATAATTGGGTGGGGTCAAAAAGTAAGAGATATAGAGGATCAAGTAGTTGGGATGATCTTTTTTTGGTTTATGGTTAATAGCATAGGTGGGAAAAGATTGTGGGATGTTATTTTTTAGAGATGGAGTGGGATGATCTTATTTTTTAACTCATGAAGGGTGATGCTCTTATGTGGCATGACTCGTGAGATATGACAATGAGTAAAGGCTTAAAGCCCGGAGTTTCTAACTCGAGCTCTGAAATTGATTGGTATCTGATTTAATTATAACTCGACAGATGGTGACTTGTATCTAACGTGTTCTGATCCATACTTAATTCGTAAATTCAATTTGAACTGATAATATAGACTCGAATTCAGTTTGTGCCTGGCCCGAAAACAACGCATACGACCCGTTATCAACCCAACCCGATTACAACTAGACTCGTTGTTGACCTGACTCATGGCAACCTGAAACCAATTCAACCTGATATTTAATGGACATTACCAAACTAATTACAGATTTACAGCATGTTACCTGTTTAATCCGACATGATTTCAACCTGGCATGTTATTAACCCGATTTCGAAAACGACTAGATTTGAAGATAACTTGAATCGACAGTGCCATACCCATAAATCAACCGAAACCATGAACGGTCTAACTTAAGATAATTTAATACCCAAAATGACCCAACTTTAAAATTAACAAATGGGACATTACCCAATAATGACCCAGTTTCGAGAATGATATAATGTGAATACAACCCTATCCTGATAGGGCCTGATCTGAAATTCAACCGCAATGAAAATGACTCGACCCAAGATAACGACTAAATATGATCCGACGCGAAGTCAACCCAGAGCCGATGATAACATATTTTTGAGAATGATTTGATCTAAATATAACCTGAACACGATAGGCCCGATCTGTAATTCAATTTTTAAAATGACATGACTCAAGGTTTCCCCTTTTATTGCTATATATTTGGTCATAAAGTAGAGAATAAGTTCGAGGGTGAGGGTAAAATTAAGCCAATAGATTCGATTTGCTCAGAATGCTTTGACCATTTTATTTGAAAATTGGGTTATACTTGGTCATGAAATAGAGAATGAGTTCGATGGTGAGGGCAAAAATCAAGACGGGAGCCTTGACTTGGCCAAAAATACATATACCATTTTATTTCAACAATAATGTTCTCCACCTTTTTCTGACGGCATGGGCCTTTCATTTAAATATTCATCAAATCTTCTAAGGGGTTTGGGCTAAGTAAGCCCATATATATGCAACTTGTGACAACCAAATTCAATCCTCTATGTAAAGGCGAGTACCTATCATCATCCAACATAACAAAAGACAAGAGACATTTTTATTTATTTTCGATCATGTATTGACGTTTTTATTAAACAATTATTTACTAAATGAAAAAAAATCACCGAAAAATAGAACTGATATTTAGAGTTGTTAATATTAAAACAATAGAACTATATATAATAACTCCTATGATATATTGATTACAATTCCAATATCTTCATCTCCAAAAGCATTTCATTACTATCTTATAACAAGTAATAGATCTAATTACTACTCCTTATAAAGAGCGACCTTAAAATCACAAATTTTAGAAACTACAAAGTTTAATGGCCAACTTTAGTACAAAAGATGAATTATATTCAAATAGAGGTTCACACGGTGATACTTTTTACCAATATCCATTCAAGTTTTGATAATCTTAGGAGTTTATAGTAAGAACTATGTTACATCAAACAATCCACTATAAAATCAGCATCAAACACAGTAACGCAATATAACTAACAAATTAATGAACATTTGACACATAAATTTCCAGCTACATCCATGACATAGTCTAATAAATGAAAACGAGAACTATAATATGCTAAAAAGAAAATGATATTACAAGTTGCTTGAAAACCCGATAACCATTGTCATTAAAATTCCGATCCAGATCTTACGATCCTACAGTTTACGATCCGGAAGGACCTCATAGATCTCGATCCTAAGTAGAATCTTAATTTTGTAGGATTTTTGATCATACCCAACTACAAAACTTCTTATGATAGGATCTTAATACGATTCTAATGTCCTACGTATCTACAATCCGATCTTATAATAAAAATATTAATAAAGTAATTTCACACATTATCTTTCTCCTATGAAATTTGTTTGTTTGTTACTTCAATCTTAAAGTATTCAACTACTAACACCATTTGCGAATTAAAAGAAAATCATTATTAATGTGTATAAATTTCTAACACGAGTCTTTTACCATATCGTAGCATAATTATCACTATTTTATTATTTTTGCCCAATTTTATAAGAGCTTATGATTATACGACCCGATCCTACCAACTACTGCGATCAAACCCCACCAGGCCCATCCATGAGCAACTCCTCATTTCTCGAGACTGACCATCACCATCCTACCAACTCCTGCGATCAAACCTCACCAGGTCCATCTATGACCAATTCCTCATTTCTCAAGACTACCCATGAGTTATAACCATCCACCTTTTACCATTTCAATCTTCCAAACTCGAATTAGACTAGATCCAAATAACCAATCTTCAACATCATATTAAATACCCAGTCATGTTCACCTCAACCCTGCTCTTCGTTAGTGACAAAACAAGAGTCATCATGGTGGTATAAGATACGGCAGATACCCAATTCTATCCACTCTTTCCTCTCCTCTGCACTTTCTCCTATACACAGAATATTATCCGCCATTTAACAGAAAGCTATTCACTCACTCAGACTCACAGAAAAACCAACATTTATAAACAAAGATAAAGTATAGTCAATACTCAATAGTGTGGCTAAAAATCATCTAGAAATTTTTAGTATATAGTATTATATATTTCATTCTTACCTTGGAAAAAGACAACCTACCCAACTAATAATTTCCCCATCTCACAGCATGGGCTTCCATTTATGATCATCAGCTGACATCAATGAAATTTCAATTTTCCCATTTATTATTTTTAATTTATTAAAATAGTGGTATGTTTGTTATTATCTAAAATTTTTTGGGTACCCCAAAAAAATAGGGAAGAGAGTACATACATGGCAACATCAGTAGCAGCATCTGTTGGTCTGTTATACTCACGTTGTAATTATTCTTCTCCTATTTTCTCTCTTAAGTTTTCTGGAAGACCTGCTCATTCTTCTTCTCTCTCCTCATCATCTTCATCGTCATCACATTTTTGTTCATCCTTCAGTTCATGTAATTTTTCAGGTAATTTTTCTCATTTTTTTTGCAAGATTTGGTTTTTATTCATGTTTTTGTATGTGGGCTATAGAGCGACTAAGCGCATTGATGTAGACGAGATTTAATCATAGGTTTTGGAGTACCAAAACCGTAAGACTTTACCAACTAAGCGAGATGATATCTATTTTTTGTGTGGTTGTTGATTGTCGTATTGGAATTTCAGTTGGGTATATGTTATTATATTGTTAGGTTAGTTTTTTTTTTTTGCGTGTTGGGTAGTGGTAAAATTGTGTGTGGAAACATTAAGGGCAAAACTCTGAATTCCAGTTTTTCCTGTTGATTGTTTAGAAATTTGAAATTTTGGTTGTTTTTCTGAAGAAATGTGACTCTAATTTTAAGCTTCTGTTGATATTCGTTGATTAGAATTTCCGGTTATCTATGTGAAAAGGCTATTGGTGGTCCTGTTGTCTAAGAACCTAGCTAGTGATGAGGAAAGCATGAGGGTATTGTGGTGCAAGCGTATGTACTTTCACGAGGTATCGTAAATGGAGTTTATTGGTTTGATGGTGTGATTGGCATAAATAAGGAGTGCTATGTAGAAATTGGTGCTTGGATCAATGGATTGTATTGTAAGTCAATTTTTTTTGTTGGTTAGAGAAAGGAAGGGATCAATAGTTTAAGTGGGATATAGAGCACTTCTGCTAGAGAACATGATTTAACTTAACGATCGACAATTGGCAAGATGAAGCTATATCATCTTGAAAGGTGCTGCTTTGCAGTAAGTGAGCGCATCTGGTGGTTTTGGTGGGATATTTTGATGCTGGATAGACATGGTATAGTTGAAGAAGGTTCGTATGAAGTATATTTTATCGACAATTATGGAATGAGGACTTAAGTCTTGTGTAGTTGCTCTATGAGCTTTGCATATCCTACCTTAGGCTATGGTGTTATATATTGTTACTATGCAAAGAAAGGTTTGAGTGGTGTGAAACTATATGTATGAGATTCTTATGTGAGTGTTACTGTATACTATCTAAAGAGCTCTCGTCTCTTGGTAGCAATTGTGCAATAGAGGGTTAATCCTTGTCTTTCCACTGGCGAATTATGCTTGTAGAGAAATTACTTATGCGAGGTGGCTGTGAAGTAGTGTGAATCTTTAGCATATAAGGTTTGCCAAAGATTCAGCTACTTGCTCCTCATTGAGCTCCTTCTTTATGTTAGCAACTATGGACCACATCTGCAAAATACCAAAGAAAAATTCTGGGAGTGATGCACCTAATATACAGAGTAATAAGGAAAAGATGCTGGTCGACATATATTGTAGGACTGTTAGTACTGTTCACGTCAAGCACAGAGAACATGGTTTTTGAGCTAGATATGTCCTTGTTATGCAGGTTGTTTCTGGGGGGTTTTTGTTCTATAGTCTCTCTTTTGTTTTCTTAAAGCAAATAACCAATATAGCCCATGTTAATGGGTGCTGCATCTTTTTACCAACCAAAAGGAAAGTGAAGGAATTGCAACACTTTTGGAGTGCATTGCCTTGATATTCAATTGTAAGAACAACAATTTTGGAAACTGTTGAAGGATCAAATTTGTATGCTATGGTTCGTATCTAAATTCTGGAAACTGGAATTGCTTAATTGTGCCGATAATGAAGTAACAATTACCTGAACTAATCATCTTCCACTC
Organism: Beta corolliflora; assembly: GCA_947648045.1. Lineage (NCBI taxonomy): Eukaryota > Viridiplantae > Streptophyta > Magnoliopsida > Caryophyllales > Amaranthaceae > Beta > Beta corolliflora. The sequence continues at coordinate 707,293 of CANSZD010003249.1, forward strand.
CTTCGCCTATCAAGGCTTTGGCTTATTGATCATTGCTAATGTCTTCAGGGCTGAATAATAGCTGGCATAATCAAAGTTGCAAGGCTCATGCAATGAGTACAACAGCTGGAAATTCTGTGTCTTCTACAATAATTGCAAACGGAGAACGTGGGCCCGACCATCTTCTTGTGCTTGTCCATGGCATCCTGGCAAGGTATATTTAAAAATGTTCTACAATTTTTAGGAGGTCAAAACTTAGATAGGCAGGAGCATGAACTGAAACATGGACGCAGAAGGACTATATATAGAGTAATACTTTCATGTATATCCCACCTCCTTTTGATCTATTCTATTCAAGTTTGTATTAACTGCAAGTCAGCAACATGGCTAGTTGGCTACATCTCTTCTTATTTCACGAGTTTCGTCCCTGTACGTTCTTTCTCATCTTCTATGATACGTTTAATCAAGAATAAAATATACTAGATTATAGCCCCGTGTGATGAACATGTTCATTTTGGTATATTTATCCATAAAAGAAATAAAAGTATGAATTCCAATTTGCAAATTGTTTGTGTAAGTATTTTCCTGTGTAATTATTATCCGATGATCTGATAGAACTTAACTAATACTTTAACAATATTGAAATTCTGTAGTCTAATTCTTATCAAACCTGGCGATACTTTCTTCTTTTGTCTTAAGTGTCTTTCTTTATTTGCTGCTTGTCGCTAGCCATTTTTGTGAAGTTGGATGTCACCTCTGCTTCATGTCATATTGGATCTTCTTGTCTTCAACTAAATTGTTTTTCTTGGCTACTGTATATTAACCGTTTCTAATTTGAATTACAAAATGGAACTCATATCTAGAACTTTGCCGACACCATTAGGCTGTCTTGGCTGTAGAGTGATGACAGCTTCATTGATTAACTAAATCTTTGGTAGAATTTTGAATTTCATTCTCACACGTGAAACTGGTTATTCCTTGTTATCCTTCACTCTCTCTTTCGCTTGCTCTGTGATAGCCGCCTCATCAATGAGCGTAGATTGTTAGAAATGGCTTTTGCTCCAGTCAATCTCTATCTCATTCTTCAGTAATAGTTTTATTTAATTACAGATTGGTGAGCAAAGGGGATATTTAAGTATATCTTTGATCCGTGGTCTCTCCTATTCTTGTTCAGTTTCTTTTAAAAATTAAAGTATGTGACCACTTATTTTTTCAAAATTCCCAATAGTGTCATAATTTGGTTTGTTTACTAGTTCTCCCGTTTTTACAGAACATATATTTTGTACATATTTCTTACTTTCATGAGGCACGAGATACATGCAGGCTTGAATCCAATTGTACTGTGTAACGGACAAAGCGAAACTCATGCTTAGATAGATAGTTTTGGTTTTATACTGGTTCTGTCTCGAAGGAATTAAGATTGGACATCTGTTCCTTTAGCTTCTCATGAAGAATAAGATGTGTCTTTAGTTTTAACTGTGGGAATCACTGCTTATATACACAATGCATGTTAGAACTTATCAAAGCTACTAATTAAACTTTGACATTTCACTTTTGTTCTTAGAACAGCCCAAGTGATTGGACATACTTTGAAGCGGAATTGAAAAAGCGTTTGGGAAGAAACTTCTTGATTTATGGTGCGTTTTATCTACTTCTTTCACCTAGTATCACTTTTCAATTTTGTTTTGATCTACTTTCTTTTTGTGTGTAAAGATCTTTCCGAACCTCTAGTGAGCTTCACATTGTAGCATCAAGTTGTCTGTATTGAAATAATTGCTAAAATTGAATAGTAACAACTTTAGACAGGATCATAGAACTTATGATTTGATAAGACTTTTGCATTGCTTGACTATATAATTTCTGCGCTGGGATTTAAAATGTTTCAAGTCTAAAAGCATCTAGTAAGATGCAAATATGCATGGAACAGTTCTAAATCGAATGTGGTTTGCCACTTCAGTTCGTCACTGGGAATTAAATTAGCTTATGCTGGATAAAGCATACTGGTTTTTCTCTTTGCTTTTGTCAGAAAACAATATAATACTATAGTTGCTTCAGTAATCAGTGCTATCACCCTTCTTTCATCTCCGGTTAAATCTTTACTTGCTTCTATGGAACTATATCCAATCATTATTGTTGCTCAAACAGTTACTGATTTTTCTGTAGACTGTATCCTGATTATTAATTGTCATTTCTCTTAGTTAGGATGCTTACACTGCTCTTTTTTTTTTTTTTAATATCTTCAGCAAGCTCATCTAATTCCTACACTAAAACGTTTGGTGGCATTGATGGGGCTGGGAAACGCTTGGCTGAGGAGGTAAACTTTGAATACTTTTCTGGCTATGTTTGTTGCCTATTCTGCACATTTTCCATAAAACTAATCTTTTATGCTTATCAGGTCAGACAAATTGTTCAAAGGACAGAGAGTCTTAAGAAAATTTCTTTTTTGGCTCATTCTCTTGGTGGCTTGTTCGCTCGATATGCTGTTGCTGTCCTTTACACACCTAATAACTTAGGTGATGGAGATATTGATGACACTTTAAGGCGCTCAATGAAGCATGGTGTAATTGCTGGACTGGAACCTATAAACTTCATTACTTTAGCTAGTCCGCATCTTGGGGTTAGAGGGAGGAAACAGGTCAGTAATCATTTTGAAAGCTTACAGTTCCTGTCGGTTTCATAGTTTGTATTTTCTGAGTCTGATTGAAGTTGTATGGGATATTCAGTGAGACAGCGACTTTGTGTTTATGGTAACTGCTTGCTAGCCTAGCATTTGACACCATAGAACCTCTTTCTTTTGTAGGCAAAACTAGTGGCAAGTATGGCATTAGGGAAACTACTTATGCTATAGAACATTACTCGCTTTCGTCAATAGATGTTGGACAAGAAAGCTAATGTTGACAGCTCAAAGAGCCTTAGATATGCTACTATACTGTCCCCTAATGAGTAATGCTTCTCAGGAGGCTCCTTCCTGTGGTGGACTATTTATTGAGGAGTGGGGGAGTAAAGTATAGATTTTTTTCCCTGCAGTGGCAGAGATGTGGTTTTCCATCTTTGGACGGAAAGACATTGATTACTTAGGTACATCTCCAATAAAATTAGATTTATGATTCTTGATTGAGTTATTTTTATCTTGTGCATAGGAGTGTGTAGCAGTAAATATGTTTATTTGTGAATTTTTAAGTTCTCTTGAAAATGCTGTGGCTAGTATGACAAATCCTATAATTAATCTGCCGCAGTGGACTAATTGATACCGAATATTTGAGTATGGCTCTTCTAATCTAGAAGAGTTCTATGGAGGTGCTTGTGGACAGTTAAAGCTACCACCTTTCTCAGATATCACCTCTCTCACCGAACCATAAGTTTGTCTTGAATTCACATATGTAGTATCTCAGGTGTGTGAAAGAGAAAGAACATGCTAAAAAAGAAACATTCTATGGTAGTATGCAACACTGCAACTTCAAGTATGATTACCAATGTTATCATTATAGAGGAAATTTTCTCCAATCATCTTTAAGAACGTCGGAGATGTTGATTTTGAGGATAAGATAAGAGTGACCTGGTTATGGCCTTATGGTGGTTACTGCTTTGAAATTAAATGAAGCTGATAACTTATTTCTATAAGATGCTGTTGAGTTTAAGGATTCAGATCGTTCAGTTTATTTGGTGGTGCTATGAATCCATAATAGAGGGAAGGGTAATTTAGGGAGTCTCTTTATTAGTTAGCTTGAGGAATAAGTTAGATAGTTTGTTAGGGAAAGTAATATAAATATAGAGCAAAATAGAATGTGAAAGCATGTTGAAAATTGATTAGATTATTGGGTGAGCTCTTGTAGTTCATTTTGGGAGAGAATCAAGCCTCTCGAAAGCTTGAATATCATTTAGTTTTGCTGTATTTTCAGTTTATCAATCAAATACTCATCCTCTTCCTTATTTTCTACTGTTAATGGTGTCCAAGCTATGTTAATTCATAACAGGTGGCTAGCGGGTAATTTAGTATTCTATAGTTAGGGCTATCGGTGACTGTTATATTTTACAGGGGTATTTGTTTTTGTTTGGGTTAGAGTGTGAAAAAAGACTAAGTTCGGTAAGTACAAAGGAAAGTGTTTGGAGGAATGTTTGGGACAGAGGAAATATATGTCAGCAACATAGCAGTGTACCTGTGAAAATAAATTGTTATCCTTTGAGATTTTTCTCTTCTAATTAAGATCACATACTAGAAACACTGCCTTGTTCAGATTTTTATATATTGAACTTTAGGTGTAGAGCTTTGATGGATATGCTGAGATCGACTTGTTGCCTTCAATCCTTTAGGTTCTTCTTATGTTATCGTGTCAGCTTTGTTTTTGATTCAGGGATATTTAACTTGAGATCTTAAAATTTCTCTTGAATAAAATTTTGAGGTTTCTTGATTTCCAATCTGTACTTAACATGCCAATTTTGGTGTTAATGGCTGCTTTGTGTTTATACCTGTGAGTGTGCATAATGGTGTGTGGAATAGACTAAAAATTTTAGTGCTTTAAATGGTTACAATATTAGATCCTATAAGCTGGTTATATGCATTCTGTTTATACTCATATATGTCCTTGGGATCTGAACTTGTGGTTTATGGATTTTCTTTCAGCTACCACTGCTTTGGGGACTTCCTTTCTTGGAGAAACTTGCGCCTCCCTTAGCTTCTGTTTTTGTCGGTCGAACTGGTAGTCAGCTCTTCCTTACTGATGGAAAACCAAACAGACCCCCACTTCTTCTAAAGATGGCAACAGACTGTGAAGATGGTAAATTTATGTAAGTTAAATTGGTGGAAGTGTTGCATGCAACTATTTTGATGGTATGGTGCCATACTCCATACGTTTAAAAATATAAAGCGCGGTCGAAATATAATATAACCACTGAGTTATAAGTAAACATAACCTGTGCTTGAGAATACTTTCAAAAACAATTTTACATTTTTATTAAGATAGCGAACAAATTATGGCAAAAGTTGTCAAGGTTTGACCACCAAAGCAACTAATGTGGCCTATTGCTTTGAAATTGTAGTACTTTTACATGTAAAAGTTCTATTCAGGTACAATGCAATATTATTTTTGTTCTATAATATATAATATCATCTAAAAGGAAAATTCCATTTTATTGATTAAAACGATGGTTTTCATATAAGTGTTTTCATAAGAGTCAATTTTCTTGTTTTATACACATAAAGAGTAGTTTAATGAAGTAAAATGATAATTTCGAAGGGTTTAAATATTTCATAATTTTTTATATAATCCTTGGAGACCTTTTTTGGCTACTTTATGGGGAAAATGGGAGATCATAATTTTTAGAACAAATTGATGAACTTGCTCTTAAATATTTTACACCCTTAGTCCCAGTTTTAGTTGCAACATTTGTCTTTGCTTGGTCTCCAAAAACACATTTTGACCATTAATAGCTTCGATTATGTATTAGTAAAAATAATACAAACTACAAAGTTAACATTATGAAATTAGACATTGAAAAAAATGTTATAAGATCCCACATGGTATTATCTTTTCTTGTATGTTTCTGAAAAAATACAGTCAAAGTTGATGAACTTTGATCATGAAAAAGTATATGTTGCAACTAGTGCTTATTTTTTTGTTCAAGGATTTATTTTCCTATTTATGGGAAACATAAGACACTGCAACGCTTTATATTAAGATTATTCTTTTATCAAAGGAGATTTTTTATGTTAGTTGGTATTTTGCCGATTCTCATTCCTTCCATTGAGGTAATAATCTTTAATGAAGTCTAAATTTTGCTGAAAGCAAACTATACAATGATAGAAAGATTTGGATGCAGCAAAGAGACAAAGTCAAAGTATAGGTGTGTATGGGTCACTTCGGCCCTTAATGATAGAAAATATTTTCGCAATGATAAATTATACCTTGTAATCAGTAAAAGTGTAGACAGTTTGATAAGGCTTTATAACTATAACTAGAAGCCAAAGAATAATTAATTCTCAAATTGTAACAAACCACAAAATGTTTGATTGAATTAACTTGCTTTCTGTTTGTTATAAATTGCAAGTACCTATTTATAGTTGTCTTTAGAATCAAGTATCTATTGAACTGCCTCTGTTATTTAAGGGCTGACTTTCCTTACCCCACCTAGGTCAACTCCTTATTAGGAGCAGTGGGGCAATAGTGGTTCAGATGCACCTGTGCTCAAATATGTTCATTTTTTATTGAAAATGGAGCATCCATAATCTCAAGTTTTAGACATTAGATTCAATAATTGTTAGAAAAACAATCATCCTATACCACATTATTCAAAAATTTTAACAGTGAAGGTACCCAATCTATTTTAGGAAAATTTGACAAGAATAATCCCAAGTCTGGCCCAGAATACAACAATGATCCCAAGTTTGATAAACTCTCAGATTAAACCGAAGTTTGCTATGTTATTACATGGGTGAACTAATGATTTGACAGAGTCATATTTTTCATTAGTTTTGCATCACATATAACCGTACAAAAAATCCCTTCCAAGGGTAGGGAAGAAAGACATTATTTTAGGATTTTAAGTGATGGAGAAGTGATGAGAAGTTCTTGTGTATGACACCATATCAAACTTGAGATTATTTTGTGAGTTTCTTAAACTTAGGATTATCTTTTTCTTTATGACCCAAACTTATAATTGTAGTTGTCAAATTTTCCTAATTTCCATTATGTGCTTAACCTTTTGTTCCTAAATGCCTTTTGTTTATATTGGATCTTTCCTCTTATCCACATAATCTTATTAACATGATTAAATCTATCCTGCAGATCTGCCCTTGGTGCATTTAAATGCCGCATAATATATGCGAATGTATCTTTTGATCGTATCCTGGTGCAAGTTATTTATAAAATTAACCAACTGCGTTTTCTCTCTTCCTTTGATGAGGCAAATCTCCTTAACGTTTTCTAGATATGGTTGGCTGGCGCACATCTTCAATCAGGAGAGAAGATGAACTTCCCAAGGTACTCTAATATGTTTATTTTTAAGTTCTGTCATATTTAGAACTGATATATTTATATCATGTTCAGCTGAAAAGTACAATGTTCTATAATCTGCCATACTTCAGCTTGGAGTGCGAATTTTTTTGGTTGATATATTTGAAGAGCTTATAGTTAAGAGTCTTTCTCTTTGCCTCCCTAATATCTGCAACTTATGGTCTTCTCTGCCCACATCACAGACAATAATTCTGTGACTTTGTCTTCTGTGTGCATGCTCTTGGGTTCAGGGGCTCAATGTTTATATTGATTTTGGGGAATGTGTACAATTTGTGAGTGGAGGCTGAACTACTGATGAAACCTCGCTGGGATATTGACCAACTGTTTTATTATATACAATCAAAGCACAGATGTCATAAATAATTACTTCATATTATTTCAGGATCTATTAAATAGATCTTGAATCCTACTTTATCAGGCTCTTAAATTCTTAGAAGTCAACCGACTTTTGTTTTTGCAGACAATTTGTAGCTGCTGATATTTATAATTGTAAACCATAATCAATCATCCTTCGGCAGACTCCTCTCAGATTCAGACTGGGCTTTTCGCTGCTTTTAGCTATAAAGTTTGAAGTTGGGAAGACCATTCTTCTGGAGGAAAAATTGCCTTGCATTTTGCATTTGCTGAAGTCTGAACTTAAATATCCAGTGATGCTATTGACAGCGTATTTTATTATGTGATTTGCGAGAAATGAGTTTATCCCACTATGTTTGGACATGACATGCATGGATTGAGCATATCCTTTAACAATTCAGAAAACCTGTCTTTACCAAACAAAAAAAAAAAAAGATATGTCTGCTTGCTGAATGTTATATTCATCTCGATTTCATTTTTTCAACCTCAGTTTATTGTTATTTCTTTGCCAGCCTCCTCAACGATCTTTGGATGGTTACAAGCATGTTGTAGATGTTGAGTATTGTCCGCCAGTTTCATCTGAGGGTCCCCATTTTGCTCCAGAAGTTGCCAAAGCCAAGGAGGCTGCACAGACTGAACCTAGCACTCAAAATACAGTTGAGTATCATGAACTTGCCGAAGGTAAATCCTTTTATCTATTGGTGAAAATTTTACTTTGGGTATGTAGTCATAGATGTACTCTTTACTGTCTGTATATGTTATGTAAGAGTAGTCTGTTTTCGTCTACAGAGGAAATGATCCAGGGCTTACAGCGGTTGGGATGGAAGAAAGTTGATGTTAGCTTTCATTCTGCAGTGTGGCCCTTCTTTGCACATAACAATATACATGTATTAGCATCAACTACAATTTAATAGCACTATGTTTGGTGGATCGCTTCCTTTTCCTATTATGTCATAGTCTGCTAATTGTTCTGTATAGGTGAAAAACGAATGGTTTCACAATGCTGGTGCGGGGGTTGTAAAACATGTTGCAGACAGCCTGAAGCAGCAAGAATCTTCATGTCTTGTCGCCAGCTTATAGCAATGAGAATGGTAAGTTCCCTTTACGCTGAGATCTTTGAGATCAATGTACAAAGTTGTTTTTTGTTTTGCTTGGTGGGCTACTTAGTAGATTTAGGCCATACTTGGCTTGGGGTGTAATGTATTCAGGGGGTAATAGTAGAAAAATTGAAGAGTTCGAAGGTAATGAAGGTGGTGGTAATCACTGGTAAAGAAGAATAGGTATTGATTATGTAAAGAGAGGTAATTATTACCCTCATTTTGGGGTAATAGTCCCCCCCCAATTATGTATTACCCCCAAGATGACGGTAATAGTTCCCCTTCCATTACCCCAAAAATTATCTTTGTATTCTTCATTTAATCTCCATTACTATCTTAATGCATTATCCTCAATCTAATCATCCCCATAAAGTGTTTAGTTGGGAGGAAATTGTTCCTTAAAGAAAGGTTATCTTATTTTTCTTTGTTTGGTTTGTGAAGGGGGATATTAGTTTTCCCAAGGTTGGAAAATAATTCTGCTTAGTCTGGAAAACATTTTCCTTTCTAAAGGAAGTCACATTTTCCTTCATATTTCTTGTCTTTTTCTTTCGCTTATCCCATCCATTATTCTCCCCCCTCCATTTACATTCTTCCTTTTCTGTATAAACTTTTCTTTTGAGAAACCAAAGTACCAAATTAAGGAAAACTAATTTAGAATTGTGTCTTCCTTGGAATTTTTTTTTTAGAATACAAAATTATCTTCAATTACAAATGTTTTCCGTCCAAGAAAACATAGATTTAGCTGAACACAATCGTGCGTCCTTTTCTCCTATTGAACTGCTATATTTTGTGTACTTGGCTGCTACATCATCTGTGGAACACAATCGTGCGTCCTTTTCTCCTATTGAACTGCTATATTCTGTGCACTTGGCTGCTACATCATCTGTGGACTTTGAAGGATGGGGTTTATGGACACCTTTTTGCTTCCTACGTCTAGCTCTTTTTTTTTTTTTTTTTTTCCGAAAGCAACCATTCAATTAGTACATAACGAGTTTAAGTCACTCATACAATAACTAGGAGGATGATAAATAGTCCTAGTTACATTACTTTCTAAAGAACTAGCCCTACACTCCTTCGCCATCTTGTCCGCCACCTGGTTTTGATCTCTTGGGATAAAACTGTACCACACCTCTTCAAACTCCTGGCTGAGCTCCCTACATTGAGATAGAATGTTCGAGTGCAAATTTATAAAACCGGTAGGGTGGTTAAGCATATTAATCGCAGTAATGCAGTCAGAAAAAATAACAATCTTGTGAATGAATTCTCTTTTAGCCACCCCAAGAACTTCCCTAATACTCCTAAGTTCCGCTGATAAGACACTTCCAACATTAACCTTTCTCTCGAACCCAATTACCCAAGACAAGGAACATGATTCTAGGATGCCTGCCTTACCTGAATGACTTTCGGCCGTTACAAATGAAGCATCCACAAACGCAGCAAACCAACCCGGGGGTATGAAGACTGGGGTAGGGGTGGGAATACATACATTAGGACTTACCAAACACACATTACTTTGAGAAAAGAAGTAAGCCTTCCGTAGAGCGGAGGCCAAGATAGTTCTAGGCTCGGGAACCGTGGTAGGCAAGGGCAAGTCAGATGAACGGAACACAAACTCATTTCGCACTTTCCAGATTTCAAAACATATAAATGAAAAACAAGTGCGCCATGGAAGACCCCTGAAAGTACAAGGGGAATGAATATTTTCTTGAACATGAATCTCCAAGGAGTGTTGGTTATCCATATTAAGAGGAGTAAGATCCCAAACCTGCTTGGCATGGGTACACGAGAAAATCGCGTGAAGGGCAGATTCATCATCCTACGTCTGGCTCTAATCACACCTTTCATCCCCAGAACTCACCTAGTAAACAAGATTTATTTGAGGTCAAGTTTCAATGGACCTGCTCTTTTAAATCCTCTAGTTTGGTGTTTCTTGAGCATGAATATGCGCGATTTTCCTTCTTGAATGGGTTGTTATGTGCATTTGTATGCTTAGATCACTGATTACATTTAATAATATGATGAAATTGACTATTTGTCTTTCAAACTTAAGCGCAAATTAACGAGTATGACGCTATGATCTAACCACAGAATTTTCTCTCTTGCAGGCATAAATTGAGAATGGTGGTCAGAATATGTGCTGAAAATAATACTCAACATGAGTGTGCTTGTCTTTTTACAGATTTTGAGCCGGAAATTGAAGGTTGAGTTTATGCAAGTAGTAAAGGGAGGAGATTATTGAAAATGAAAATGTACACTGTTAGGTGATTGTTGATCTCCTAATGTAAATTACTCTTGGAGAAGATCATAGTATGATTCATTGGCTATTTTTTCATTCCCTCTTTAGACATACTTTGCACATTTTCCTTTGAGGTTGAGCTTCCCTTCTCTTATTCGACCTAAAATATATATATTTTTTTAAGTGAAGAGAATGTACCATAAATATATCAAAACCTTAAGGCCATACATAAAATTGAGAGTGGGTGTGTGTTTGTAAATTGTAGGCCACGCATCTTCGATATCTTCGATGGCAACCCCTCCTTTTCCCTTATAAGGCCATCCTCTTTTGTGTAACATATATGTTTTTATGCTAATACTATGCTCATTTTGTAAAATTGAAAAACTTAATATAGACATACCCCATTCATCTTATAGTGAATTATCCATTTACTTTTTTTAAAAAAAGTTGAGCCAAATGATTTTTACCATAAATTCTTACTAATATACAAGAAAAAAACGTAAGAATATGAGATTTTGTCAGCGTTGTCTCTATGTTTTTCTAGAATATCAACTTTGTATAAATATGAATAAAGAAAAATTGACCAAACAAAAAAAAAATACACCACTAATGAAAATATGTAAAAGTACACCCAACTATCAATTATTTAAGCACCAAAAAAAGAAAAAAAACAACTATGTAAACACAACAAGAAGCGATAAGGTGGGTTTTCTTTCTGAGATAAGTAGACAGACAAATAATATACACTATATATATGGAATTCACTTTTCCAACATATAATTACAAATTAGATAAAATGAGACAAATCCTTCATTTTTCTCATTCAATTTTCCCATTTCTAATGGCACAACATGAACAACTTTTTAGTTTTTACACCCTTAATGAAATTGTCACACGTTAAGTACTTGCACTACATAATAGAACATCCACTAGTATTATCATCATTAAACATCATGAATCCATCATCATCATTGGCCAAGGGATAAGGATCATAAGTATGTTCATGGACGATTTTACCCCTTCTGCGATGTGAAGAAGGGTTAGCCGAGTATTTGAATGTCTTATGTTGCTCATAAAAATGATTAAAATCATGAAATTGAGGATTATAACACATAGTCCATGGCTCAACTCTTAGCCCTGTTTTCATGATCGCTTTTAATATTTTCTTTTGTCCAGCCCATCCTGTCACTGTTACTTTTTGCATATGTAGGTCCACCTCAACATTGTTGACTCCTGAAATTTTCCAATTTATCAATTCAATTACTACAAATATACATATTTCGTTCCTTTTAACTACAACGCTTCTCTTATTTGAAATTTCATATTAATTGCAACGTTTTACATTGATAACTCCTTCTATCTATCTCATTCCTATCACGTGGGTTTCACTTTTTCTATCTCTATCACTCCTCTTCACGACTTTCTTATAAAATGTGTTAAGGGTGATGGTGCCAAAATAATGGAACGTAAGAAGTATGATCTTATGTGTATTTTTTTCGTTTTTTCTTTGTAAAGTTCCATTATTACTTAAGATGTTAAGAACAAAAACACAATGTTTAGGGGGTGCAATTACGTAACTTTAATTTAGGTATCAACAAGAAACTTTCTCTATGAATAAATTACATATAAATTCATTCATATTGCCATCATTTATTGCATAGACTAACATCCTATTAGAGCTTGGATAAAAATTAAAAATAATCCCGGAACATAGGAATAATAAACATATTATAATACCAAATGACACATGATTTTATCATTATATTATACTTCATACCATTTTGGGCAATCCTATAGTTAATGTATTACTAACAGCCCTAAAGGCTACGTATAAGTTACACTGTTACAACAAAACTTAATATTCTACTGTTAATATATATTTTTAGATTTATTAAGAAAAGTTTAATAAGATTATCACTTTATAGTTGTTATTGTAATAACTAATATGTAGAGTGAAATACAATAGTGCAAGCCAATGGGTCAAAAGACTAGTATATAAGTAGTAATTATGAATATGACGATAATACAAATTAATTTAATTGAAGTCATTACCATCTAGCTTGAGGAGAGCTTTTCTCACTTTGTTCTCGCATCCTAAGCAGTCAATACCAACTCGCAACTCCACAATCTGGCGTAATATAGATAAAGAAAAATCATATTTTGTAAGATCAATATTAGAATCATTTTCACTTTCCTGAAAATATAATGAAAACTAATTATAATCTTATAAAATTATGTTGCTAGGCTTATTCCTATCATTCCTAGTTACTGCCATGAGTTACTACTTTCGGATTGTAATAGGCTGTTTGGCCATAACTCTTTAACTTAAATGCATTCCTAGTTCACCAAAAAAACAAGATATTGTGTAGGTGCGGTGCTAGTGAACCAAATCAAAATCCCATGTCTCATTCATGCACAACCTATTTGTACGTCCACTTGTTTTTGAACATAAAAGGGATCGGAATAGTCATAGTACAATATTAATCAATAAGAAATAAATGATAAATACACAAATGGTACATAAAAAGTAGGACAAAAAATTGAATTCGAGAGAAAAAGTGGAGAAAAGAGAACTTACTGAACTCATTATTATAATAATGCGTTGTCTTACTTGAATGCTAAAATTTCAAGTATGATATTGTAAGGGGAGAAGTTATTAAGACTTTGTGAGTAGCATAAATGAAGCACAAGCTAGGCTTATATAATAGACGTAGCAAATTTTAGGAGCTCACCGAATTACATGCATAACAATTTCATGTCATTCTTCCAAGAAGTAAACGATGTTGAAAGCTATACTAAAGTAATACCAAGAAAAATAATATTCCATAAAGTAAAGACATATACAATAACTCAAACTAACAATTAGATTCCCTTACTAATAACAGGATTAATATACATAATTCTGTATGTTTCTTATCCAACTAACAAAGTTTCTTGACGTTATGGGAAATTGCATAGAAAAAGTGCTATGCATAGCGTAAGAAGATGTTTAGTCAAGCAAGCTACAAATTCAACTTTGGAAAAAATAATCTTCCATATTTATCATACTTTTATATTATTTATTTCTCACTTGCTTTAATTTCACTAAATTAACTGCTCCTGTGTAAGCCATGCGTAAGTGTTTGCTCAGTGAATGCGTGGAGAATACATCACTATATTTTACCAAGTCATGCAATGGTTTTTATATGCTAAATTCAGTTAGAAAGACATGGACATTTGGATAACCGAACTCTCATCAATAATGTGACTCAAAAGTCTTGAGTTTCGTTTTGTGTTAATTATGCAATCAACTTTGCTGTGGTCCAATTCAAATTAACCCTTTGATAATTCTTTAGTAGAAGTATTACTAGTTCCTAAACTAATACATTTTTTTTGGATTGGTAGGATGAATTGCCTTACCGGATCGGAACTTCGCACAGATCAACCTGACCCGGGTTAGCAGGCTAGACACTTCGAGAGACTGAGAGTAGGGGGAAGGGTAAGAGAAATCCCTACCCTCAAAGTCCCATACTGGGAATTGAACCCCAAACCTCAAGGTTAGAAGACACAATCCTAACCATTAGGCCAAGCGTGGCTTAATTAGTCTAAACTTGTGTGATATACACACTCTTCAAATCTCACTTTAATTATATTATAAGAGGTGGCATTTTAGTCAACCTGTTCGAAATATTATTTTAATCAAATTGAAATAAAAAATAAAAATTGACTATAAGCTATGAGGAGTCATAGAAGACTAGGCAGTACTATCATTCATTTTTCTCTTACATATAATCACCATTCACCAGAGATGGACACAAGTTTCTTATCTAGACCACAAGATATTTTTTTTGGGCCCCATGAGAAACCTTTGGTAAGAAGAAGGGCCTCTTGAATCAACACCTATACGTAAGTCGGACAGAATTTCCTTGAGTCAGCCAACGTCGAGAGTAGGGGGATATAAGGGATTCCCTACTCACCAGCACAAATAGGTAGTGGGGTTCGAACTTGTGACCTTAAAGTTACAAGGTGAGCTCCCCACCACCTCCACCAAGCAAGCTTGGTTTGGACCACATGATATGAAACACAAACAACAAAAGAAACTACACATGCATACTGGGGCGCGTATATATAATTTCTTTGAAATATACATTTTTAATTATTAAGTGTAATTGTATGTTAAGAAAAAGTGTAATTGGAATAGACGATAAAATTTTCCTTTTAAAGATATGTATTTTCATTATTAGCAGTGTAGTTACATTTTTTAAATTAGATATAAAGAAAAATAACACACATTTAATCTTAGCTCGCTTGAATGCATCAATATTGGATCCACCCGTGTCGATTACTCAAATTACACGTGTTTCGGATACAAAACTTTAAGTGTAGGGATCTGGTAGTAATTTGGAGAGGGAATGTGTTTAGTCGAGTGTCGTTTGTTCGATTGAGGCGTAGAACCTGCAAAACAAGTATTAGACTACCGGGTGATTAGGGATCATTGCCCCTCCGACGCTCAAGTCAGTATTGGGATCGAAGGTCTATAGAGAGAGAGGCTAGAGAGAGAGAGTTAGTGCGAGAACTGTTCATTACCTCCATAAATGGGGATTATGTCCCTATTTATAGGGATTGGGGAAGATGACGTCATCATGATGCCATAATACTAGGTTGGGCTAGCTCTTACGGATGTGGGCTTCTCAGATCTCCAGGGGCAATATAGTAATTTTACCTAAGAGTAGAAGGCCCAGTAACTTATTGGGCACAAACAACACGCGTGCGGTGTCCATTATTATACCATCATATCTCTCGGGTGTCAAATGGAAATTTGATCGCATGTGAAGGGACATGAAACTTCACTTTTATCTACGACAGCAAGAAAAGTGTATCTTGACGCTTAAAGTGCTAGGAAGTTCTGGTAAAAAGAAATTGCTACCATGTTAGCCTTACTTCAAGGCGCTATTGTGCTAAAATTGGTTATCTTGTCTATGAAGGTGTAAAATACAATATACCGTTACTCTGATCTATAATGAATGTCAACTCTTTTTTTTTCGGCTGATCAACATCAACTTATTAAGTACTACTCCGAGTCTCCGACTAGTTATTTATATAGTGATTTTCGGATGTTTCTCTTATCATTTTTCAAGTTTTTACAAGAAATTACTAGTACAGTAGTACTACTTACTCTGTTAAAACGCAATTGAGTAATATGTATTCACGTCATATTGCAAAATAAATGAGAAACGAAACCAGTAACACATATTGATGTAATGAATACAAATTTCTTTTATGCGTGTTTTTTTTTTGACAGCGAGAAAATTTGCAATAATTAAAACACGACATACAAACTAGGGCTAAACAACAAAAACATAAGAACACTAAATTGAGCTTTAGTTGCTCTTACCACTAGTAGAAAAACGACGATTTGCGTCTCACCATCTGCGTCGCACAACAGGACAAACGACGCAGAAGACTCATTTGCGTCGCATGCAACAGGGAATCGACGCAAAAGACGATTTGCGTCTCACCATCTGCGTCATATTTAACTAGTGTGCGACGCAGATAGTCATCTGCGTCGGATGTTAATTAGGGTGCGACGCAGATGCTTATTGGATACAAAAAGTCGAATTAATGTTTTGGATACAAAAAGCGGTTTTGGATACAAAAAGCGGAGCGAATTTAATGTTTTAGGCTTATCTGCGTCGCATGGGCTATATGTGCGACGCAGATAAGGCCCGCTTCCCCTTATATTGCAAACCCTAACAATTCTTTGTCTTCAGCCGTTCTCCCTCTCTCCTCTCCCTCTCCTTCTCCAACTCTCCTACTTTCCCTATCTCCCTTCGTCCCTCCCCTTCTCCGTTCTAATTTTCGAGCAACAAACGCCATTGAAACTAGATGTTTTCGCTTGAAACTGAAGAGCAAATGACAAATTCGAAACTCAAGAACATCGAAGGATAATTGAAGAAGAAAAAATGGCGATTTGAAGGACAACAAATTGAAGACGAGCCCCATTTTCTCCCCGCAAACAAACGATTATTTACATTCGACATTCGACGAACTCCGGCGCAAGTTAAACCAGATCTGAACCTTCGAAGAAAGCATTCGATGGTAATTAATGTTGATGATAGATATTTAGGGTTTTCTAGATTTTTTAGTTTGTAATGTTGATGATGGTAAACCAGATCTGAACCTTCCCTTCTTCGTTTATTTGTAATTAATGTTATCTTCGACATATATCTTTTTTATCTTTAATCAATTGTTCTTTAGTTTCTTTAATTTCTTTAATTTCTTTTGGTTAATAAGTTGTTGATCTTTTTGTTTCTTGGTTAATTTTGATGATTTTTTTTGGTTTAAATGGTAAATTATGTGAAAAATGGTAGAATTACCAGTTTTTGTCATGAAACTTGGAATTTGAGTTGTTGAAATTTAGTTTTTGCTTGTTGCTGCAAGTGAAAATGTACATTTGGTTGAAATCAGGAAGATACGAGTTTTATTGTAGAGATTTTTTTTTAATAAATACTGACCACTTGCGTCGTTTATGGCAACCCATCTCGACGCAAATTTGGGCCTTTTTGCGTCGGATGTGTGGTCATACGCGACGCCAGATGGCACGACTAATTTCAGCCTTGGCGAGATGTAAAGCCACATCCGCGTCGCATGCAGAAGCTTGGTCCGACGCAGATGTGGATCATCTTGCGTCGCATGTAGCTCGCATGCGACGCGAGATGGGACACTCGCATCTGAGGGGGATGGGTCATGTGCGTCGCACTGTGGGCTTGGTCCGACGCAAATAGTAAATGATCTGCGTTGTGTGCTAGTCCGACGCAGATCATGTCTCTCTCATCTGCGTCGAGACCTGTGCCGTCGGACCCATGTCCGACGCAAATGGGCGCCTCGCATCCGACGCAAATCGTCGATTCTGTACTAGTTTACAAACCAAACTAAGTTAAAATAAGTAACATTATTAAGCGTGTTTATGCGTGTTTATCTCATTTAAGATGATCAAATATAAATGAAAAAAGTAACTCGATAATCAAGCAATGACCAATATATATATATATATATATATATATATATATATATATATATATATATATATATATATATATATATATATATGTCGAACTAATTTTGTTGGTAAAATCTTCAAAGAAAATAACCAAGGCATTGGATCAAATTTTATCTAGATCACTACTATGTGACTTTATATAATTTATTAATTATATACAAATTATTGTATTTAGAGCTATATGATATATAATTGTTATATACTTATATGTAAGCCTATATAGTAATTTCTTTTGGGTGTATTAGTGTAACGGTGTTCAACCCCAATATGTTATAAACGCTTCTCTCCACATATTTGGAGAAGATGATAGAAAACAATTGTTGAAATATGCCTTGAATTATCTGGCGTTAGGATTAATCAAGCACGGGGATCTCGCTGCCCGGTCACCGAATCGGGGTCTATGGGTGAAATGCAGTGGTAGGGGTAGCGCCCCCAAAAGCTTTTCGGTATATGTAGTTTAGTATACATTTTTTGTTTTGGGTTCGGTGTGGCCCCATTTTTTTTAGGTTAATTAGAAGGGTACTACTTCCTCCGTTCTGTTTTAAATGAAACGTTTGTTTTTTCACGCAACCCAACGCGCTTATTTAATCATTAATATCTTTAGTTATGCACATGTAAAAATATAAAAAATTTATAATTTGATAGTATGCATCGAGACGAATCTAACAAGATCCCATTTCAATATGTTTTTCTTTATATAATGGCGATAAATTGGAGTCAAAATTGATCAATGAATAGTGCCATTTCACCCAATGTTTCATTTAACATTTCACCCAATGTTTCATTTAAAACAGAACGGAGGAAGTATATAAATTTCTATAATTAACTTATGCCTCTATTATTCGGTAATTTGTAATCTCTCTCCTAAAAGATAATAGAACGTTTCTCCTCTGTCTGTGGATGTAGATAACAACGTTAATATATTCTTGTATCAATTGTTCTTTAATTCTTCGTTACTTTATCGCGTTCTTATAATAACAATCATCTCTAATACTACCTCCGTTCCTTTTTAAAAGTTACACTTACACTTTTCACGCACGCCGATGTACTACTTTGAGCCTTTATATCTCTAATTTTGTATTTGTAAAAATTATAAAAAGTCGATATTCTAAAAGTATATATCAAGACGAATCAAACAAGACCCCACATGACTATATTTTCTCTTGATAATAAATTACAAATGATAATCAAAGGGAAATTTGTGAATAGTATCAAAAGTGAAAGTGTAACTATTAAAAAGGAACGGATGTAGTACTTTGTAATGACCCTTAGCTTCTCAAAATCCTCCCATCGGATCATGAACACCAATAAATTTAGAGATAGAAACTCATTAATGCTTCTACGTGATATAACCGCCTAACTTTCATAATCATAGCTTAGTGTGCTTGTCTCGTGTTTGATTATTTTGAGAAGACACTTCCAGTTATTGAGATAACTCTAGAATAAATTATAGTTAGTATTATTATCATATGAAGACCGTCCATTATAAGGATTATTCTTGCATTGTAAACCTTTCCATATGATAAAGGATTTTTTTGTCAAAAACCACCTTATAAAACATGAAATTTGTGAGAAACCACCTTATATATTTTTTTTTTTGCGAAAACAAACCTTAAACAATTTTTTTTTTGCGAGAACAATCCTTATACCTTATTCCGATCATTGATCCAAGGTTCCGGTATTCACCATATCATGTGCAAGACAAGTGACTTTTTAAACCCAACAAAATTCACGACATGGTCAATGCCGGAACCTTAAATCAATGATCGAAATAAGGCATAAGGTTTGTTCTCGCAAGAAATTTTTTGATTAAGGTTTGTTTTTGCAAAAAAAAAAATTTATATAAAGTAGTTTATTACATATTTCATGTTTTATGAGGTGGTTTTCGATAAAAAATCCTATAATAAACAACGTTTTCTTCGGTGGTATATTTCAAGAATTTTTCGGCGCTAGTACCCCTCAAATTGTTCCATGTGCAAAGGCTAAAACATCACGTAATTTCTCAGTAAACAATCACTTAGTCAACATTCCATAATCTTAATTCTTAAACCACCTTGAACACCAATATTCTGTACTATAAATAAGAGTACTACCCCTTAACAGACAATCAAACTCAAAAGAAAAAACAATCACAAAAATGGCAAGAACAACTTTGCAAATATTAACCTCACTACTTGTAACCATTTCTCTTGTACTAATCCTAAACCAAGTAAAACCAGTAAAAGCAAAACTGAACCAAACAGAATTCATCAGTGAAGTCTTAGAAGGGCATAATGCAGCTAGAAAAGCAGTAGGAGTCGCACCTTTGAGGTGGGAGAATTTACTCTCTGTATATGCAAGGATATACTCGTCGAGATCGAGGCGAACCGACTGCAAACTGATCCATTCTACCGGCAATTTTGGGGAGAATTTGTTCTGGGGACAAGGGCGGCGATGGACGGCGAAGGATGCAGTTGCTGCTTGGGTGGCCGAGAAGAAATGGTATAATTACAAGAACAACTCTTGTAGTGGGCCTGAGTGTGGACATTACACTCAGATTATTTGGAAGGAAACTAAGTTGGTTGGTTGCTCCAAGATTATATGTGATAGTGGGGATAGTTTCATTACTTGTGAGTACTATCCTACAGGAAATTATGTAGGTGAAAAGCCATACTAGAATCATACAATATGCCTAATAATAATGGCTAATATGTTGTGTGTTTTTTTATAGCTTTGTTACTTAGAATTGGGTTTGGTGTGCGTGAGATAGTAATACATGTCTAAGTGTCAAACTTCAATATTAGTATATGAAATAATTTCATGTTTTTGGTCGAAAATAAAATGTACGTATCAACATCATTGTCTGAGGGTTGATGGTAAGAATTACAAGTTTTATACTTCATACTATTAGTATGCAGCACTATATTTCAGTAAGGATATTATTAATCTGTGCCTCAATGTGTATTACATGTGCCTTATTAGACCTTATATGGAAGTTGTTCATTTTGAGGTCCTTTATAGAAGAAATGTACAGCGCTGATCACATGCCTGTCAAGAATAGGAGGAACATGATCTCTTTTACCTTACTCCTAAATTCTACCTCAACAATTAATTAACAAGACATCAATAATAAAACTACACAATTTGTTTTACGAGTAGACATTGATTATCACGATCTTTTATATGACTATTTATATACACACACAAAATCTTTTTTGCTCTATGTAGCTCAAACGTTGTGGGAGATAATGAAACAAAAGCGTTTGGAAAACCTAATTAGATATTTAGATGCACTCAGTAAAATTGGAAGAAACTCAATAGGAAAACTGTAAAGAATGAGTTTCCTTGATTATATTAGTTTCTGTAGGAAAGAATTATATACAAATCTAAACTAAGTATACGTGGGCTTTGCCTCACAACAATACCCAAACTATACAACAATAATAATATAAAGGTAAGTAGGGCCCAAAAGGGGTCTAACACCCCCCTCAAGTTGGAGCATGAAGGTCATAAATGCCCAACTTGTGTAAGAGATACTGAAACTGACGGGTGCCCAAGGCCTTAGTGAAGATATTAGCAAGCTGTTCGGTGGTAGAAACGTGATGAGTAGAGATGGTCCCAGCTTGAAGAGCGTCACGAACATAGTGACAATCGACCTCAATGTGTTTCGTACGCTCATGGAACACAGGATTCTGAGCAATGTAAAGAGCAGACTGACTATCACAATAAAGACTCATAGCTCTAGGATGAGCAACGCCAAGACTCCCAAGTAAGGCCTTAAGCCAAATCAACTCGCAAGTAGTCGTGGCCATGGAACGGTACTCAGCCTCGGCGGAGGAGCGGGAAACTGTGTGTTGTTTTTTCGTTTTCCAGGACACAGGAGAGTGACCGAGAAACACGAGCCAACCAGTAAGGGAGCGACGAGTAAGGGGACAACTGGCCCGCCAATCAGAGTCACACTAACCTGTGAGCTGAAGATCACAGTTCGCACGGAGAAGAATGCCTTGCCCAGGGCACCCCTTCAAGTAGTGAACAGTGCGGAGTGCAGCAGCGCAATGCTCTTGGCGGGGAGCGTGCATGAACTGAGCAAGGGTGTGAACGACATAGGCTAAATCCGGCCGAGTAAAGGAGAGATAAATGAGACTACCAACCAGGCGCCGATACTTTTCGGCATCGTCAAGGAGCGGGCCGGTAGCCAGAGCGAGATGATGATTTTGTTCCATCGGAACACTGGAGGGACGAGCCGCGAGGAGGCCAGATTCAGCAACAATGTCAAGAATATACTTGCGCTGGCACAAAAATATCCCTTCGGGGCTTCGAGCAACTTCGACCCCGAGGAAATATTTGAGAAGGCCCAAATCTTTCATGTGAAAGCACTCACTCAAATATTTCTTGAAATCAGCAATGGCGGAAGTGTTATTACCGGAAATAATCAAGTCATCCACATAAACAAGAACGTTGAGCTGAACAGATCCCTGAGTGAGAGTGAAGAGAGAATAATCAGAGTAGGACTGGAGAAATCCATAGTGTTTGAGCGAGGCGGCCAATTTAGCAAACCAACACCGAGGGGCTTGACGAAGACCATAGAGAGACTTCTGTAGACGACAAACCAAACCAGATTTATGACCATAAAATCCAGGAGGAGGCTTCATGTAGACTTCCTCATCAAGATCACCATGAAGAAAGGCGTTATGAACGTCCATTTGATGCAACTCCTAATTTTTCGCAGCAGCGATGGCTAAGAAAGCCCGAACAGTAACCATCTTGGCCACAGGAGCAAAGGTCTCATTGTAATCAAGACCTTCAACCTGTCGATTACCAAAAATGACAAGACGAGCTTTGAAACGTTCAACCTGACCATCAGCAAGATATTTGACTTTGTAAACCCATTTGCAACCCAAAGCGTGTTTGCCTGGAGGAAGAGAGGTAAGAACCCAAGTATCATTGGTTTCCAAGGCAGGAATTTCCTTTTGCATAGCCTCACGCCATCCAGCGTGTTGCATTGCTTCTTTGAAGCTACGGGGCTCATGACCTGCAGTGATAGCAGCAAGAAAAATACGGTGGCGCAGAGAGAAGTTATCAGCCTTCACAAAATGTGCTAAAGGATAGGGAGTACCTGAGGAACCTGGAGATGAGGGCGAACTTGCGGATGGACTCTCAACGGGATTCATGTGAGTAATAAAATCGCGGAGTAGGACAGAAGGACGTTTGTCACGCTTGCCACAACCTAACTGAGGTGTAGAGGGAGCAGGAGAGACCACATCTAGTCCCGAAATAACCTCGGTGGAGGAAGGAGGCTCATCAGGAGCTGGCTGAGCAGGAGGCCCATCAAGCGCTGAAGAAGAAGCGCGTAGCTCGGGAGATCCAGGGGGCGTTGAGGAGTCAGCGACAGAGACAGAAGGCCCAGCAGGGGCTGCTGGGAGCCCAGTGCGCGCTGGAGAACCAGCGTGTGAAGCAGTAGGCCCATCTGGGGCAGCTGGAGGCCCAGCGAGCTCTGGAGAGCCAGCGTGAGTAGTGGGCGGGGGCTGGACCTACTTACCTTTATATTATTGTTGTTGTATAGTTTGGGTATTGTTGTGAGGCAAAGCCCATCGGCAACACAAAACCGCTTCTCCAAGTATTGCCAGAGAGAGAGTGCATCCTCAAAATAGGGAATGGACACAAAAAGCTTAGAATCCATACTTCGGAGCAGCCACGAGACAAGCATCGAATTAACCGTATCCCAATCCAGTAGCTTCTTTGTGTCGGTTGGTTTAGTGATGGAGCCATCAACGAAACCAAATTTTCGGCGAGCTTTCAAGGACAACGTGAGTGATGAGGTATAGTTTGGTATCGTCAGTCATGATGCAGGAGAGATAGTTGTCACCTTTAAGAATCGCGTGAGTGATGAGGTTGCCAGGTTGATCACCCGAGCCTAAGAAAAAGGGAGAAGTGGCGTCGAGTTTGGTATCGTCAGTCATGATGCAGCAACGATGGAGATAAACTGCAGGCAAGAAAGAGCAGCGGAGATGAAGAACAAGTAGGGGCTGCCGCCGTGAGGTAGCAGTGAAAAAAAACGATAAATTAGGTTTAGATGGGAGGCTCTGATACCATGTAAAGAATGAGTTTCCTTGATTATATTAGATTCTGTAGGAAAGAATTATATACAAATATAAACTAAGTATACGTGGGCTTTGCCTCACAACAATACCCAAACTATACAACAATAATAATATAAAGGTAAGTAGGGCCTAAAAGGGGTCTAACAAAAACATTTAATGACATACACCTTGTATATGACCTTAACAAGATTTTAACAACAATTGTTAATTTTTATGACATACTCTGCTCCAAAATGCTTTAAGAAGAAAATAGTTAGTTATTAGTTTTTTAAGGACATCAATATTAAATGAGTAGGGCTATTTCTCAATATGAGTCTAGTGGGAGGAATTTGGTAGGTTCACTAAGCCATGTAGACTATATAGTAAATCAAGTATGGATGATATAATCAAGGAGAACACCGTAACAGTTACAGAAATCATAAACTCCCTAGACCAAACAACATGAATGTAAATATTGGGAATCTTATAATTGTTGGATATGACAGCTTACTTGAAACATTTACTATCCTAAACTATATATTTCCTCTATCTTTCTTACTTGCTACATTTTACATAAATGAAAGTCCCAAATTATATTTCTTTCTTTGACATGTAGTCCCTATACTCTTTCTACTTGTGTTGGCTTAGTAGTAAAGGTTTAGTCTCATGAATTCACGGTCATAAGATCAAACCTCACTAGAGGCTCTACTTGGCAATTAGGTCGTTCAGATCGGGTTTAGTTATAGTCCATTTAAGTTTTGATTTTGACCCGATTCTTTGGTGGTTTAGGTCAGTTTGCGTATAGGGTAAGGATTTGGGTCATTTTGGATCGGATGAAAATCAAGTCGAGTTCAATCGGTTCGAATATATTCGGGTCTCGGTTCTGATTATGCTCTTTGGTGGTCCGAAGCACAATTAAATCTTATATTTGTTTTAGAAACAATTAAGCTATATTCTATGTCTAAAACATATCTTCAAAGTTCATAGTAGTTACTCGTTTAATAACATAAATCAAAGCAATTTGTTGTCCTTATCTGCCCAAAACCAAATATATATATGAAAATCTGTACAATACACGTGGGATCATTCGGCTCGAAATGGGTTGGTTCAGTTCGGTGGAATTTAGATCAATTGAATTTGGGTTGGTTTAGTTCGGGTCAAATCCGTGCGGGTCACTCAAGGTATCGGGTCAAGTTAATGAGCCAAGTTGGCTTGCAAATTATTTGAGCTCGGCTCGAAATTTTCTATAACTGAGCATAGTATACGTAAAGTTCGATTCGAAAAGTTCTTGAGCAGACTCGAAATATGTTTTAGTTACATTATTTTTCATATTTTAAAAATTAAATGAAAAGTTATACTTAAATTGTGCAGAATACTTGTGAAAAACTCAAAGTAAGTAGTTTAAACCTATTTATAAAATATATGTAATATTCTTACTAAACTCAAGTTGAGTTTTAAGGTAAATTGAACTAGCTAGAGAATTTAAACTCGAAAAAGCTCGAGACTCGGCTCGAGTTTGAGTAAAAGTGTTACAAGCCGAGCCGAGCAACCCGAGCTCGGCTCGGCTCGGCTCGTTAACACTCCTATTCGGGCCAATTATCTTCTAGCCCTTGTCAATTTATGCTAATTTATCATATAAAACATATACATGTAAGAATCATTTTGGTTTGGTTTGATCAGGTCCAATATGATTTCAACAAGAATAAGCAATAAATTTCTTAATAACGCGTGAAGAGAACATAGCCTAATAACGCGTGAAGAGAACATAGCCTAAGTTTCTATTCGCTATTTTTCTTATTATTATTATTTGTGATGCTTTAATATACTTATACTAATTACAAGCTAAGCTTAACAAGCTATCGTCTTTGCCCTTGTCAATTTCCACTTCTAGCTTATGAAACAGAAGTGCCTACAAATAACAGAATCAGACCTACAAACTCCGGCGAAAATGTGCTAGTAGTCACTGAAATTATCATGAGCAACATGCTTGATCATACTACTCCACCGGCGACTACGTCGGTAACTAATGTCTTGCATGTTCTTCCTTCACATATTATTGACTCGATCTCTTGACAAGTTGTAGGACAGCAAAATATAGATAAACTTAGCATTACAATTTACAATATTAAACGTAGTACGTAGTTTGCTCCCATACCATGTGATTTTACGTGATTAGTGAAGAAGCCACAAGAGGGGAATACAAATTATAGGGTTGCAAGAAAAGTGGATCTTGAATTTGGACGTTGTTAGCGTGCTAGTGTTACTTCAAGGTGCTAAATTTGCTAATCTTGTCAACGAAGAATGGAAATGATCATTTATATACTTCTATAATGAATGTCAACTCACTCTTTGGTGCTATCAATAATGTCAACTTATTGACTCAAAACTAGCTCGAGGTAGCCTATATGTTTGGATAATATATTTAGAAAAGAGAAAATAGAATTCTTCTCTGATTAAACCTACGTACGAAAATAAATTCAAATCAGATCATATATAAGAGTTATTTGATATCATATAAGTTTAGATCAAGGCCATATTTGGCACTAGTGTTTTAAGTAGCGGGTAGCGGTTGGACAAGATCAAAACGCTAATACTTAAGAAAATTATGAGTGTTTGCTAAGATAATGGTTGTAGTAGCGGGTAGCGGTTGGAGTAGATTATGGGTAGCGGTTGTAGAACGTTACTACAGGCAACGTTTGAGATTTATAGGTAGCGGTCTAGCGAATAAACACTATATCATAGTATAAGGTAGAATTGCGAACCAATGTTTTTAATTTCTTTTTCCGTTTTTTTGTTTATTATTTGCTTTTTTATGGCAATTCATTTTTTTTCTTTTACAATAGTAGGGATGTGATTTATATATTTATTTTAAAAAGAAGATATAACTGATATTTCACAATATTTTATACTCCAGATTCCACAAGCATTTTAGTTAAAATAGGTAATATAAATTATTTGAGAGATAAATATTATCTTAAATTTATACATTTCTTTGACTAGTTGAAAAGTCGTATACTCCTTTTTTTTTGTGTAAGTTCTTTGAAAAATAAATATTGAACTTAAATACTGAACTAACTAATGAAATTGTTTTAGTTCATTTCATATTTGCATAAATGTCATTTATCGTCTTTTACAATTTAGGCAGCTACTTTTGCCAAATTAAACACTAAACAACTTTTTTAAAAGCTAATCTCTAATAGCTACTAGTAGACAGCTAGCAGCTACCCCCAACAGCTACATTCAACAACTAACAACTACTAGTTACGCTAGTTTCGCCAAACAGGCCCCAAACCTATATAAAATCTTTTCTCCAAATTGTTATATTCAATTCTTTATTCCTATTTTATTTTATTTTATTTTCTGTTAAAATTTAATTCTCTTTCTTTTCTTCATTTACCTCATCACATGGACAATACACTTGCTCCATCAAATATATCTATTTTATAAAAAAATGTATCTCTCCACCCAAAAAGTTAGTAAGATCCACTACTTTCTAATTTTCCTTTGTTTTTGTTTTCCAAACGAAGTAATTATTTCAAATTATACTTTATAAATGTTGTTGAGTTCTACTGTTTTCATTTTCTAAAAGTTCTAATACTCACTTAATAACAGTTGATAACCAATGAATTTGTTTCCCTCATTATCGCTCTCTGCCCATTATATGAAACCTGTTTTAAGGCTTTATCTTGTCAATTTATTTTCCTATTTGTCAATAGTTCACTCTCTAGGGTCAATTGGACTCATTAGCTACCAGATCCGCTAAACCACTTTAATTACTTCTTTTGCTTGGCATTAGTACAAGATTTTATCATCTGATAACCTGGAAGGTTGAAGAAAATCATGGTATTTCCGTAGTTTAAACTCTAAAATTGGTGTGATTCTTCTATCTATATTGGTCTAAAAGTCAGAATGCAAACAGCTTATACTTCAATATACTATCACAACATCCATGTGCACAGGCTTAAATTTCAAGTAATTGAATAAAGCAAGTACTACATTCAACAATTAATCAACTCAAACCATATTCAAAAGCAATATTCCTGTTAAGATTATCCT
Source organism: Beta corolliflora (assembly GCA_947648045.1). Taxonomy (NCBI): domain Eukaryota; kingdom Viridiplantae; phylum Streptophyta; class Magnoliopsida; order Caryophyllales; family Amaranthaceae; genus Beta; species Beta corolliflora. The sequence goes on from CANSZD010003249.1 coordinate 735,123, forward strand.
ACTTCTCTGCATTATGTATAAATAAGACTCGTCCACATCAAACATTAAACCCAAAAATATTGATAGCTAAAATGGCAAGAAATTTGCAAATACTTACCTCACTTCTTTTAACCATTTCCATACTACTCATCCTAAATCAAGTCAAACCAGCAAACGCAAAGCTCAATCGGACTGAGTTTATCAACGAGGTCCTAGAAGGCCATAATGCAGCTCGACAAGCAGTGGGAGCATTGCCTCTGAGGTGGGAAGATTTGCTTGCTACGTATGCGCGGATATACTCATCAAGGGAGAGGCGAAAGGACTGTCAACTCATCCATTCTGCAGGAAAATTCGGAGAAAATCTGTTTTGGGGACAAGGGCGACAATGGATGGCAAAGGACGCAGTGGCAGCATGGGTAGCAGAAAAGCAATGGTATAAGTACAATAACAACTCTTGTACCGGACCTGAGTGTGGGCATTACACTCAAATTATCTGGAGCCAAACCAAGTTGGTTGGATGCTCTAAGATTATATGTGATAGTGGTGATACTTTCATTACTTGTGAGTATTATCCTGCAGGAAATTATGAAGGTGAAAAACCATACTAGAATGATGATTTACAAGCCTAATATATAGTATGTGTTTGTAAGTTGTTCAAACTTAGTGTGAACATTTTACTTTCAGTCATACCTCTTGATGGATCATGATGTGGTATAATTAATATGTGCTGTATTACGTGTATCAGACTATCAGTGTATTATAGAAGTTTATATTGTGTGATCAATGAGGAACAATCTGATACTGACAATCAGATTTTGTGTGGAAGTTATTACAAATTTCTAAAGTTCCTTTATCCTATGTTACTTGGGACTCAGGTATCTATGTCAGACATAGGTAGATGCCTATATGTCCGACTCTCATATTTTGTGAATTCTTTCCATGATTTTGGTCCGAAATGAAATTAAGTATCCATAACCATGTTAGAGCGACGAGTACCATAGCCTTTTATAGTTACTAGTTGTTGGTCCGCACGCTATCGCGCGCGGCCCCCAAGGTAGCAAAAATAATTGCAGACAACTTAATGTTAGGCATTAGCATAATCCATTTCGGGAAAACAAAGGCGATAACTTGGTAGTTAAGAACATAAGCTAAGTAGATTACATTAGCTCTAAAACGCGCCCTTGGTGTGTATATATATATTACAAGAACTTAACCTAGTAGCGAAAGATATTGGTCCATAAGATGCGACAATTTTTTTAGGGGCAAAATTATGCCAATTTCATGGACCAAATTTTCACGTGTCTAGGTTGTCAGCATGTTACAATGGTTCGTAAATATTCTTCGATGTAAATAACCATGCCAAGAACATCTAAATAATCATGAAATAGGTGAGCGAGTTTGCATCACCAACGCGAAAGTAGCAGCTAGTCCAGCTATAAGAAACAAATCCCCATATGCTAGCTCTTAAGTCTTATATTATAATGATCATAAGAGACCTTGTTAGCATTTATGCAACTGGTCTTCTCTATGAATAATGATTTTCATTCAATTTCCACCATCTTTTCCCCTTCAATCGTGTTTAACTCGATCGCCATAACTACACATTATGTCTCCGTTACTCCTTTACCTTTTCATAATTCGTGAACAAACCGCTTTTTATGACTGCCATCTATTATATTGATACAAAAATATTAACTGATTACAATAAGTACATTCGGGCTTAAGAGTTGCACATAAGGAAATATTATAACATTAGAATTTTACAGTGATTTGCTTTGCACTATGTTCTATGATAATACACCTAAAATGCTATTATTCTTCACTCGATATAGTTGTTTGCAGTTCTGCAAACTCAGTATAATCTGTTTTCAATTTGAATTCCAAAAGTCAATTAATTATATTCAGAAAGCCAAAAGTATACTCAACATTATATTCATATATGTTTGTGCGCACTTACTAAAGTCACATTATGTCACTAAAACCAGCAAATAGAGGGCTGAAAATGCAACGAGAGCCAAGGACTAAAATTGTGTTCTCTTCACCTTATTTGCACTAATAAGCATTGAACTTATTAGCTTTAAACTTAACTTTTATGAACTTCTTAGTCGTAAACTTAACCTATTTAAATCGGTCTAAACTTATTACAACTTTTTGTAGTTATAATTTGAACTTGGGTATTCCTTATTAGCTCTCAACGAAAGTTATCTAAAACTATTGGCCTTAACTTATATGAATATATTGGCCTTGCATATGACTTATCTAACTTATTTGCTATCAACTTAACTTATCCATGATATTTTTCCTACAATAAATGAAGATAGGGTGATGAAACTCTATCTCAATAGGAGGAAAAAATCTTCCTCAATTCCTTTACGAGGAAAATAGAAGGCCTATATTTCATGTAAAGAAAAATTGATCACATAAAATTGAAGGATAGGGAGGCCATGGCCAACTCTACCCTCTTGGATGTTCAACACATGTAGTTCATGAAAGATGAACTTCATCGGGCAGATGCAAGAAAGTTCTCGTACCTCTACAGATTACAACTTATAGAGAAGGGGAAAAAATAGAAGAAACTATGACTATATGAGTACCACTTCAATTAATCTTAATAATGGATAACTGTTAGTCTTGATGCATTAACTTATGTAAAATTCTCATGTTAAATGTACCATATTCTTGAAATTTCTTAATAAAAACTGATGACAATTTTCTTTTTATTAGGAGTAATGATGAAACTATATGACTATATGAGTACCACTTCAAGTAGTCTAATATTTATAAATGAACGTCCATTAAGAAAGAACCTTTAAAAGTCATTTTATGCATCCGAAAGTTGAAGGCCAAAATACCTCAGTTGAAGGCCAAAATACCTCCTTCAGGATATAAGTTGTGTTTGAGTTGCTTGTGTTTTGGGATGAATAATTACTTAAGCTACTTAACTATAAGAAAGAGGAATTTAAAAAGAGAGCATTATTATTAAGAGTGTTGGATGTGTTTACAATGGTTCATTCTGCCTAAGACTGATGCAGAATGGTTTATTTATATTGGCAACTAAGGAATCTGCTTTTCTAAAAGCAGCGCATTTTAAAACGTTGCTTTAAAGCAATGGTTTTAATTAAAAGTAAAGTAGTGACTCACTACTTTTCACACTGCTTATTTTTGCTTTTATACCAACGGTTGTAAATAAAGATGCTTAAAGCTTTTATAACTTTAAGTACAGATTATGGGTGACTCACCCTTATCTGATTACATGATTGAGATAGTAAAAAGGCAGCTGGTACTATTTCTGTCTTTTAGTCATAAGGGTCACGTCCTTGTAGGTCTATGCTGACGTCACCATCTTCGTCTTCAATTAATTCTGCACAATCTTCTGTTAGTAATGGAGTACCATATGGAGGAATATTATCAATCATCCAATATTAGCTAAATGTTACCAAACATTTTTATGCAAATTGTTGTTATCTCAGTTACCTGAAAACAAATATTAATTATCAACTAAGTGTCAAATAGAGACACAATCCAAAAACAAGCAGACAAAAAAGACAAAAGTTGCAATAAATGTGAATCCTTGGTATGATTAGTTTGTCACCCAATTATTTTGTAATGGTGCATGAAACAGTGATCCATCAAAATAAGTTAATGAAATAGGAAGATATGTGTTTTATCTTATTTACATAGGAGTTTAGAAGATTTCGATTATTGTAAAAGCTAAGTGCTACATCTAGTTAGTCTTTCCAAGATATTGCCACTTTAAGACTGAGGTACAACCATTTATTTACATAGGTTCATACCAAATTTCTTGCCTAAGTCTTTGACGCTTTTATTTCCTATCCCTTCCTGCCATGCTTATTCTGAGACCCAACTCCAAGATCTTCATCCTTCAACATGCTGGTAGGCTGTTTCTTTCCCCTATTAAGTCTTGACTTTAACAACGGTGATCCATCAAGATACCTATGTGGAGGTCTGCACAGTCTCCTTTGCCTAACTCTGACTTTTTCAGTTTCAGCACAGTTGTCAAGTGACAGGTCATCCACGCAAAAATCTTCCACTTTCGCGCCTTGACTCAATGGGCCAACTTCATCATGCGTACATATGGAAGTATATGGTGATTTAACAGAGGTAATTAGGGGTGTAAGCGGACTGCGAAAAGTCCAGAGTCCAATCCAAACTTGTCGGACTGGAATTTTTTTGGACTGGACTCGGACTCAAATTTTCGAGTCCAAATATTTTCGGACTGGATTTGTACTCATCCCTTTGGAGTCCAATAAGTCCAGTCCAGTCCAAAAATATTTTTATATATAATATATATATTATATATTTTTATATATAATGTATATATATTTAAAATTTATATATATAATATAAAAGATGTATGTGACTTATCTTCTGGACTGGATATAATGAGCTTAATTTTTCAAATTCAATTATGAGAAAATGTTGAAAATCATTGAATCTAAATCGGGGAAAAAAATAATACTTCCTCCGTTTTTTTTACATGTTACATTTTGACATTTTCACTATTCACAAATTTCACTTTGACCATCGTTTGTGATTTATACGTGAATAAAAATATAGTCATGTGAGATCTTAGATTCGTCTTAATATGTATTTTGTTATGTGTACTTTTTATAATTTTTACAAATACAAAATTAGAGATATATGTCTTCAAAATTTTGCATTGGCATGCGTGAAAAGTGAAAGTGTAACATGTAAAAATAAACGAAGCAAGTATAATAATCGGACTGGATTCAGACTCAAGAAAAAATTATCGGACTGGACTGGACTGGACTCAAAAAATATTTGGATCGGACTTGGACTAAATTTCTCGAGTCCAAAAAGCTTTGAACTGGATTTGGATTTGGCAAAGTCCAATCCAGTCCAATCCACTTACACCCCTAGAGGTAATAGAAAATTGTGCTTTCTTTTCTTTCGTAAGTAAAGGAACTTCCAACCTCCAAAGTATTTCGAACATCATTAGTTTCCTGTATGTCTTGAATATCACAGGGTAGTGAGCATCTTAAATCCATCTTATCCTCAACTGGTCTTTGATACCCAAAGTTGCCTCCAGAGTCATTATGCATTTCATCAGAAGTAATTTTTCCAAATTGATCATTAAGACATTGGGGCGGTAGAATGGATGATTTTGATACCCCAACTATTTCATTGCTAGTTCCTGGAGAGTGGATCTCAGATCTCAAGCTATCAGCATTTCGACACACGTACGCATGTCCGACGCACATATTGAGTTTGAGTAAAATAGGTTAGAATATATGGGTGGTATCATGGAACAAAGAAGCATAATGGTCATTGTCTTCAGTTCTTTCAAGGCAGCTTTGCTTGTTGAGATTAGTATTCAAGGATAATATCACTTTGATGTGCTTGATGAAGGGCCACTTGGACACGTATTCGGGCATGCGTTCCCTTTACCTCAAAAAAATAAGTTTCAGGAAAAATATAGTTATAAGTTACAATAAGTTTGAATGAATTTAGTTCAGAAGAGAATGCACCCTACTCTAATTTAAGTTTCTTATTTTCAAAAAGAGTAATTAATCCAGTGCATGCCATGTTATTGTTATTTATATGGGGAACTCAAATGTAAGAAGCATGGTTGTCCTTAAAATTTAGTTGTACATCATATTATTAGACTTAACTGTCTGCATTCCACGAGAATAAGCCTTTGATTCCCTTTTCCTTTTTGTAATTGTTATTCAGGTTGCATAGAGATCTTTGTTCCTCTGGAACAATGATCTCATTGAAAACTTGATCAAACATAACTGCAAAGTTATTCTACTCAACGTGCGTAAGATTTTCTCTAATCTCGATCCCGAGCTTTTCGAGGAGTGTTTACTCAAGTTCCAGGAAGATGAATCTAAGGAAGATGAATCTAAGAGCAAAACGTGAAGCAACTTGGAAAAGATTAGAAAAACTTGCTGCTGAAAAAGCAAAAACTACTGAAGCCGTGCTTCTCCCCCTCATTTTACCAGCTCGTACCACTTCCGATCTTTAAGCTAAAGATCGATCTTTATCTTAATTTGGGTGGGCGCCCTGGATTTTTTTGTACGCGTATTTCATTAACTGATGATGAATTGATGATATCAGAGTTCTGGAGGTGGAGTTTATTCGGTGTTCATTGATTTCCTTTGTTAGTACCCTCCTTCATTCCTGGCCAAAAGTCAGAGAGGAAAACGAGAGAACACGTTGATGTTTGTAGCCTATGTTGTTATTTCTAGAACTATGTAGTTAGATTTACCTAGGGTTTAAAGTATGGGACTATGGGTAGATATATTAATTCAAAATATTAAGGGAATGCATAAGATGTAGAATTTTCTGCAATTTGCAGCACTTGAAACTTAGTAAAGTTGTGATATTCCTTGTTTGCCTTTATATAATTATGGTTTGTTTGATAGTATTCAAATTAACCAAACATTCCTTAATTAAGTACTTTACTGTCAAAATTGCTTTTCAGAAGAGCTAATTTAAGGTGCACTACTTTTTCTCAGACATACTAATGACCCATTGGAGTAGGCGAGCCTGAAAGGGTAGCAACTCTATAATTGTGATGGACCCAGAATTTCCAGGAAAAAGGCTATTTAAGCAAACGTTATGCACCTTTTTAAAATTATAGGTTATTAGATATGTACCTTTTCTTGTATAGTTGTTGGCCCGCACGCGTTTTAATTAGTATTAATCTAAAGGCATAAAAATCGTGATAACGTAATTTTGGTTTTGTGTTTCTGACAAGTTATAAGTATAATGTAATAATACGTAATTGTAGTCTGTATTTGTGAGATCATTAGCTTTCACTAAAGGCTCGGCTTTGAATGAGATAGATATCTTACATAAAGAAGAAATGGTTGACAATTAGTTAACTAACATAACTATACAAGATAAGAAATTAACACACTTTTGGCCTTATTGTATATTTCAAATTAATCATCAGTTTTACCACACATAATGTATATGACCGAAGATAATTGGTTAATGACATAGAAAGATATGTGCGTTATTTTATTTACATAGGAGATCAGAAGATTTCAGTTATTGTAAAAGCTAAATGCTGCTACATGTGGTTAGTCTTTCCAAGAATATTGCTACTTTAAGACTGACGTACAACCATTTCTTCACAACTCTAATCTCTACGAAAGTCCATATCAAAAGTAAATTAAAAAATAGCTTCATTGAGAACTGCAAATTCATGTAAGATTAATTAAATAGCAAGCACAACAATATTAAACATTATAGACATTCCAAGGACGAGGCTTTTCATTGCAACAAAAATTTTCATGTTCAGTTTTGAATTAAAGACGTCAAAAAGGAAAAAAATTAACGTCCACTATAACCTATACCATTCCAAGCTTACAATGCAAGTTTTGTTCTCGTTATCTGCTTCTTCAACATTAATTTATGCGTTACTCAGCTTAATATACACATCACTCATCAATCTCTCATATATCATAATGGCGTTCACGTAATTACTCTTTTAGTTAAGTGGTTTTACCAACTGTAATTATTCCTGTATTTTTCTATTAATCATATTAATTTAATAAGAAACAAGGTCGAACAACTCCACTCTTCTCTCCAAACTCGACTCTTTCTTTCTCATTTTGATATTCTTATTTTTCCTTCTAACACTTCATATCTTCTCCTCAACTCTTATCTGCTCATCTTCCCTCTTCTATAATTTTCTCCATCCTTCTCACTAATTCTCCCCTTCCCTCGTATTACCATCATTTTTTCCCAAAAAAAACTCAAATGAATAAAATATTCTCCTACAAGTCCTTACTTCCCCACTTTCATTAAGTGAAATGCTTCCATTTTTCGGAAACTGTCTCAAACTCGCTCTCTCTCTTCCTCAAAAGAACGGCGGAATTGTATCATATAATACAATGGATATTAAACATGCTCCTCCAACGCCCTAATTTTCTCCTCTCTCTCCCCCCTCCCCCCCCCTCCCTCCATTCATCTCCATATCCATCTCTCCTCCTATCCCCCTCCGCCCCTCTCCATCTCCCTCTCCCCCTCCCCCTCCCCCTCCCCCTCCCCCCATCTCCATCTCCTCCCCCTCCCCCCTCCCCCTCTCCATCTCCATCTCCATCTCCATCTCCCTCCCCCCCTCTCCATCTCCATCTCCATCTCCATCTCCATATCCATCACCCTCTTTCCCATTCCCCCTCCCCCCCCATCTCCATCTCCATTTCCATCTCCATCTCCATTTATATCAGTCTTCAAATGTCATGTACAAATACATTGTTACTGTTTTATTCTAAATACAAATACATTACCACTAAGCACCAATATTGATCTTTTAATACTTTCAGAGTCAAAACGCTTTGGCCAGGCAAACCCTCCCAAAGTCAACACATTGTGTGTGTCAAATAGATGAACAAACTTTGACAGCAAAATAAAGAATGAATATGTGGGAAGCATCATCGGTAACAACTAAGGGCCCGTTCGGTATTACTGTGGTTTTCTGTTTTTTGGTTTTTTGATTTTCAAAGTCATATGATATATGTCCTATAATGAATAAAAAATTTGTCAAATTTATTGGGAACATGATGATTTTGAACACTGACAACTAAAAAGTGAAAACCACTTTTTCTGGTTTCCTGTTTTTGGTTTTTAGTTTTCAAAAAACTGAAAACTGAAAACAAAAAACGATAACGAACGGGCCCTAAGTTAATCGGCATATGTAGTTTGACAAGAAAGATTTCTAAGTACAAGAAACCTTCCTATTAATGAGCAAAGGGGCCATAGTACTCTACACAGGTAAGCTATAACTTTTGTATTGATGCACTGACCTCTGGATTTAAAATCATTAACTTTATCAATCGCGTGTTCCACATTCCCACACTGCAGAGCTTTCTTAATTGCAATGTGATCTGTTATTGTTGCATAAATCCATGCAACTGTAGAATCTCATAGCAGTCTTAAACATTCAGCATCGAACAATGAAAAACCAATGGAAAAAGAATGAAACTGTTTTTAACAATGAAATTCATACCCAACAAGAGCACGGCAGACTCCGGCTTGGCCATGGAAGCACCATATGCAGTGCCCAAGGAAATGCGCAACATCTGATTCTCGACATAACGGCATAACAGCACTGAAGCAACCTATCCAATCTCCTACACTCTTCTTCTGTATAGCGACTTTTCATCTCCAGATCCTTCACGTATATCTTTTCCTCTCTCTTGACCTCATTGTTGCATCTCTATTTCTCAGCTGTCTGAACAACAAAATCACCGCACATTAAAAATGGTTTTCTTTCATTCAACCAAGCAAAATTTCTCAGTACCACTGACTGAGCGCGCACACACTCACCATCACAAAATTTCTCATGGAAGTTCTTTTTATAGATCATAAACATAGAAGACAAAAAAAAAGTAACCACAAAGTTTCTCGAAAAAACCAGAAAGTATAAGGAGCAGGGCAAGTCTCACCTTTCCCCTCAGGTCTTATATATGCATCTCATATTGTGCAAACCTACAAACAAGCATTTGGAGTTGAATAATGTCAAAACAATTGCATTGTACCTATTTGTATGAGTTAAAAAGGAAAACACAATGCAAAAATATTTAGTTAAGTTTCTCGTCTATAGTTGAATTGTCATATAAAGTTTATTTGTAGTTGCAAGAGCATATATATATTGTTCATAATTAATTGCTCGTTAGTCCATAAAACAATATTATTACCGCAAGAGGTTATTGATTATACATTCTCTAGGGTATATAATTTTTTCTTGTAAGTATCAAGTAGTAAAAGTGATTTGGATAGGGGAATAAAATATAGTAAGAATGAGGTGGATGGGGGGAATAAAGTTTACTTGCAAGATTTAACAATTTAAGACTATGAATTTGTAAGGATTTTCTTAAAAAATCTCGTGTGGAGTAGACTCTTAAAATATTAGCTAAACACTACAATTAATCACTTCTCCAATTATAACATTTATGTTGCTCTTTCTTTGCAAAAATCGTGCTTTCAGAACATAGAGTTTCTTAATGTAATCATTACTTGTTTTTTGAGTCAAATTTAAGCATGAATCAACTATCTCTATTGCATACCTAAAAAGATGTAAATTCAGAGAGCTTGTGAAGAAGTTTTTTGGATACTAACTCAGATGAATAAACTAAGATTTAGATGTAAATTCCGAGAGCATGAATAAACTAAGATTAAGCATGATGTGGTGGTCTAATAATCTTTTGGCTTTGTACCTCTTAGACTATGATGTATTTCTATTAAGATTAAGCATGAGTAAACAAAGATTTAGCGTGAGTAAACAAAGATTAAGCACGAGGTATTCAATAGAGTGAAAATTGCAACATTAGCGTCAAAAACTCAAAAAGAACCTTGTGACGAATCAAAATGGTACCTTGTGACGGAGAGCTTATCAATCACAGGACATACTGTCAGACTTCTGAGCTTCCTTTTTATGTTGACTGGAGATATGAGTACTTGCATGGCACTGAATCATATATGGTGAAGATGAGGTGCGTACTTTGGATACTAACTCTCTGTGTTCTCTGCATCCTGTGATTACCATCAGGTAAGGTAAAAAAACCTTTCAGCATTAAATCAGAAACATCAGAAAAGCTTAAAGCTGGCCCACTGACGCTTTTGCTTTGTTAACACTTCTAGATTGCAAGTGAGACTTCTTTTGTCGGTAGATTTTGAAAAGCCTTTTAACACCTTTGATACCTGATTCTATTCTCTTTAACGGGGAATGAGAGCCATCGTCATTTGAAGAGAAGACTACAGATGGTCTTGGTGAACTAACAGAAGTAGCAGCAGCTGCCACAGCTCTTGCAACATCCTCTGAAGATGGCAACAAAAGTGAAGGTCTCCATCCTTGGCTACCTGAGGCTTCGGTCTCAGGCATAACAATAATTTCCTCAATAAACTCTGCACCTGACAGAAACAGAAAAGCAAAATAGATGCACTTAAGACATGGAAAAGTAAGATGAGATAACATGCATAATCAGGAGATCCACAAAAAGTTTGTGCATGCCTTTGACTGCAGGCAAGTGAACGGAAGTAAAAAATCTTGAATTATTTACATAAAATGTATCAATGGAAAACCAAAACAGAACAATGGGTCCTTGGATTTTTCAAGCGCACCAAACTATCATTATTAGTATTCAGGCTGTCATATTCAACCAGGAACTTATCCTTCCCTACAAATTCGATGATAGTGGTTGTTGTGTACCAGGAACACATGTAACCAACTTCATTATTATTGACCTCTATCAGCATACCTTCTCTAAAAATATTCGCAATGCCTCTTCTGCAGCAAAATTTAATCTCTTTTTTAGCAGTCTGCAGTGCAAGTAATAAGATAGTTAAGAAAACTGAAGATTGAAAAAAAAAAGTGAAAAGCCGAACTCCTTGAATTTCACCAGAAATCCGGAATAGACAAACTTGTTGTTGGTTATTCAATTTGAAAAAAGAGATCCTGCATTTAATTTGTGTCCAGCAACAAAAGCAAGCTACTTCAATCAATATTCAATATGTATAACCAAGAAGAGGAAAACTGACAAGCCTTCCCTTTTTCTTTTCTCAATTATTGCTCATGGTCATGGTAATAGCATGATTTAGTTGGATGCATAAAGAGGAAACTGGACCTTTTGTGAGTTGTGACTTGCAACATCTCCAATGATTCTAATTGTGAAATGAAGCTGCTATGTCTGTTTTCCATTAACTTGCTTCTTAAAGAGATGACTTTTATGGGGTTTTCTCATTTCTGATTTACATTGTATAGGCTGAAGAGGAGTGTTGTTAGATGCTTTTCACATAAGGCAGAAGAGTCGGAACCCCTTAGATACTTTGAAAAGTGAATCAAACAAAATTCTCCTTGAAGGAATAATGCCCCCAAAGATGGGATTTGTTCTACTCTATATAAAATGTAAGCAAGTGACATAATTTCGAGAGAGCGGGTCTGACAGTAGTAGGTTTTACATATTTACAGCTAAAAAGACCCTTCATCTGAAGACTATTATGAAACGTGAAAGGGGTTTGTGGCTAGAAGCTTCAGCATCTTCAAGAAGTCACTTTGAACTTGTGTGATTTATCATGACTTATATGAGCTTATATATATTGACATAGGTGAAAATAGAGCGTAGAGAACTATGCTTTTGTGTGTGTGTGTGCATGTGTGCACGCGCGCGCACGTTATGGTAAGGCGAGCCTCCTGACTAAGCCCCTAACTCAGGGAGTACTCAGTTAGAACAACAAGGGAGCCAGGGGAAGAGGAATGAGGACTCAAACCTGAACAGGAGTTTGGGAGACGTTGAGTGCATTTCCTTTCCCTAAATGAGTAATTTACTCCTCGTTTTACTTAATTATATGTTTCGCCTTTTGAATTGAAGTATTACTCGTCCAGTTACTCGTAGAGTATAACATATCTATGATTTAATTAGTCCATCAAAGGACTTCCCACAAACAAGAAATAACTTAAAAGGAGCCATACAAACTAATTAGTACATAGTAAAGAGTGCAAACCTTATTAGCTGCTGCCTCAAGAGTTAGATGGTCTCCCCATTTCCCTATTCCTGCAATATATTAACAACCGTATCCAATTATACTATCTCTATTAACAAGCATTTCCCTATTAACAACCGTATCCCTATTAACAACCGTATCCAATTAAATTTTCTCTAATTATCCTAGAATACCCTTTCTTTCACTAAGATGTTCTTTTTCAATGAGACATCAACATTTACCTGTTTAATCACTTTGTTGTGTACGTGCTTGTGATATTCTGGTGTTTTGAACATCTCGCATCTGGTCTGAGAGAGCATGGAAATGACAATGAAGCAAATATCAGTAACCATGAATAGAAACAAAACTGGATATTCTTACCAACAGTTTTAGCGGAATACTGCCTTTTTTTGTGATGTGGTGAAGATTTAATAGAAAAGAATGAAAAACTGGAAAAAGAGCAGAAGTTATGCTATGTTCCCTAAAAAATAACATCAGATCAAACGTGGCCTATTATATAGGAACTGCAGGAGTATATTACAATAGGCAAATATATTACCAGTTAATAATCTCATATCCGTTGGATAATGCAATTTTCTGCACTCAAAACAAAGTATTGGGAAGCTTGAGAGCTAACCATTCTGCGAGACTTGCGGGAATCATCACATAATATAAGCTAAATGTTCAATAGTTAGAAAAGGGAACTCTAGGTAACAAACCAATTAAAAGCATTTCATTTGGCCATTTAAAGACAACAAGATCACATTCCATCATCTAAGCTTCTAATGTTAATAAGGAAAGAATCAAATTCAGTCTTCAACAATGATCAAAACAAACAAAGAAAGAGAAAAAATACCTCATTGTTATAATACATTCGGCGAACTCGAAACGACTTAGGAGGGATGAAATTAGCAGCAGAGCTCAAATTCCTCGCCCTAATTACCACTTGCCTGGACATTATAATCCGACTGTAAAAATAAACCTAAATATAAAAATAACACAATTAACCCAAATATTAGCAATTAAAAAGCATCCCTGAAATCAAAGAAGAAGAAAATTACCCTTTTTTGATGCCATCAGGGTTTAGGAAAGTGCGCATGAGTTTAGAGACGAAGTAACGAAGAACACCTCCTTACAACCAATGAGTTTGTAGTTCCACCAGCAGCAGTTCAGGAAAGGCAGAGCTAGCCCCTCTCTAGTGGAGGTCTACCTGGTGGTCTCTTCAAATTCTTCGTTGGTGGTCTTCCCCTCCTTACAACCTTGGGTTCTGGTTCATTATCATCACTCTCTATCCATAGGTTCTCGAAATTTCTCATAGCCAACTGTTGTATCGAACGTGCCTGGTAAGAAAAGCAAGATTCAATAAAAAGAATGGTGAGTGAGGAATCTAACTCTCTCTCTCCCTCCCCCTCTCTCTCACTCTCACGCTCACTCTCACTCTAACTCTCTCTCTCTAACTCTAACTATAACTCTAACTCTCTAACTCTAACTCTACCTCTCTAACTCTAACTCTAACTCTAAACCTAGGCATAATATAGGCTTAACCACACAACTCGAGTTTGTATGAGCAATGATAGAATGGTGAGTGAGGAATCTTTAGAGTAGATCTATACAGTGGAGTAAAAGAGTCATTTTTCCTTTAATTTCCTAGCTTGTATTAAGATTATGTTTTATTATGGTCATAATTTTTGCATTAGGATGTATAGAAGATGATTCACTTAGTCTTGAAAGGCTGAGACCAGAGGGTTGTATCTATTTGGTATATATTGATTATTGAGTATACTATTGAGTTTATCTAAGTTAGATTTGGCTAGGCAAAGATTCTAGTGAGCACCAGATCAGTTACTCATTGACCTAAAAGACATATGTGTGCTGAATGATTGAAATAACTAACAGTTCACGCATTTACAATATTCAATTCAAACCAGTTGCCATATGCCTCCAAAAAACAGACATCAGAATGAGTAAAAAGTAGACTGCAGATTCTATCACTCCAGCAGATACATAAATCAGTTGAAGACAATAATAATGTTACAGAATCACCATTTATTAGAATGGCCCAAATTTCCTGCAATCATGCAGAGACTAAAATGCAGAACCAGTTTTAGGAACAGAAAATTGCCTATGTTCAAATAAGAAGTTTAGGGCATGTCCTATAGAGTACTTTCAAGAATATCATCGACTGGTGAAGCTTCTGGTCAATTAATTCACACAAAACAGTGCAAATCTTACTGGGAAGAAAGTTAGAACAGAGGATATGGAAGCATTAGGGCTGACTAAAAAAAATGAAAAGTGAATAAGAATGTAAAAAAAGTCCTTTTGCAAAGTGAAAATTAGACCTCATCTGCTGTATGGAACTCTGATAGGCTAACTCGCCGCTCTTCTAAGGCAAAACGTTCCTTCACCACAAGATCCGTGACCTGTAAATTCGAAAGGTATTATTAAACATTCTACAAAGGTGAAATGAAAACATATTACCAACCCAGTATCATTACACAACATTCTGCTCCATAGATATGGGAAAATTACAATAAGTTTGGCAGTGAAAGGGTTTTTTGGGGGGGGAAGAGAGGGGACTCTTACAAAGTAAAACCATAAGCTGTAGTTCTAAACCAGAGAAAACACATAGAGTGCACTTAATAAGTACGGATGAGGACTATTCATCCAAATTCCACTTAACCCATCCATGAATAAAGATGATGCTTTTGTCCCCAAATATAGTGGAATCATATAATATATCTAGTACATTGTACATAGAAGAAAGTTTATATTGGTGAAGATAGAATCCAAATGCACAGTACAAGACCAGCAATACCTATTATGTAAAAAGGCATTGACAATAGAGTACATACGCCACAGGACACTCACCCTCTTGGAGTAGTCCTCCTACCACATTAAACCCAATCCATGAAATAAACATTATCAATACAAAGTAACAGACCCGCGACCTCCAACATGGATGAGAAAGTTCAAATTCAAAATTGCAGATCAATGAAATGATGAGATCCAAAAACAAGATAGGATACATGTTCTGCCATCATTGATCCAGATATTGATCCTATTGCCCATCACAAGGTATTCAAATTGTTCCATGACCAATCTTCACCATTAACCTGCTTGTTTAATTTTTTAAGCATCTGTGATGAAACACTAGACGTTAGGACAAAGGTGACTACTAATCATTAGGTATAGACTGCAGATTTTAAGCAAATTATCAGGAAAGCTATGCTGCCAGTAACACTACAAGATAACAGAGAATAGTAGGAGATGCGACTACACACCAACCAGACAATACAGCTACTCAAATATTAAGCATAAACTCGATTATCTACCATGATAATCAATGAAAACCATGAGATTTGAACAAGCTGCAGGTAATAACTGGAAAGATCGGGACTCTTGACAGCAGACAGCCTGGAACAACCTTGATGTTAGTGGGTCCAGAGGCAGCTTGGCCGGTGTGGCCTTCCACGCACAGGCTTCCTTGAACGATGGCGACCTCTGTTGATATGTCTTTCACAATACTTCTGGTCGTTCCTGGAGCACCGCCAATTCTTTCCATCATTTAGGCGACACCTCCCGGGCTTAGGATTAGTGCTGCCAGAAATCCCTAGATGAAAAGCTTTCCATCTATCTACATTTCTCATAGTAAAAGGCAAAGCAACATAAAGAAAGCAAAGTCAGAATAACAACATCATTATTCTTCAAAGAATACAATTCTGAGTTCTCATTCATCACATGAAACATGAAGTAAAATTAGACATGATGTTATGGAAATTCACTTTAGCAACATCATATTAGTTCTTCAAATATTTTTCCAATTTCATTCATCACCTATGTTTGCTCATGTACCAGTGGCGACACTTATATTCAACGCAAATACCAATAGTGAGTAGTGACGATCATGGCAAATGGCGATTGATTTGTGCACCAAAAAGTGGGAGGATTTGCAGAAGATCGAAAAAGAACACTTGATATAGTCTAGAATAAGGCAACACTTAGCAAAAAGATAACAAAGTAAAGAGGCCTAAATCAAAAGCCCCTATTTCTTTCCGACACCCCCCATCTCTCTCTAACTCTTTATCTCTCACCAAAATCTCCTAAACTGAAGGGTTTAAACTTTAACATAGTGTTACTACGCTTATAGTGTTGATTACATAACCAAAAGCAACTAATCTTCCAAACCCAAGAGCAAAATCCAAGTTTCCCTATTTTAATGAAATACGCATAGATGCATTCAACAGGTTTGCAGCATATTCTCACACATTCAAATTTCAAATTACATCAATAGCAAAAAGATAACAAAGTAAAGAGGCCAGTGCAACCCATGACTTGAAAATTCAGCAGAAGATATAGGTGTATTAGGATCCATAGCATAATAAGGTACCAGACCAGCAACAACTACAGAGACCAGTATGTACAATGCACAACATATCAGAAGTGCAGAAGCTATTCCTAGAGGCAAATCCCTTTGTGGATGTTTCACCTGCCATGGAAAGAGAGGCCATATAATCCTGAATTTATTCCAGATCCCACCTAGTTTGGTTTGTCACCCTTTCTAATTTTATATTCCAGATCCCACGAACTTTGTGGATGTCACTCTTATCAAATTGCTGTAAGCATGATTGCATATTACTATAATAATAGATGTGCATGATTTTTTTGCATCCTAATTTAGATTACTTATTAAAGTTCAGTCCCCCCCCCAAATACAGTCATACAGATACTTCAGTATCTTCGTACTATACTACTATAATCTATAATGCTGATTATAATATATAGATCCACTTTGTATGATTGTTTTTGCATTAATCAAGACAACTTACCTGCTCATAGGGTCTATATCTGACAGTCCTAGGAGCAGCTGAAGGGGAAAAAAGTAATAAAATCATTAAAGAGGAACTATTATAATAAGTGAGAATTTATAGAGAAAGAAGAAGAAATCCACCTTCAAAATTTTTGTCCAAACTGCCAGTCATCTTGAAAAGCTGAGCAAAGTGAGGCTTGCAATATAACACCCCCTCAATTGAGCTAAAATTGTGAAGCTGCAAAGGACAAGAAAATTCAGAAGAAGATGATGAATCTGATATTGCAACTATCATTATGATTTCAGAAAGTTTTTTTCTTTGATCAGTATAATCTTTGATCCACAATCCCTTTGAAACATAAGCATATTTAATCTAACAAGACACACAAAAGAAGCTTTAGATTCAAAATCATCTTATTTACTTTAAACTTGCCAAATTCAGATTCAAAGTAAAATCTAACTAATTTAAAAACATCTCATATTCTCATCCCAAAACCTCCAAAAGAAAAGATGAAAATTTCAATTCAAACAAAACGAGAAAAATAAGATCATCCAAATTAACAATTAAAGAATACAAAGATTATTTCCTTAAGATCCTTAACAACCCATTTCATTAAACTAATAATGGTGGAAATTAAGCTACAAAACATATGAAATGAATGTAAAGGTTCAATCTTGATGAAAAATTAAGAGAATAGAAATGAGGATCAACCTTGAAGGTGCTTTTGCAATGATGACCCGGGTTGGTAGCTTCGTTTCCAATGGTTCGGGTTTGACGACCCTCATATTCCGGGTTTAACTCCTGGGTTTGACGACCCTCATGACCCGGTGGCTTCGATTCCAGTGGCTGGGTGGCTTCGAGTCCAATGGATAGTGATGAAATTGATGCCGAGAAAACCGTAGAAAAGGAAGAGAGACTTTGTTCGAATCCATGGCAACTCATGGATAGAATGAAGTTGTGGAATCCTTATCCATGGATAAGCTGAGAGAGAGACTGCAAAGATAATCGAAAAAGAAGAGAGAGAAAAAACGGTGAGACGAAGAAGATTGAGAATGGAAGGGAGATTAGGGCGGCAAGAGGATGGTCGAAGATGAGGATGCAGAATGAAGATGGAGGGTGCAGAGGAAAAACCAGGAGGGAAAAAAAGAACGTGGCAAAGGAAGGGCATGGATGGGGTTATGTGAAGTGTGTAAGGGCAAAACCGTCAAATCACTGTTCTTAAGAATAGTAACCAGATTTGTGGCTTTTTAATGGGTATAGAAAAGAGCTGTCAGTAAATAGGAAGAACAGAGCTGAGAGCTCTTCTACCTTACTGCTATCTCCTAAGCACTACCTCAACAATCAACAATGACAAAACTACATAAATTGCTCTTTGTAGTTTAAGGTGTGGGAGATTGTAAAACTAGAAAGGTTCCAATCCACAATATGCCGTAAGCAAGAGTCTGCAATGTGGCCAAAGGAAAAATATAGTAGAACACACTGAAACAATATTAGCCAAAAAAGAGGAAATAAAGTAACTGTGCCATGAATCTCCAAAGGCTCACATAATACAAATCTTTGTTCGCTAAAAACACAGACATACGTAACCGGAACTCGATCCAACCAAAGCATCCTAGGCGTTCTTTAACTATCGATCGAGCCCTTCTTCTCCTTTCCTAATCACTACTCCAGTGCAAAAACTGATCTGAATTTTGTGGCCTGTATCCAATAAGACACAAATAATACAGTGGGATGCCATAATGATGGGACTGAATAAGAGTAATTCTCTATGAAAGAAAAAGTAAGAAACTTCACTTGCCTATCCAGCAAAATTTCAACCACTTAAACCCAATAAATATTATTAAACCATGTCACTCGGTTCTTAAACTCAGCATAGACCCACATGTTTTCTACATCTAAAGAAGGTAGAATTCATCTAACAGGAGAGCATTATATATTCGAGAAATGGTATGATTTGGACCTCACTCTTTGCACTATATCTGAAATTTGCAATCATTTCATTAGATCAAGTCTTCTACTACTTCTGACCTCTTGCCACCAGATTTGTAGAGCCAAAAGAGCTATATTAGATATAAATGAGATCACAATCCCAAACAGGCATCAAACCAAGTCAGACTAAGTTAAGATTGCCAAAAATAAGCTCATTAGCGAGCAAATTCCGAATTAGGATCCATATATCTGAACTACACATTATCACCACTGATCCAAATCGAGATTGAGAGCAAATTTGACAGATCTTACAGTTTATGCTGATAGATTCTTAAGGGAAAGAAAAAACAGACAAATTCATTAAGAAGATTCAGTTTAAACCTATATTAATATGTGTACATCATATGAAGAAATTATTATCTTCCTTGACTATTCAATGAAGATGATTGTTGCCCCTTCACCATAATGTCCCAGATACTGATAACATTCGAAATACAGGAGAACAAGAAAAGCTCCTCCAAATAGAACAGGAAATATAACACAAAATACAAATAGTATTGGGAAGAACCATTCATTGACTACAGCCAACAATCTACCACCACTTCCAAACAGAACATAAACTAAAGAATAAAGGCACTCTAGCAACCTCATCCTATAATTCCTACTGGTAAATGAAAACTCTAATACATCATAATGCAATACCCTGAAGCCCCATGTATATTGCAGGACACTCAGAAAAGGTTCAATGAAAGGTAGATTAACTCGAAATCTCCATTCTTTACAAGAAATTCAGAATTGGTAAGTCAAAATATCATCAAATTCCATCAGAAAAAAGTATTAAAAAAAAAACGACGAATCACAATCTTCCATAGAAACGAAAATTGCCCATCTTTATTATTTTCAGAAAAAAATACATTTTAGTGGAATTTTCAGATATTTTCCAAGACAATAGGAAAAACCTAGTATGAATACTGTCATGAAGGTAGAACAGTTGCAGAAATCATTAACTCTACCAACTACCAAAAAACATGAACGGATCATAGTGAGTATGTATAATCTTTATATAAATTGGATACACTAGCTCATCAGGTAAGCTCCCTTGAACCATATACAATATCGTCTAGTTGATATACACTTTACTCCAAAAATGGCCTACTATTTAACAATTACTAACCCCGGAAGTCGAGCACAACTAAGTGCCTGAATGAATCTAAACAAAGCCTTTCAGATCAAACCAGATTGAAAGACATACAAACCTAACAAGGCATTGTAATGGCCCTTCTCGATTTCCTCCTCTTTCACCTGATGCAACAGGAGTGTCTCAATGATAAAATCTTCCCAATCTATACTATCAGGCTGTTTCTTCCTCTTCTTACTGCTTTTTACACAATCTGGTATACTAGAATCATCGTTACAGCAGGATTGAGCACCCAGATCACTATGCATAACAGCAGTACTGGAACTTCCGATAGGGTGATTAACAATGGTATTGATGCGCTTCTTAGCTGCTCTTATCTTTTCTCGCCTCCTTTTAGCAGCACGGCAACCATTAATATAGGATGGCGGAAGTGGATCGAATCCAACATCTTTCTCCAACAGCTGCTCTATCAAAAGCTTTTCGCACAACTCTGATCTCCCACTCCACCACTCGTCAAAAAGTCGGAAGTCTATCTCATTTAGTGTATCTTCACCCCAGTCAGCTGCTAAATTTTCCATCTTACTTTTAAGATTCTTAAACTCTGCCTTGAACTTTGAGTATACTTTAGCCAATTCTTCATGAGAAACGGCGACATTCTCCAATTCTTGTTTCCCATCTAGCCTACGTAAACTATTTTCAACAGCACTATCATCACCATCCATCCCACCATATCCAACTCCCTTACTCAAACACTCCCCAACAACATCACCAAGATCAAACCCACCACTCTCGTCCCGAAACCCTCTTTTATCACTTCGCCTATCCTCCACCGACTTCATCTCCATATACTTCAACACAAAGGGCGCATTCCTCACAATATTCTTAACATCAACATCTTTCCCCCAAGGCAACTTCTTCCCCACCTCCACCATAGCCTTCAAAAGCTCCTTATACCTCAATTTACACGTG
Source organism: Beta corolliflora (assembly GCA_947648045.1). Lineage (NCBI taxonomy): Eukaryota > Viridiplantae > Streptophyta > Magnoliopsida > Caryophyllales > Amaranthaceae > Beta > Beta corolliflora. The sequence goes on from CANSZD010003249.1 coordinate 756,423, forward strand.
CTCATCGCGACATTCATCTCCTTCGCCACATCTTCCATTCGAACATCAACCCCATTGACCACCCCCACAAACACCAACACCGCCACAACAACAGGCCCCGGCCTCCTACCAGTAGTCAAAAACCACTTAATAGCACATTGTATCACAAAATTCCCTTGTTTAACCATCACATCAAGCTTCTCCCTATCAAGCTCGCGAAACCCACCAAACCCTCGAATCGTTCTCTCCAACAAACTCAACAAATCAAACTCCTTCAACTCTAATCCTAAAAATTGAACTACCCTGTTCACCATTTTCCCCAATTCATAACAATCACAATCCACAATTCCCACAATCTCAGAAATTGGCAAAGGTATATTATTCTGACGCATTACAATATAAGAACAAGCAGCAACAAGAACAGTAAACCAATTACCTAACCCAAATTGGCCATCTGTAACTTTCTCAACCATTGATTTGACTTCCCGAGATTGAACGTCGCCGAAGCTAAATTGAAATAATATGTCCTCAATTATCTTATTTGATTCATAGAGCTTCCTTTCCTTGTATGAGTAATCGGTTCCGATACCGGATGTTCCGACACGAACAAAGGTGCCTTCAGGCCCAGAAACGCCGCCGAATGTGTGCTGGTAGTCGTCAAAATCTTGGACAATACCGCACGATGAGCAGACTGTTCCACCGGTGACTTCTTCGGTGATTAGTGCCCTAGATTTACAGCTTCTGCAACAGTGGCGTATCCAGGATTCCAACCCTACGGGTTCGGAGCCAGTAAAAAAAAATTCTAAACCCTTCATAGTCACAATACAATCTACACAAGCAAGAAATTTCAACTCCATGAGTCTAGACACTACAAGTTTAATCACATTCAATCATTCATTCATTCAACATTTATTCAACATTCACAATCCACAATCCACAATCCACAATCCACATTCATTCATTCAACCTTCAATCATTCAACATTTAAATCTGAAATTCATAAAGCAACAAATTCAACTCCATGAGATTGAGTCAGTGATTAAAACGAAACATGCTTAAAAGAATACAACTCCACTAAGAAGACACTAAGGTAGTAATACAAGTCGGCTAAAAAGAAACTAAGGTAGTATGTTATTATGTAATATAGTTAACCTTCTGTTAGAAAAAGGGTCTAGCAGAGTGGGTTTAACAACTTTTGTCGAACAGACTGAGTTTTCCTACAACACTTTTACACATGAAAAGCACACTAGCACAGCACAGACGCATAACCAGGACAGCATCTTATTATGAGCCATATTGTATGGTAATTAGCAAATTTATTATTTAGATACAAAGACTGAAACTTTACATGAAGTAGCATAATCAAAGGTTAGAGTAAAACAAAGGGCATTCTGCTCTCTGTTCGGTGTTCGGTGTTCATGACAGTGAGTCTAATAATACTAACAAGTAACAACTAACAACTCCACATTCATTCAATTCATTCAAGTATTCATCATTTAAATGATTAACAAAATTACATAATTACAAATTTACAATTACATATTCTAATGTCTAAAAGACAAAATCTGAAATTCATATTTAAAATTGAAGAATTGGGCGTTACCGTTCAAAGTTCAAAGTTCAAAGCCGTTGGCTAGATGCGGTCGCCGGAAATGAAAAGTTTTGAGTAGTCGCCGGCTCGCCGCAGTGCGCCGTCGCGGTGGGAGGACAGAAGTAGATGGCTCGCCGCAGTTCTTCGAATCTTCGATGCTTACTTGCTTAGGGTCAAGGAGTTATAGGATGGAGTATTAGGCCCTGTTCTTTTGGAGACAGTTTCAATTCAGTTCAATTTATCTCATTTTAATAATAATAATAATAATAATAACAACAACAATAAAAACAAATTATGATTACTATTATAATCATTATTATTATTATTGTCATAATTATTATTATCGTTATTATTATGATTGTTATAATTATCATCATTATCATCATCATCATCATTTGCAAACTTTAGCTCGTTTCAGTTCAGTTCAACTCACTTCTGTTCAAATCAGCCCAAAAAATAAGGTATTAGTTAGTAAACTGCAAGTTTTATATGCGCGTGATGAGTACGGAGTTTATTACATATGATCTCACAAGTAAATGTCACGTGTCTTTTTTTATTAAAGAAAACTAAATATAATAAGTCGTTCTACTGTGTGGTGCGTTCACACGAGATTATTTTTGGTTTTTATAAGATTGATTTAAAAAAACTGTCAATCTAGAGAATCAATCGAGTTTTATCACGTCAACAATAATACATCAATAGAGCTCCGTCAAGAGCGATGCAAAAACCTCTAAAATTATGCAGGAGCATATTAGAAGCCATCTTAGTAGTACATGGGTGTTTATTTAATACTTGTATTGAGATTTTATATCCTTTGAGGGATGATTCTATGTTAGTGGCACATGACTTTTATTCAATGAAATCACACCATTCTTTATTCCTTTAGGAAAAAAAATAGTATAAGTAGAAATAGAAAAGAAAACGCCAATTTACTTGGACTAAACTCATAGATTATATTCCAATTCCAATTCCTACAAGCTTGGTCAATAATCATTCCTCGGCCCAAATTGTTGCTAAAATTAATACGAATCCTTTTGAAATACAAACTCCATAATACGACAACAACACGAATTATTTAGGATTATATAATTTCTAACTCTTAGAAGTCTTCACAAAACCAACTATTATTATTGGATAAATTTCTAGTAGTTCGTTTCAAGTATTCTAGTACAAGGATATATTTTACTAGTACAAGGATATATTTTAGGAGTTCCAAGTATTTCGGAAACTAATGTTTGTTTCCTAGTACAATTCATAAACCTAATTCAGTAAAGATTGTTATTCTTCTAGCTATAAATATTATTATAAAGCTTCCTCAAATCAAAATTTCAAGTCAATTCACATATTTCTCGATCACAAGTTTATCACCAACTTATATATAATTATGAATAATCCTGGTTTATTTGCAAACACAATTTCCTCAATGCCGGCTGTTCCATCAGCTCCTCCTCGGGTTCTTACACCACAAGAAGAAATATATCACCCACACCCACTAATAATATGCCTCGGTATTATAATATGTCTAGGCTTTGTTGCTGCATTGTTCTTAATGCCAATCTTTATAGAGTTTATACCCATTGACATATCACCACACTCCCCACAATTCCAACTCTCATCACTTAATACAACAATTCCATTCACCCTTAAAACTAACCAAAATATTACTACTACTACTACTATTACTCCAACTCTATACACCCTTAGCGTTGGCTTCAACCTCTCTTTATGGATTGGCAATCCTAGCCAAGGCACCCTTTACAAAGACGCCGTCGTCTCCGTCTACTACCGCGACGTCCTTATTGGTTCCGCCAACGTCGAATCCTTTTGTCCCGGCTTCGTTGTCTGTGCTAAAGGTACTCCTGAGAGTTGGGTACCCGTCACTATGAACGTGGACAACGTACCTATTGTCGAGGACTTAACTGCGTTTTTGTTGAGCTCCGACATCATGCGTCAAGAAGTTAATGTTACCATTACTGTCATAGGGGATTATAGGTGGAAACACAATTCACATTCACAACTTAAGGTCACTTGCGAGGACATCACTATAGGTGTTTCGAAGGGTGTTATGTTGGGTGGCCCAATGCCATGCAATGTCGACTGGGATAGCGATCTTAGATATTAAGTAATCACTTCGTTCCCTTTTGATATTCCTAGTTTGATTTTTTTTTTGTGTTTAAAAAAGATTCCAACTATGAACATCATAACATAGGTCAGGTGGCTAGGTACTGTTTCTTAACATGAAGTATTATTCAACTTTAATTACATTAGGAACTTTATTGATTAGATTGTTTAGAGTTTTATATATATTTTTACTCTATCATTGATCACTTTTGATTATTTTAGTTTATGATTAAAGTTTAAACTCATAATTGTGTTCCTTTTATTTTTCAATATAATTTTATTTCTCAATTTATGTCTGAACACATACTCAGTGCATAAATTAGGCTCTCGGTGAGCGGGGCTCATAATTGAGCTATCAAAGTTGAAAGTTGAAACTTGAAAGTAATTAATCATGCATGCTCTAATTTCTAATGGTACGTAGTGTAGTATGGTGGATGAGAATTAATGAGATAAAAGAATGAGTATTTAGAGCACATAAAAAGAAGGAAAATCTAACATATAAATTTACAAGAATTTTATCATACACCCGAATGTACTATAATCTTAAAATTATAAATATATCACTTGGGATCAATATAAGAAGGGACTACTATAATCATAAAATTATTATTAATAAACGAACTTCCCAACGAAAAACAACAAATGGTTTAACTCTATGTCCAGTTGGATATCCTATGACACTGTTTTGATGTTTTTAGGGTTTGAAATCCTATATTTATTTTTTTTCAAGATATAATTACAGCCTTCTAGGTTGTTTGCCGCACAAATTCTGCACAATAAAACGATGGCCATCTTATGTGGCCCTTTGAATGCTCCTGGATAAACTCTCAAATATTTATAAACTAGTTTTGAAGTCCGTGCGTTGCACGGGTTATTTTTTTTTTTTTTTGCAAATCTTTTGTTAACATTGTTGATTTTTTGTTGCTGTAAAATGAGTTTTTTCAACACCATTGTATTTATATAATTTCTCCATTCTTTTTCAATTGCAACAACTACCACTTTGGGTAGTTTCATCTATTGGAACCATTCCACTTTTGGTAAAAAAAACAACTATAGTTGACAACATCACCTTTACTTTATGTTAATAAAACCATCATTAATTACTCAAATTGCCTCATAAAGTTGCGTTTACTTTATTAAGGATTTACTTATCCCCTACTCTAGTTAACCCCTTTATGCTAAACTACCCATTTTTTTATTTTTCTTAAAAACCATGCCCAAACCCATTGTTGCAGTAGAAAAAGACAGAGAAAGTAATTGTCATTATACTTTAATTTCTAGATTTGTTATTGTGATATATAAATTTTATATTTTTAATGTTCAATTGAATATTGTAGCTAAGTCTATAATTAAATAGTATCCCAATAATTGGTTTGACTAGCAATAGCTAACACGGTTTTAACATGGAAAATACCCGAATGATACTTTAAGAAAGTAGAGGGTAATAATTTAATAGATGCAGGACAGAAAGAATAGAGAAAAAATATGAGTGTCAGCCACAATTTCAACTTTTAATATAGCACATAAACATTAACGCGTATTGCTATTGTTACATAAAATAAATAATAAATAATACGCTATTTTTATAGTTAATTTTATATGTATTTAAAATAAATAATAAATAATACGTTATTGTTCATCTAAATAAATATATTTTCATAAGTTGTAAAACTATATTGAATATGGAACTTATTTCGAAACATATTTTGAGCAATCTCTGATGGTAAAAAAAATATAATATTGCGAATTATGAAGCAAAAGTTATATTCAATTTACATAGTTGAATAATTTAGGTTGTTTATTTAAAATCAGAGTGTAATCTTCACTTATTAAAAACACGCCTTATATGTATATATACCTATGTTAAACACTATTTTAAAAAAAAAATTAAAATTAAAATTAAAATGAATGACATGTCATACTTAGGTGGAACTCTCTATAATATTCTAAGGTTGTTTTTTAAAATTATACTCAAATTTTTTCATCATCCAAAACTCTAATATGTATATATATGCAACTTTATCGCTATAGATCTTAATTTTTGTGGTAACAACAAAATTTCCATGATAAATTTTGTTAGAATACTAAATTGTTTTGGTTCAGTTGAGTAAGGCTGGTGTTTGGATCCTCTAGAGTTCTAAAAGAACTCTACAATGTAGAGTTTGAGCAATATCAACCATTGAATAAAAAATCAATAGCTCATATATTATCTTTCCCAAACCCCCTGTATCTTTTCTCATCAAAATCTACCCCCTTATTTCCCCCTTTTCACCAATACACGCCTTTGATTTTAAAATGTATGGTTCATATACAACTCTACCTTGTAGAATTTTATTAAACTCTAGAGGATCTGGACTCGTAAGACTGAGGTTTTGAAAGATAATATGTTTAATCCTGTAAATTGGACCTATGATAAAATGCTATAGTCAAATATAGTACACTATTGTAACACCCCAGAATTTCAAAGCGGAAAAGAAAGAAATAATAATAGTATTAATAGGACGATGGCGGAAACATCGTCTTCTGGGAATGTCACTACTACAAGAAATGCGTTTAAATAACTAAGTGATAAAACCAACATAAATAAATAGTATAAATGAATTAAATTAATTAGAGTAATATCCAAAAGATAAAACTAACTCTTCAACTAACTAAAAGTCTAAGCCTAAAACATCTAACATTTTAATGCTCACAACTCAACCCGAGACCAAAACCAAAGAAGATTCCCATCAACATAACCTGCAAAATATATAACAACAATCCACCATCAGTGGGGAGTAACTAGCAGTTCTCCCAGAACAAAAGAAATCAAAGCATGATTCAGACATAGATTAATAAGAAAGGAAATAATAAAGCCAAGTCAACTACTATATGCATCCACTTCCATATAACTCACAAATAACGCAAGTGAATAATAAATAGCAAGTGAGTTGGATAAAAATAAATAAATCATCTCAAAAGTACTTTTATAAAAATAGAAGTATAGGTAAAACAAGTTATTGAGTCAGAAACCGAACGCCAGTGAATCGCAATTCACTTCCTAAGGTTTGTCAGATCGCAATCTCCAAGTCAGTCTATGGGCTTACGTTCCCCACTGCCTGTGTCTAAGAATGGCCAAACTCAGGGCCGTCTTGGATATTTATGGGGCCCTGTTCTAAAATGGAATTTGGGCCCTTTCTTTCCCCTTAGTGAGAGAAACGAACTACAATTTTTCATAGAGAGTAGAGAGAATCAATACTAATTGATGGATTGATTTTATTTTTGATAATTACGAAAAATTATTGATGACAATACTAAAGAGTAAAGTTAAAGATATGGGAGGTTGAATTTTTGGTGGAAGAGATTGAGGAAGATGATAGGGGATAGCGTGGATTATGGAGTCCGGAGATGAAGATGTGGACTTGTGGAGCGTTTGCCGTTTACTATTTACAAAACATCATATTTTTCAAATTGGGCCCTTTCAAATAAAACCGAAAAATTTTGGACTTGGGGCCCTGTGCGGAGGGGCTCTTTGCACACCCGCAGCTACGGCCCCGGCCAAACTCCCGATGCAGTGTAGAACACGCAGAACTCCCTGACCTCTCGGACGACAACAATTAACCCAGGTGTACCCCTAGTTCGCAAACCAGGTGGTTGGCATGTTCTTCACCGGGGACTACATCTATCCCACCGGATATTCTTATCTCAAAAATAAAATCATAAATATCATCAAAGTATCATTCATCTTAAAATATTCATCAAAAAGGGATGCCACCCGGCCTTATACCCATAATTCATCAAAACAACTCTTCATAATTCCTCAAAAATAATAACTTACAAACTTTCAACAAATGTCTCCCACAATAAACACTTGAACATCTCTAAACATCAACAATGATATTAAACTGGTTTTTACAGCACCAACAATTCAATCAAAAATAGATCACCAATTAACTCCAAAGCTTATTCAATAAAAGAGTAGTAACAATTAATCATTTTTCTCATAAATCAAACATAAACATAATGATACCCAATAATACTTACTGCAACCTACTGAACATCAGAAACCAAGAACATAATAGATTACAAATTATTTCTGACTAACAAGCTCTCAAATAATTTTAAAGAGTATCCTCAATTTCACAACAAAAATCCAATAATAATTATTAAGCTAATAAGTTAGAGCATTAAAATCACACAAAAATTATCATACGACCCTAATGGCTATACTGACATGGTACAATTTTTATTTATAATTTTCGGACTCTAAAAGTATTTTTAAACGTTAATATACAGAATACACAATAAAGCCAATATAATAATTAAAAATAAAAATAAACGTATATAAATTAGCAAAAATTTACACAACATGCATAAACTCACGGAAATACATAATATACAAAGAAATGAATTTTTCGGCTTCCAGAAATAATTTTCATGATTTATATACTGACAGAAACGATAATGCAAAAACAGATATATCAATTAAATAAACAGGTAAACAGTAGGCAAAAATTATTCTAAGGCATGGAATACATACTACACATATAACATGATCCGCGAAAAATTATTTCAGTAATTTTAACATTCGTTTAATAATTATTATGCAAATAAGCCAAAAACGCACAAAATACCAATTAAATCAAATAAATACTAAAAATCAGACGAAAATTATTTTTCTGTATAAAATATTCACACAGCATGCATCCAGTATATTCATGTCAAATTTCGTCAATAATTTCATTCAAAAAGTATTTTAAATAATTTCTAGCGTAATAATCTAATACCGAATAATACCCTAATCACTATTGTTCTAAGATAACTACTAGTTACCTGGAACGTCGGGAGGAGAGCGAGTCTAAATAGATACGAAAAATATGTGCAATCCAAGTCCTCCACGAACGAAAATTGTAGCAATAAGTCACTAGGCGTTTTCTTCTTGAACGTTGAAAAAATCTCATTTCGCACTTCGCTTCCGTTCCGACCATGATTCCCGGTGATCAAAAGATTTTGAATTCTAAATCTCTCCGGTCAAAGTTAAGAACAAGATGTTGTTAACGTTATGTCCAAATTTTAAGACGATCCAACAGTTAGATCTCCGGCTACGGTTATTTTCGTGAAGGTGTGACAGAAAAAAAACCGGGTTGAACCTTTCTATTCTTTTCCTCTTCCTTTTCTCTCTTTCTTTTCTTGAAAACGGTGAGGGTTAAATGAGAATGATGCTGAACTTCTTTTAGTAAAAATCAGAATTTTATGGCAAGGAAAAAAATGAAGGGTTTAGGAGAAATGATTAGGGGGGTTATGGGGGTTACAAACTACCAAGAGGCATCAATTAAAAAAAATGAAATAAAAGAAGAGAAACTTCTTCCTTATCCCTCCCCATAGCCAGCTGTCCAAGCCCAAGTACACCAAGATGATTTCGGCCCAAGTCATCAAAGGTCCACGCATCAAAAGTCCGTCACGCGATAAATCGATAAATTCCTAAATCGCGCCTAAACCTTGAAAATACTTAATAATGAAAATAATTCTAATAAATTATATTATAAATATAAATATAATGCACACATTAACACACCATATAATAAAATAATAATTCGGCTCCCAAATTATAAAGAATAAAAATCATTAATCTAGAGAAAATAATAGTTTTAGGGAAAACTTTTGCGGAAAAACTAGGAGCAAAATTATGGGTTGTTACACTATAGTTATAACAATTATTATATTTATCTAAAAGAAAGACTAAACAATGCCTTACATTCATCTAGTTAAATATATTTTCATAATCTGTAAAATTATATTGTAAATGGATCTTATTTTGAAGTATATTTCAAGCACTCTCAAATGGTATCAAATAATAACGTTTTGAATTAGGAAGCAAAAGTTATATTTAATTTACATAATATAATAATTTAGGTTAGTTTATTCAAAACAAAACTCTAATTCTCGTTATCCAAAACTTCTTTTATGTATTTAAATATATGTAGAACTCTATTTTTTAAAATATTTAAAATAAAAATTAATGACATGACAATCCTACGTGGCGCTTTCTATTTCATAAGTTGTAGAACTATATTGTAAATGGATCTTATTTCGGAGCATATTTCGAGCACTATCCAATGGAACAAAAATTAAAATATTCCGAATTACGTAGCAAAAGTTATACACAATTTACATAATATAATAATTTAGGTTGTTCATGTAAAACCAAACTCTAATTTTAGCTTATCTAGAACTCCTTATACGTATTTAAATCTATGTAGAACTCTTTTTTTGCAAAAAATAAAAATAAAATTTGATGACGTGGCAATCCTACATGGCGCGCTCTATGACCTCGAAATCTTGAGGAGCTCCCTATGCTCCCGAAAAATTCCTCCTTTATTTATATATATTGATTGATTATTATATCAGATTTCGATCTTGATCATTTAACATAAGCATGAGTCTTCTTAACATATCCTTACTGGTTATTTGATGTTGCTAGTATTTGAAATACAAAGTCAAGTTATTATTCTTTTTTGTGTGATTACATAAATATACAATTTCATCAAATACTTCCTCATTTCTTTTTAAGTAACTGAGAGGAGAGAGGAAGTGGGTAAAAACCAAGGAGGGCAGAGAGAAAAGTTATTGGGACCACTTGTTTAACTAATCAAATTTGAGTGTTGAATGAAATAAGTAGGTAAAATAATTAAATAATGGAAGTTGTGACTACTTTTTTTGCCATTTTGGAGAGATCAGTCACGTATTGTGAGTTTGTGACATTTCCAAATAAAGGAAGTTAGTCAATTAAAAAGAAACGGAGGAAAGAAAATCCTGATGGCAGTTCTCTAGAGAGAGAGGCTCTGCCTTCTCTCTAGAAAACCCCCTTAGCCTCCCCAAAAACAAACCCTAAAAACCCTAAACCCCCAAATCAATTTCTTTAGAAATTGAAACCCTAGCCTCCTCCCTCTTCTCTTCCTCCTAGATCTAGCCATTGTTATGGCTTAGTTCTGTCTACTAATCCAATTTCTCTTGTCCTCAGTCAGACTCTTGTTTTTCTAGCCTCTTGATTAGCTTTCGCCATTTCTAAAATCAGTCAATTTGGGAATGGCTGCTCGCGGTGTGGGTTCAGTTTGTTCGCGGTGGTCGTGAGTGTTCTCGTCGCCGGAATTTCTTTCGCGATGGGTCAGCTTTCGTCTCTGTGGTTGGCGTCGGCAGTCGCCTGTATCAGCTTTTGGCTTGCGGCTTGGGTGGTGTTTCGATTGCTCTTGCTGGGGATCCAAGTTGAGGCTTGCTTCTTTTGGTGATGTTGGGTTGTTTTCTTTTTCGCCCATTTTGGCTCGGTTCGGGTCGAGGGATGCTCCTCTTCTTCAATTGAAGGTAGGCTGTTGTTCGTGTTGAATCAAGGTAAGGTGGTTCCTTTGAGAAGGTTTTGGAGCTATTTCATTTTTTGCGGTGTTTGTCTTGCCCCCCCGTGATGGGTTTCATTCGATTGGGTATGGGATGAAGGTGTTAGCCGCGGCGGAGCATCCACAAGTGTTCCTTTGTGCTCCATTTTCTTCTTCTCTTTTATCTTGATGTTTGTATGTTGTATCCTGTAACCATCCGTCGGGATGTTTTAGGGGGTGTCTCTTGTGTAGACACCTCCTAGCATTCTTTCCTGAAAAAAAAAAAAAACGAAGTAAATATATTATTAGTGCTCTCTTCACCTTAAAAAAAAGTTTCATAGCTAATCAGGCCCTAATCAATTCTAATAGGGTCCAATCAGGTGTATGTAAAGACAAGGTGCAATCACGACGGTCAAGTCCAATCGGGTCTAGTAAATTCAACTCCGATAGGTTCATGTGAGAAGAACTCACTCGATCTTTTTGTTTTGTTCAACAACTAAAAGTTCTGATCATCCAAACCATGCCCGACATTGATTATCTTGAACAGAAACCGAAGTATAGGATAAGATCATGGTGGTAGTTATCTAATTGGAGGTGCATCAAGATATTCCGTATAATGAAATCAAAGTATTTGATGACAATGATATTTTCTTTTGAAGGTAAGATGAAAATCCTTTGCAAATGGGGGAAGGGGGGATATATTGGAGATTGCACTTTCCAAGAGATAAGAATCGGACCCCTCTCAAAGGTGAAAGGAGGATATCCAACCAACTGCAGCCAACCTCGATTTTTTATTTAATGAAATCATAATGATAGTTTTTTTTAATCAGAGGTGTATGAAGATATTATTCATATATCTTGTGTATATAAGCCCTCTGAGGTACTAAATGGAGTTTACAAGCTTAGTACGAGTAATAAAAGACACACTAATGACACTAATACTAGCATTAACCATTTCAGGAAATGACATTGCTAACAGCCTATAGGCCTCAAGGCCTGAAAGAAATATTATATCCATAAGTTACAATCAAAATATGCTTCAAGCCATAGAGGCTAGAGCTCAAATTAATTTACACTAACTATTAAGTATCAACAATACTCATATCTGACATTCATCTATCCGACTCTTAAGAATCTGAAAAGCGGGATTAACCCAAGCACCACAACTACATTGCATACCCGCCCAGTTGAAGGAACCCAACCGGTACTTGCATCCCATGCAATAAAGCTTCTCAAAAACATATCCTTCTTGAACTGGGGAAAAGAATATACCAATTGTGAACTCAATTAGCAACTAAATAACGTCGAAAAAGGATACTATGACAAACATAGGGCTCTAACTCTCACCTGTTTGCATCCACTTCAAAGGCTCAACAAAAATGGCTGTGCATTTAGGCAATGAATCCGACTGCACCGTCCTCTTCCTGCATCCAAAGCTTGCCGATCCCTTTCCTTGCTCATGTGGAACTACATTCTGTTGCGAAGCAACGATTTGACGGCATTTCTTACACCGATATATCAGCTGAATTTCCTCGTGAGGCTTTATTTCAGAGCTGCTGTCAGAGCAGCTGGCTTCTGTCATTTTATGCACAGCAGTTGATGCTTCTTAACGACCTGTCAAGTTGTAAAAGGCGAGAAACATCAAGTCAATTTTGAGAGCATTTTACATCAGTGATAAAACAAAGCAGGGTACAGGAATATGTTCATTTGCTATTTGCTAAAAGAAAATGAGGAAAGGTAAGAGCATATCAGCTGTTTCTATTGTTCCTCATAACACATCTTTAGCTTCTTTACTTTGTTTCCCATGTTAAAGTTGGTGAGTCCCGAACAGATCCTCTTCTTATACTCATGGGAAGAGGGGCGAGAGGGAAGCAAAGCATTTTGCAATCACTTGAAGGGGGGAGCGAATGTTCAAGGAGCTTGAAGACTTTGAAAGCTAAGAAATTAAGACAGATATATACATCTTCTCAGTCTCTCGAGTACCAAGGATAATATAAAATAGAATCTGAGTTATTCCAAGTTGCACCATGTACTCAGGACTACCAATCAGAGACCTAAGCTAGATTCATTTTTTTTCAAGACGGTACATATAAATTGATAATTCTACTGTCTCCCATATAGTTTAAAAGCAACAACCATTGGTCTCATTCAAACCAAGCAAAGCTTCTGCAGCAAACTATATATAGTTCTACTTATTATATTCCCAATTTGCAGTTTGTGCTCTATTCTGCATTCATGTGTCTAGACAACTATTAGATTCTGATTCTTAATCAGCATATAGGTACAGCCAGTGATCAAAAAATCCAAACAGCTCTCTATGATATCTTTCTATGCTTTATAGTTTAAATCTTTTATCATGTTTGACTTGAAAAGATGGATATCAATCAACAAATGCACACATACCAAGCAATGACCTTGTCAATTGTCAATCTTCTACAATCTCTTAAGTTGATTAGAACATATCATTGAAACCAGTACTTCTATGTCACTGTACTGCACTACAGCCTACAGAAATAGTGAAAGACCAGTAACCAGAACTCTTAAGAAAGTGGAAAGCAAAGAGAGACATAGAAGAAATTAGGCGATTTCAACTGCACCAAGGTCAATAGAAGATTTACTGATGATATTCATGGATACGGACCTCAAATAAATGATATACAGATTACCTTATCTATGTCACACCTTCCCTTGCTAGCCCAAGCTAAGGGGATGAAAGGGGAATACTTGTATGCAAGAGACAGGAACTGAGAAAAAGAAGCAAAATTAGTAACGGTATTTGAAAGGTATAATCCTCTTTCTCCATACAAGTGGACAGGCATAAAAACAGAAAAACATATATACACCTAAAGAATCCTCTCAACAAGGTATTTTACGATTCGATTCTAAAGGTGATTTCCGATTCAAACTAGAATCTCGATTTTAACAACTTTGGGTAGATATGCCTAGATGGCTAGATGATAATGGGAATGATTTGAGATGCTTAAAGTTTTAAGGGATATTACTTCAAAAATGAGATAGAAACAAAAGCTAGAATACGGACACATGTATACTACAATGTCATGTAACGTAACTACGTTTTCCATCAATGAATGTCTTTTTTTACTTGCTATATAACATCATTAAGTAATAGTGGGACACATAACTACATACTAAATCCCCATTATTTTCATCCTTCCCCACCCTCCTAACTCCCAAATATTTGTCATTTTTACATAGCCCTTCATCACGTAGTCATATTTCATCACATAATTTATCAACAAACCCATTCGAATATCTTCTAAACTCCACTTCAGACATCTCTTACAGAAAAAGGTAGCAGACTAGTAGCAAACAAGCTCCATCTAGAATTCGATAAGGTAAATTATAACACTGTTTATGCGATAGTGTTAGGAAAAAGGCTCCATTGCGTTAATCAAACATGGTAGAAATCCATGTTAAAAAGAAAGGTATGTTCTTTACTTGCAGAGAAAGAAAAAGAAAAAAATAGATATACAAGAGTATGCATGAGTGATTACCATTTACCAATTGGGGCTATAAATGATGGCTTTGCCTCTTATTCTATGTATACTCCTTGGCAATTTTCAAGCCAAGTTAAAAATAACCGTCTTCCTCGATAAAATTAAATATGTATAAAAGGTAAAAAAAAATCAATCTGCATTGACAAACCTTGGCCAATATTGTCATATTCAAGGACATCCACCAGGAAATATAGCTCTCCAAGACATTCCTGTGTCGAGGAGTGACATCAGGCATATTCTACTGCCCAAGTGGGTAATGGAAGAAAATTTACCATGGAAGCATCTGCTGTTGCATGATGAGCATGCTGTTTATGTTGCAGCACAGGACCAGCCTAGGGAGCTTCCCCTGCAGCATCAAATAGCACAAAGAACTATGGTGTTGGCGGCTTGGCACTGTTCCAAATCTTACGGCAATGAAAAGCTTGCTGAAGATGCCACCCTTTTAACTCTGCTGATAATTGAGAAAAAAAGGTGAAGATAAACCAGTAGAACAAAAATAAACAACACCATCAAACAAATGGAAGACCGCAAGAATAAGAAGAACCGGAGCAAGAAAATCAAGGGTGTGTTTTCTTCACCTTATATTTCCTAAACTAGTCTCATTTTCTAGAAGAACTGAACCTATCTTAACTTAATAGAGCAACTTATTGAAATTTATTTTGTGAGGTGTTGGAACTTGTTTATCTGAACTTGAACTTGATTTCGTTCAAGGTGAACAGAAGGTACCTTGAGAAACTGGTGTTTGTGGACAACAAAACCTTCTAGGAATAACAAAACCCACATCTCCAGTTTCCTAAACTATGAATTAAGGAAGTTCACAAATCACACAATTATGAAAAAAACTGAGTGCCAACAGTGTCAATTCTACCTCCATCTCCCACAAAATCCTTAGAATAAATCAGAAACCCCTTAAACTGGAGCTCTCTCAAAAGTCAGAAGATTTTCATCAGTTCCACAAGCAAAATCTTGTATACAAGAATTTCGATGCTTAATAGAAACCCCGGCAGAACTAGCGCGCACCGGTGCACAATAGATTTATTGCAAGACCATTTCACATTTAGCCTAAAAGGCTCATTTTAGTCAAAAGGGGTCAGTTTTAGACAAAGGTAGCTTTTTACCTTAAAAGGTCACTTCAATGAGTGACCCGTTTAGTGGAAAAAGTTACTCTCGTCATACGATAATTGATTGTGCACCCGTCTCATTTTAGAATTTGTAAAAAAACCCAAGTACTACATCTCAGCAGATTTCGAAGTTTAACAAGCATACATGTAAAGATCAAGTCCCTAAATTAACAGTTTTCAAAGGAGAAGCAGAAATATAGAACTCAGTTGACAAACATTATTATTAGAACCAATTCAAACGTGACTTAATTTATAGCTTGTGCATACTGATTGAACCAAATTCTTTTGATGACATTGGAAAGCAAGAAGCTAGAGCAGCGCACAAAGTAAATAAAAAACTAGAGTATTGCACCATTAACATCACCGCAAGTAGAGAACCAAGAAAAGCAACAAAAGAGACAGAGCAAAGGCCCAAAATCAAAATCTCAGATTGTACCACATATTCCTGTAAAAAGTCAAACAAAGCGAACAAAATTGCTACAATACGTATCCAATAAATTGCTGATAAAGATCCTTGATAATCCAGGCTATTGCTTAGGAAATGAAATTAAGATAGAAGGTAAGAGGACAAATGTTGAAAGAAGGAATTGGGCTTTGATTATACAGATTTATCTAGAGCAAAGGGTAGAGGTAGAGAGAGAGAGAATAACTTTTGGGACTTGGCCACTCAAAAGAACACAACAACGCCTAATATGAAAATTTTCTAGCTACAGATCTACATCAACAGTTTCAGTGACAAGCCCATAAATCAGGAGAATTTGGCTTGAAGTTATAGGCCTATCAAAACTAAGTTCAAGAAACTTTCAGTGGATTGTTTCACCTACGAAGGAATACAGTGATATTAGACACATTTAGGCTTTGTTTTTCTCTAACTTATTAAAACAAGTTTCAGCAAAAAATAGATATGTTCAGCAAAACTAAGTAAAGCTCAGCAAAAATAAGTTCAAGTTCAGCAAAAACGAAATAAGCTCAGTTCAGCAAAAAAATGTAACCCCTTACTGTAATTCTCTCACAATCTCTATATTCCAATCTTTGCAATGCCATACATCAGGCAATGAGATAGTAGGATTCTAGATTTTTCTCAGGAGAAATAATCTTATAATTTGAGAAGCAAAATGGACCAGAATTCTACCTCTATACTTCTTGGGGAGGGGGATCTTGCAAGGAAGGGTGGGTAGAGCAATGTAATGAAAGGAGGCAATCAATATGCTCAAGTCTAATAAATGAGTTCCAAAGTTACAGCTGCAAAATTCATTGATGCTTCGCAGAGAGAATGACAGTAATTATCTACTCTTCAAATCTAGGAAGTTCACGAACCTGTCAAAGAAGGGATGCAAGAGCTTGCACCAACACATCGCTGGTGGAACATCTGTTACACGTTGTGCATTGGCTTCATAAAGATGCTGAAGCCCATCTTAACCGGTCCTAACAAAAAAAAGGAGAAAAAAGATGAGAGATGTAAAGTGACAATCTGTCTAGTCTCAGACACAAGAAAATATTGAAAGTTGTTACCACAACAATGTCACAATATATGTGTTTCCCCAGCTTGTGCAATATATAGATCCATTTTCCATAAATGATTTGCCAAATTTTAGCCACTAGTAACACTTCCACCTTGCTCCTCAAAACCCTCACAATCTATAACATACTCAACAACATATCCCAACATCTTTCATATTCTCAGTCAGTCCTTCCAGTAAGGGGAATATATCATGAGATAGTTCCATGGATGGATCCCCCACCAGAAATGGTTCAAAACCACTTCCTATATCAACCCAGGCGCAACCTGGGGGCTTTAGCAACCCCAAGTCCCTCATAAATGTCCGAACTCTAGCCAGCTTGTCCCAACAACCAGCAGCAGCATACATATTAGCAATCAACACATAATACCCTGAATTCCTGGGTCTCAAAGCCATTAATTTCTCAGCTGCCCACTCTCCTAAATCTATGTTCCGATGGATTTGACATGCTCCAACTAGAGTAGCCCACATATCAGCAGCGCACTTGGTTCACAAGGCATCCTTCTTATGATCTCTTTTGCTTTCTTAAACAACCCAGCCCTGCCAAAAAGGTCCACCATGCATGCATAGTGCTCCATGCAAGGGTTTAGGCCATACACACTCCACATTTTTTCAAAGAGCAAGTGACCCTGTTTCAGAAGACCTGAGTGGCTACATGCTGATAAAACTGCAACAAAAGTTATATGATCAGGTTTGATTCCAGAACTATTCATCTCCTCAAATAGTTTCAACGCAACTTCTCCTTCTCCTAGAATTCCATAGCCAGATATTAGAGAAGTATATGTGACGACATCCTTCCTAGTCAACAAATCAAACACTGTTTTGGCCTCTGAAAGTTTTGCTGCTCTTGCATACATCTCCACCAGTGCATTCCATAATAGCAAATACTCACTGAAACCTTGATGCTTGATAATATAGCCATGAATTTCTTTGCCATGTTGCAGATTAGCTACTCGGGCACATAGGGGAAGAATGCTTGCTATAGTAACATAATTCGGTTTAAAGCCACAAAGCAACATCTCCCTAAAGAGAAAGGAAGTTTCCTCATACATTCCATAATGTGCATAACCTGAAATTATTGAATTCCAAGAAACTATATTGTTTTCTTCCATTTTTCGAAACACAATATGTGCATGTATGTGGTCTTCACACCAGGCATACAAGGTAATCAAAGCATTCTGAACATTCTCAAATTTAACACAACCCCCACGGATAGTAGAAGCATGGATCTAGATATAAATGAGATCACAATCCCAAACAGGCATCAAACCAAGTCAGACTAAGTTAAGATTGCCAAAAATAAGCTCATAAGCGAGTAAATTCCGAATTAGGATCCATATATCTGAACTACATATTATCACCACTGATCCAAATCGAGATTTGAGAGCAAATTTGACAGATCTTACAGTTTATGTTGATAGATTCTTAAGGGAAAGAAAAAACAGGTAAATTCATTAAAAACAATTCAGTTTAAACTTTATTAATATGTGTAGATTATATGAAGAAATCATTATCTTCCTCGACTATTCGATGAAGATGATTGTAGCCCCTTTACCATATTATCCCAGATACTGGCAACATTCGAAATCTGGGGGAACAAGGAAAGCTCTTCCAAATAGAACAGGAAATATGAAATACAAATAGTAATGGGAAGAACCATTCATTGACTACAGGCTACAGCCAACAATCTACCACCACTTCCAAACAGAACATAAATTAAAGAATAAAGGCACTCTAGCAAGCTCATACTTACTGGCAAATGAAAACTCTAATACATCATAATGCAATACCCTGAAGCCCCATGTATATTGCAGGATACTCAGAAAAAGGTCAATGAAAGGTAGATAAACTCAAAATTTCCCATTTTTACAAGAAATTCAGAATTGGTAAGTCATAATATCATCAAATTCCATCAGAAAAAGTATTTAAAAAAACAACGAATCACAATCTTCCATAGAAATGAAAATTGCCGATCTTGATTATTTTCAGAAAAAATTATATCTCAGTGGATTTTTCAGATATTTTCCAAGACAATAGGAAAAAAATAGTATGAATAATGTCATGAAGGTAGAACAGTTGCAGAAATCATTAACTCTACCAACTACCAAGAAACATGAATGAATCATAGTGAGTATGTATAATCTTTATATAAATTGGATACACTAGCTCATCAGGTACGTAAGCTCCCTTGAACCATATACAATATCGTCTAGTTGATATACACTTTACTCCAAAAATGGCCTACTATCTAACAATTACTAACCCCGTAAGTCGAGCACAACTAAGTGCCTGAATGAATCTAAACAAAGCCTTTCAGATCAAACCAGATTGAAAGACATACAAGCCTAACAAGGCATTGTAATGGCCCTTCTCGATTTCCTCCTCTTTCACCTGATGCAATAGGAGTGTCTCAATGATAAAATCTTCCCAATCTATACTATCAGGCTGTTTCTTCCTCTTCTTACTGCTTTTAACACAATCTGGTATACTATAATCTTCATTACAGCAGGATTGAGCACCCAAATCACTATGCATAACAGCAGTACTGGAATTTCCTATAGGGGGATTAACAATGGTATTGATGCGCTTCTTCGCTGCTCTTATCTTTTCTCGCCTCCTTTTAGCAGCACGGCAACCATGAATATAGGATGGCGGAAGTGGATCAAATCCAACATCTTTCTCCAACAGCTGCTCTATCAAAAGCTTTTCGCACAACTCTGATCTCCCACTCCACCACTCGTCAAAAAGTCGGAAGTCTATCTCATTTAGTCTATCTTCACCCCAGTCAGCTGCTAAATTCTCCATCTTATTTTTAAGATTCTTAAACTCTGCCTTGAACTTTGAGTATATTTTAGCCAATTCTTCATGTGAAACGGCGACATTCTCCAATTCTTGTTTCCCATCTAGCCTACGCAAACTATTTTCAACAGCACTATCATCACCATGAATCCCACCATATCCAACTCCCTTACTCAAACACTCCCCAACAACATCACCAAGATCAAACCCACCACTCTCATGCCGAAACCCTCTTTTATCACTCCGCCTATCCTCCATCGACTTCATCTCCATATACTTCAACACAAAGGGCGCATTCCTCACAATATTCTTAACATCAACATCTTTCCCCCAAGGTAACTTCTTCCCCACCTCCACCATAGCCTTCAAAAGCTCCTTATACCTCAATTTACACGTGCTCCTCGCGACATTCATCTCCTTGGCCACATCTTCCATTCGAACATCAACCCCATTAATCGCCCCCACAAACACCAACACCGCCACAACAACAGGCCCCGGCCTCCTACCAGTAGTCAAAAACCACTCAATAGCACATTGTATCACAAAATTCCCTTGTTTAACCATCAAATCAAGCTTCTCCCTATCAAGCTCACGAAACCCACCAAACCCTCGAATCGTTCTCTCCAACAAACTCAACAAATCAAACTCCTTCAACTCTAACCCTAAAAATTGAACTACCCTGTTCACCATTTTCCCCAATTCATAACAATCACAATCCACAATTCCAACAATCTCAGAAATTGGCAAAGGTATATTATTCTGACGCATTACAATATAAGAACAAGCAGCAACAAGAACAGTAAACCAATTACCTAACCCAAATTGACCCTCTGTAACTTTCTCAACCATTGATTTGACTTCCCGAGATCGAACGTCGCCGAAGCTGAAGCGAAATAATATGTTCTCAATTATCTGATTTGATTCATAGAGCTTCCTTTCCTTGTATGAGTAATCAGTTCCGATACCGGATGTTCCGACACGAACAAAGGTGCCTTCAGGCCCAGAAACGCCGCCGAATGTGTGCTGGTAGTCGTCAAAATCTTGGACGATACCGCAAGATGAGCAGACTGTTCCACCGGTGACTTCTTCGGTGATTAGTGCCCTAGATTTACAGCTTCTGCAAGCTGCCATAGAACCCATATAAGAGAAAAACAGGATTAATAGTTAATTTGATAGCCTAGGGTTTATGTTGAATTGGGAATTTATAGGTTTTGTACTTACAAATCTCTGCAAAAACGATGTCGCTTCTTCTTTAGAGGTTTGATAAGATTTTGTTTTGCTACCCTAGAATTAAGTTAACTTGACTCAATCTAATTATTCCCTCTGTTTCAAATTATAGTTAGATTTGCATAGGTAATAAAAATTGGAGTAGGTCTATGGTAAGACAATAATAACTAATTGAACAAAAATCATAACTATTAAGCCGAAAATCATAACTAATGTCTACAAAATCATAATTTTTATCCTAAACATAATAACTAATTGTGCAAAAAGTATAACTAATTGCCCAAAAATATAACTAATAGCCGTTTGACATTAACGGTCTTTTATAAGAATTTGTGTAAGAATTGATATTAAATATTGTATTGATAATATAAAATAACCTATAATCTTATTTTGATCGTATAAAGTTGCATTTATTTTTACATTGGTACCTTATATTGTGAAGCAAAGTTTTTTAGATAAAATATCTTATAATTTGAAACAATGGCAATCAAGTGTCATTTTTGAGAAAGCTAAATATAATAAGTAGTTCTCCTGTGTGGTGCATCCACAAGTGACAAGAGAGATTTTTTTGGTTTTATAAGATGGATTGTAAGAAAATATGCCAATCTAGAGAATGAATCGAGTTTCATCACCTCAACAACTATGTGGCCCGTTCTATTCAACTTATTTGACTTATCTCGAACTAATATTATTTTATCTGAACTTATATTATTTTATATGAATTTATTTTATACTACATCTGTTTTTTTAGTTGGAACATTTAATTATTTTAATAAACTCACCAAAATGTCAAATGTTGCAACTAAAAAAACATAGCAAGTATTATCTGAACTTATCTTAAATTATTTTATCTTTTTTCTGAACTTATTTTATCTTATCTGTACTTATTAAAATTGATGATGTTTGTATTATTAGACTTACTTGTTCTTATATATATGAACTTAACTTATCGTATCTGAACTTATATTATCTTATCCGAACTTATTTTATCTTATATGAACTTATTTTTTCTGAATTAAGTTAAAATAAGTTAAACTAAACCGAACCTACATCAATCAATGGAGCTCTGTCAAGAACGATGCAAAAACCTCTAAAATTATGCAAGAGAATATTAAAAGCGATGTTTGTTGTACATGAGTGCATTCATCATACACCCGGGTGTACCATGCACTATTTTTTGCTCATTTGGAGCTTACCTATTATGTGATTATAAATGAGCAATGAGCAAAAAGATAGCCTTGGGTGTACCATGAGCATGGTACACCCGGGTGTATGATAAAAATTCCCAGTTGTACATGGGTGTTTAATATTTGTATTAAGATTTTAAGTCCTTTGAGGGATGATTGTATGTTAGTGGCACATGACTTTTATTCAATGAAATCACAACCTTCCCTATTCGTTAATTAAGAAAATAAAAATAGTACATGCTTACTTTCCAATTCTATTTCAATTTTTTTTCCAAAACAATAGACATAAAAAAAAAGTAGAAATAGAAAAGAAAACGTCAATTTCCAATTCCTACAAGCTTGAGCAGTAATTGTTCCTCAGCCCAAGTTGTTGCTAAGATCAATACGAGTCCTTCTGAAATACAAACTCCATAATACGACATCAACACGAATTAGAACTATATAATTAAGACATTATTATAAAAACCCATCAATACCTCTTACTCTATTAGAAATCTTCACAAAACCAACTATTATTGAATAAATTTCTAGTAGTTCGTTTCAAGTAATATTCTAGAAACTAGTGTCTGTTTACTAGTACAAGCATATATATTTTAATATTTCGGAAACTAATGTTTGTTTCCTAGTACAATTCATAAACCTAATTTAATAAAGATTGTTACTCTTCTAGCTATAAATATTATTATAAAGCTTCCTCAAATCAAAATTTCAAGTCAATTCACATATTTCTCGATCACAAGTTTAACACCAACTTATATAATTATCCTTACCTTGTTTAATTTGCAAACAGAATTTCCTCAATGGCGGCTGTTCCATCAGCTCCTCCTCAGGTTCTTACACCACAAGAAGAAACATATCACCCACACCCACTGATAATATGCCTCGCTGTTATATTATATGTAGGCTTAATTGCTGCATTGATGTTAATGCCATTCTTTATACCCATTGACATATCACCACACTCCCCACAATTCCAAGTCTCATCACTTAATACAACAATTCCCTTCACCCTTAAAACTAACCGAAATATTACTACTACTACTACTATTACTCCAACTCTATACACCCTTAGCGTTGGCTTCAACCTCTCTTTGTGGATTGGCAATCCTAGCCAAGGCACCCTTTACAAAGACGCCGTCGTCTCCGTCTACTACCGCGACTTCCTTATTGGTTCCGCCAACGTCGAATCCTTTTGCCCCGGCCGTTGTATGCCGTACTAAGGCGGGCAGGCCGTCTTGAAGATTTGGAGGCCCCTGTTCTAAAATGAAAATTAGGCCCTCAAATTTATAAAAAATAAAGATAGAAGGTTGGGATACTAAAAATAGAAAGTTGAAAATTTAAAGATTGATCATTGAGAAATTTATTAAAGGTGGAAAACAAGGGTGATTTCCTCAAATATGAAGTACTTTTTTAAAAAATGATATATTTTGAGGCCCTTATATTTTTGGGGCCCTGTGCTGTTGGGCTCCTTGCACACCCTCATCTACCCCTCTGACTAAAGGTACTCCTGAGAGTTGGGTACCCGTCACTATGAACGCGGACAACGTACCTATTGTCGAGGACTTAACTGCGTTTTGGTTGAGCTCCGACATCATGCGTCGACAAGTTAATGTTACCATCACTGTCATAGGGGATTATAGGTGGAAACACAATTCACATTCACAACTTAAGGTCACTTGCAACGATATCGCTGTTGGTGTTTCGAAGGGTGTTATGTTGGGTGGCCCAATGCCATGCGATGTCGACTGGGACAGCGATCTTAGATATTAAGTAATCACTTCGTTCCCTTTTGATATTCCTAGTTTGATTTTTTTTTTGTGTTTAAAAAAGATTCCAACTATGAACATCATAACATAGGTCAGGTGGCTAGGTACTGTTTCTTAACATGAAGTATTATTCAACTTTAATTACATTAGGAACTTTATTGATTAGATTGTTTAGAGTTTTATATATATTTTTACTCTATCATTGATCACTTTTGATTATTTTAGTTTATGATTAAAGTTTAAACTCATAATTGTGTTCCTTTTATTTTTCAATATAATTTTATTTCTCAATTTATGTCTGAACACATACTCAGTGCATAAATTAGGCTCTCGGTGAGCGGGGCTCATAATTGAGCTATCAAAGTTGAAAGTTGAAACTTGAAAGTAATTAATCATGCATGCTCTAATTTCTAATGGTACGTAGTGTAGTATGGTGGATGAGAATTAATGAGATAAAAGAATGAGTATTTAGAGCACATAAAAAGAAGGAAAATCTAACATATAAATTTACACGAATTTTATCATACACCCGAATGTACTATAATCTTAAAATTATAAATATATCACTTGGGATCAATATAAGAAGGGACTACTATAATCTTAAAATTATTATTAATAAACGAACTTCCCAACGAAAAACAACAAATGGTTTAACTCTATGTCCAGTTGGATATCCTATGACACTGTTTTGATGTTTTTAGGGTTTGAAATCCTATATTTATTTTTTTTCAAGATATAATTACAGCCTTCTAGGTTGTTTGCCGCACAAATTCTGCACAATAAAACGATGGCCATCTTATGTGGCCCTTTGAATGCTCCTGGATAAACTCTCAAATATTTATAAACTAGTTTTGAAGTCCGTGCGTTGCACGGGTTATTGTTTTTTTTTTTGCAAATCTTTTGTTAACATTGTTGATTTTTTGTTGCTGTAAAATGAGTTTTTTCAACACCATTGTATTTATATAATTTATCCATTCTTTTTCAATTGCAACAATTACCACTTTGGGTAGTTTCATCTATTGGAACCATTCCACTTTTGGTAAAAAAACAACTATAGTTGACAACATCACCTTTACTTTATGTTAATAAAACCATCATTAATTACTCAAATTGCCTCATAAAGTTGCGTTTACTTTATTAAGGATTTACTTATCCCCTACTCTAGTTAACCCCTCTATGCTAAACTACCAATTTTTTTATTTTTCTTAAAAACCATGCCCAAACCCATTGTTGCAGTAGAAAAAGACAGAGAAAGTAATTGTCATTATACTTTAATTTCTAAATTTGTTATTGTGATATATAAATTTTATATTTTTATTGTTCAATTGAATATTGTAGCTAAGTCTATAATTAAATAGTATCCCAATAATTGATTTGACTAACAATAGCTAACACGGTTTTAACATGGAAAATACCCGAATGATACTTTAAGAAAGTAGAGGGTAATAATTTAATAGATGCAGGACAAAAAGAATAGAGAAAAAAATATGAGTGTCAGCCACAATTTCAACTTTTAATATAGCACATAAACATTAATGCGTATAGAATAGAAGATGGGAAAGCCAAAAAGAATATCATAATGATGCTATCATGAATAAAATAAATTAAATATAAAATTAACCTCTATTAATAAACGAAAATACTATTTTAGAGAAAAAAATCTCTTCATCAATCATGACCATATCAAGACTTATTAAACTTTCCCTTTTTTATGATCTGCGACCTCAAACAGTCTAGAAACTCGAACCTTGATTCCCAATTAGTTTTAGTAGAATTAAGTTCATTGAGAAAAGAATAAGATCTGACATATAGATATATGAAAAAGAAAAACATAAATAATTATTTATACAATAAATATTCTAGGAATAAAATAATTAGTCAATTGCATAATACCTCTGCAATGTCGTTGGCAAACTTTCATTTGATTCTTCATGTAATGTCATCATGGTATGCTATAGGTTCAAAACTATATGTATGTATCTTTTATCTTTATATAACTCAATTTTTAAAAGTATGATTTTGAAAGACATAATTGCTATTGTTACATAAAATACGCTATTTTTATAGTTAATTTTATATGTATTTAAAATAAATAATAAATAATACGTTATTGTTCATCTAAATAAATATATTTTCATAAGTTGTAAAACTATATTGAATATGGAACTTATTTCGAAACATATTTTGAGCAATCTCTGATGGTAAAAAAAATATAATATTGCGAATTATGAAGCAAAAGTTATATTCAATTTACATAGTTGAATAATTTAGGTTGTTTATTTAAAATCAGAGTGTAATCTTCACTTATTAAAAACACGCCTTATATGTATATATACCTATGTTAAACACTATTTAAAAAAAAAAAAAATTAAAATTAAAATGAATGACATGTCATACTTAGGTGGAACTCTCTATAATATTCTAAGGTTGTTTTTAAAACGGTTTTTTCACCATATACCCCTGACTAATTTTTTTTTGCACCGTATACCCTCGCAACTTTCCAAATTTACCATATACCCCCCACGTTTCAAAAAATACATCAACATGCCCTTATGACTAACGGAAGTCTAACACCGTTAGTCATTATGCCCTAATCCCCCCTCTAACCCTAATCAACTAACCTAAACTAAACTAAACCTAACTCTAACCCTAACTCTAATCTAATACCATAACCCTAACCCTAGCCACCCACCCACCACTCCCCCCCACCCCACCCCCACCCAATTCCCCCACCCCTTTCCCCCACCACCCACCCACCATCCCTCCCCCCTCCCCTTTCCCCCCCCCCCGCAGCCCCCTCCCCTGCGGCCCCCCCACTCCCCCCCCCTCCCTGCAGTCGCCCAACCCCTCCCCTCCCTTTCCCGCGCAACCCCTCCCCCTCCCTTTCCCCGCAACCGCCGAACCCCCTCCCCCTCCCCCGAAATGAAAAAAAAAAATTCGAAAAAAATCCTTTCTCTCTCACGCACATGTTCTCCCATGCTCGGGTTCGTTGATTTTGACTGTTGCTCCACCGACGAACGCCGATGGGATGCCCCTTCGAAAAACCGAGACCGGCGATCCCCCTCCCACATCCCCCCTCCTCTTCGAAAAACAGAGACCGGTGAGTGAAACAGAGGAGAGCTTCAAAAACATAGGTGCGTTTTTCGGCGAAACAGAGGAGCAGAGAATCCGGTGGGGTGGGGTGCGAAAATCAGCAGTGGTGGGGTGCGAAAGTCCGGTGGGGGGTGGTGGGGGTCACAGATGCGAAAATCCGGTGGGGTGGGGGTCAAAGGTGCGACAATCCAAGTAGGGGTGGGGTGGGGAGGGGGGTAGGGGTGGGGGGGAGGGGGCGGCGAGGTCGCAGGGGCGGGGGTGGTGGGCCGGCGAGGTTGCGGGGGGGTGGGGGTGGTGGGGGAGGTGGGCCGGTGGGGGCCGGGGTTGTTGGGGGTGGTGAGTGGGGGTGGGTGGTGGGTAGGTGGGGTTGGTGGACTTTTAGGGTTTGTTATTATTTTTAGGGTTATTTAGGGTTTAGGGTTATTTAGGATTTAGAGTTGTTAATTAGGATTAGGAGAAGATTAGGGCCTAATGACTAACGGAAGTCTAACACCGTTAGTCATTAAGGGTAAGTTGATGTATTTTTCGAAAAGTGAGGGGTATATGGTGAATTTGAAAAGTTGAAAGGGTATACGGTGCAAAAAAATATTTGTCATTTTGGGACCACTTGTTTAACTAATCAAATTTGAGTGTTGAATGAAATAAGTAGGTAAAATAATTAAATAATGGAAGTTGTGACTACTTTTTTGCCATTTTGGAGATATCAGTCACGTATTGTGAGTTTGTGACATTTCCAAATAAAGGAAGTTAGTCAATTAAAAAGAAACGGAGGAAAGAAAATCCTGATGGCAGTTCTCTAGAGAGAGAGGCTCTGCCTTCTCTCTAGAAAACCCCCTTAGCCTCCCCAAAAACAAACCCTAAAAACCCTAAACCCCCAAATCAATTTCTTTAGAAATTGAAACCCTAGCCTCCTCCCTCTTCTCTTCCTCCTAGATCTAGCCATTGTTATGGCTTAGTTCTGTCTACTAATCCAATTTCTCTTGTCCTCAGTCAGACTCTTGTTTTTCTAGCCTCTTGATTAGCTTTCGCTATTTCTAAAATCAGTCAATTTGGGAATGGCTGCTCGCGGTGTGGGTTCAGTTTGTTCGCGGTGGTCGTGAGTCTTCTCGTCGCCGGAATTTCTTTCGTGATGGGTCAGCTTTCGTCTCTGTGGTTGGCGTCGGCAGTCGCCTGTATCAGCTTTTGGTTTGCGGCTTGGGTGGTGTTTCGATTGCTCTTGCTGGGGATCCAAGTTGAGGCTTGCTTCTTTTGGGGATGTTGGGTTGTTTTCTTTTTCGCCCATTTTGGCTCGGTTCGGGTCGAGGGATGCTCCTCTTCTTCAATTGAAGGTAGGCTGTTGTTCGTGTTGATTCAAGGTATGGTGGTTCCTTTAAGAAGGTTTTGGAGCTATTTCATTTTTTGTGGTGTTTGTCTTGCCCCCCGTGATGGGTTTCATTCGATTGGGTATGGGATGAAGGTGTTAGCCGCGGCGGAGCATCCACAAGTGTTCCTTTGTGCTCCATTTTCTTCTTCTATTTTATCTTGATGTTTGTATGTTGTATCCTGTAACCATCCGTCGGGATGTTTTAGGGGGTGTCTCTTGTGTAGACACCTCCTAGCATTCTTTCCTGATCAAAAAAAAAAAAAAACGAAGTAAATATATTATTAGTGCTCTCTTCACCTTAAAAAAAAGTTTCATAGCTAATCAGGCCCTAATCAATTCTGATAGGGTCCAATCAGGTGTATGTAAAGACAAGGTGCAATCACGACGGTCAAGTCCAATCGGGTCTAGTAAATTCAACTCCGATAGGTTCATGTGAGAAGAACTCACTCGATCTTTTTGTTTTGTTCAACAACTAAAAGTTCTGATCATCCAAACCATGCCCGACATTGATTATCTTGAACAGAAACCGAAGTATAGGATAAGATCATGGTGGTAGTTTTCTAATTGGAGGTGCATCAAGATATTCCGTATAATGAAATCAAAGTATTTGATGACAATGATATTTTCTTTTGAAGGTAAGATGAAAATCCTTTGCAAATGGGGGAAGGGGGGATATATTGGAGATTGCACTTTCCAAGAGATAAGAATCGGACCCCTCTCACAAAGGTGAAAGGAGGATATCCAACCAACTAGGCCAACCTTGATTCTTTATTTAATGAAATCATGATGATAGTTTTTTTTAATCAGAGGTGTATGAAGATATTATCCATATATCTTGTGTATATAAGCCCTCCGAGGTACTAAATGGAGTTTACAAGCTTAGTACGAGTAATAAAAGACACACTAATGACACTAATACTAGCATTAACCATTTCAGGAAATGACATTGCTAACAGCCTATAGGCCTCAAGGCCTGAAAGAAATATTATATCCATAAGTTACAATCAAAATATGCTTCAAGCCATAGAGCTCAACTTAATTTACACTAACTATTAAGTATCAACAATACTCATATCTGACATTCATCTATCCGACTCTTAAGAATCTGAAAAGCGGGATTAACCCAAGCACCACAACTACATTGCATACCCGCCCAGTTGAAGGAACCCAACCGGTACTTGCATCCCATGCAATAAAGCTTCTCAAAAACATATCCTTCTTGAACTGGGGAAAAAGAATTTACCAATTGTGAACTCAATTAGCAACTAAATAACGTCGAAAAAGGATACTATGACAAACATAGGGCTCTGACTCTCACCTGTTTGCATCCACTTCAAAGGCTCAACAAAAATGGTTGTGCATTTAGGCAATGAATCCGACTGCACCGTCCTCTTCCTGCATCCAAAGCTTGCCGATCCCTTTCCTTGCTCATGTGGAACTACATTCTGTTGCGAAGCAACGATTTGACGGCATTTCTTACACCGATATATCAGCTGAATTTCCTCGTGAGGCTTTATTTCAGAGCTGCTGTCAGAACAGCTGGCTTCTGTCATTTTATGCACAGCAGTTGATGCTTCTTAACGACCTGTCAAGTTGTAAAAGGCGAGAAACATCAAGTCAATTTTGAGAGCATTTTACATCAGTGATAAAACAAAGCAGGGTACAGGAATATGTTCATTTGCTATTTGCTAAAAGAAAATGAGGAAAGGTAAGAGCATATCAGCTGTTTCTATTGTTCCTCATAACACATCTTTAGCTTCTTTACTTTGTTTCCCATGTTAAAGTTGGCGAGTCCCGAACAGATCCTCTTCTTATACTCATGGGAAGAGGGGCGAGAGGGAAGGAAAGCATTTTGCAATCACTTCAAGGAGCTTGAAGACTTTGAAAGCTAAGAAATTAAGACAGATACATCTTTTCAGTCTCTCGAGTACCAAGGATAATATAAAATAGAATCTGAGTTATTCCAAGTTGCACCATGTACTGAGGACTACCAATCAGAGGCCTAAGCTAGATTCATTTTTTCAAGACGGTACATATAAATTGATAATTCTACTGTATCCCATATAGTTTAAAAGCAACAACCATTGGTCTCATTCAAACCAAGCAAAGCTTCTGCAGCAAACTATAGTTCTACTTATTATATTCCCAATTTGCAGTTTGTGCTCTATTCTGCATTCATGTGTCTAGACAACTATTAGATTCTGATTCTTAATCAGCATATAGGTACAGCCATTGATCAAAAAATCCAAACAGCTCTCTATGATATCTTTCTATGCTTTATAGTTTAAATCTTTTATCATGTTTGACTTGAAAAGATGGATATCAATCAACAAATGCACACATACCAAGCAATGACCTTGTCAATTGTCAATCTTCTACAATCTCTTAAGTTGATCAGAACATATCATTGAAACCAGTACTTCTATGTCACTGTACTGCGCTACAGCCTACAGAAATAGTGAAAGACCAGCAACCATAACTCTTAAGAAAGTGAAAAGCAAAGAGAGACATAGAAGAAATTAGGCGATTTCAACTGCACCAAGGTCAATAGAAGATTTACTGATGATATTCATGGATACGGACCTCAAATAAATGATATACAGATTACCTTATCTATGTCACACCTTCCCTTGCTAGCCCAAGCTAAGGGGATGAAAGGGGAATACTTGTATGCAAGAGACAGGAACTGAGAAAAAGAAGCAAAATTAGTAACGGTATTTGAAAAGAAAAACATATATACACCTAAAGAATCCTCTCAACAAGGTATTTTACGATTCGATTCTAAAGGTGATTTCCGATTCAAACTAGAATCTCGATTTTAACAACTTTGGGTAGATATGCCTAGATGGCTAGATGATAATGGGAATGATTTGAGATGCTTAAAGTTTTAAGGGATATTACTTCAAAAATGAGATAGAAACAAAAGCTAGAATACGGACACATGTATACTACAATGTCATGTAACGTAACTACGTTTTCCATCAATGAATGTCTTTTTTTACTTGCTATATAACATCATTAAGTAATAGTGGGACACATAACTACATACTAAATCCCCATTATTTTCATCCTTCCCCACCCTCCTAACTCCCAAATATTTGTCATTTTTACATAGCCCTTCATCACGCAGTCATATCCCATCACATAATTTATCAACAAACCCATTCGAATATCTTCTAAACTCCACTTCAGACATCTCTTACAGAAAAAGGTAGCAGACTAGTAGCAAACAAGCTCCATCTAGAATTCGATAAGGTAAATTATAACACTGTTTATGCGATAGTGTTAGGAAAAAGGCTCCATTGCGTTAATCAAACATGGTAGAAATCCATGTTAAAAAGAAAGGTATGTTCTTTACTTGCAGAGAAAGAAAAAGAAAAAAATAGATATACAAGAGTATGCATGAGTGATTACCATTTACCAATTGGGGCTATAAATGATGGCTTTGCCTCTTATTCTATGTATACTCCTTGGCAATTTTCAAGCCAAGTTAAAAAATAACCGTCTTCCTCGATAAAATTAAATATGTATAAAAGGTAAAAAAAAAATAAAAAAAAAAATCAATGTGCATTGACAAACCTTGCCCAATATTGTCATATTCAAGGACATCCACCAGGAAATATTAGCTCTCCAAGACATTCCTGTGTCGAGGAGTGACATCAGGCATATTCTACTGCCTGCGTGGGTAATGGAAGAAAATTTCCCGTGGAAGCATCTGCTGTTGCATGATGAGCATGCTGTTTATGTTGCAGCACAGGACCAGCCTAGGGAGCTTCCCCTGCAGCATCAAATAGCAGAAAGAACTATGGTGTTGGCGGCTTGGCACTGTTCTAAGTCTTACGGCAATGAAAAGCTTGCTGAAGATGCCACCCTTTTAACTCTGCTGATAATTGAGAAAAAAAAAAGGTGAAAATAAACCCATAGAACAAAAATAAACAACACTGTCAAACAAATGGAAGACCGCAAGAATAAAAGCCGGAGCAAGAAAATCAAGGGTGTGTTTTCTTCACCTAATATTTCCTAAACTAATCTGATTTTCATCTGAACTGAACTTATCTTATCTTAACTTAATAGAGCAACTTATTGAAATTTATTTTGTGAGGTGTAAGGTGTTGGAACTTGTTTATCTGAACTTGAACTTGATTTTGTTCAAGGTGAACAGAAGGTACCTTGAGAAACTGGTGTTTGTGGACAACAAAACCTTCTAGGAACAACAAAACCCACATCTCCAGTTTCCTAAACTATGAATTAAGGAAGTTCACAAATCGCACAATTATGAAAAAAACTGAGTGTCAACAGTGTCAATTCTATCTCCATCTCCCACAAAATCCTTAGAATAAATCAGAAAACCCTTATCTCATTCTTCATCTAGACCTGGAAAAACTTTAAACTGGAGCTCTCATTTCAAAAGTCAGAAGATTTTCATCAGTCCCACAAGCAAAATCTTGTATACAAGAATTTGGATGCTTAATAGAAACCCCGGCAGAACTAGCGTGCACCGGTGCACAACACATTTATTGCAAGACCATTTCACATTTAGCCTAAAAGGGTCATTTTAGTCATAAGGGGTCAGTTTTAGACAAAGGTAGCTTTTTACCTTAAAATCACTTCTATGAGTGACCCGTTTAGTGGAAAAAGTTACTCCCGTCATACGAAAATTTATTGTGCACCCGTCTCATTTTAGAATTTGTAAAAGAACCCAAGTACTACATCTCAGCAGATTATGAAGTTTAACAAGCATACATGTAAAGATCAAGTCCCTAAATTAACAGTTTTCAAAGGAGAAGCAGAAAAATAGAACTCAGTTGACAAACATTCTTATTAGAACCAATTCAAACGTGACTTAATTTATAGCTTGTGGATACTGATTGAACTAAATTCTCTTGATGACATTGGAACAGCAAGAAGCTAGAGCAGCGCGTAAAGTAAATTAAAAACTAGAGTATTGCACCATTAACATCACAGCAAGTAGAGAACCAAGAAAATAGTAACAAAAGAGACAGAGCAAAGGCCCAAAATCAAAATCTCAGATTGTACCACATATTCCTGTAAAAAGTCAAACAAAGCGAACAAAATTGCTACAATACGTATCCAATAAATTGCTGATAAAGATCCTTGATAATCCAGGCTATTGCTTAGGAAATGAAATTAAGATAGAAGGTAAGAGGACAAATGTTGAAAGAAGGAATTGGGCTTTGATTATACAGATTTATCTAGAGCAAAGGGTAGAGGTAGAGAGAGAGAATAACTTTTGGGACTTGGCCACTCAAAAGAACACAACAACGCCTAATATGAAAATTTTCTAGCTACAGATCTACATCAACAGTTTCAGTGACAAGCCCATAAATCAGGAGAATTTGGCTTGAAGTTATAGGCCTATCAAAACTAAGTTCAAGAAACTTTCAGTGGATTGTTTCACCTACAAAGGAATACAGTGATATTAGACACATTTAGGCTTTGTTTTTCTCTAACTTATTAAAACAAGTTTCAGCAAAAAATAGATATGTTCAGCAAAACTAAGTAAAGCTCAGCAAAAATAAGTTCAAGTTCAGCAAAACGAAATAAGCTCAGTTCAGCAAAAAAATGTAACCCCTTACTGTAATTCTCTCACAATCTCTATATTCCAATCTTTGCAATGTCATACATCAGGTAATGAGATAGTAGGATTCTAGATTTTTCTCAGGAGAAATAATCTTATAATTTGAGAAGCAAAATGGACCAGAATTCTACCTCTATACTTCTTGGGGAGGGGGATCTTGCAAGGAAGGGTGGGTAGAGCAATGTAATGAAAGGAGGCAATCAATATGCTCAAGTCTAATAAATGAGTTCCAAAGTTACAGCTGCAAAATTCATTGACGCTTCACAGAGAGAATGACAGTAATTATCTACTCTTCAAATCTAGAAAGTTCACGAACCTGTCAAAGAAGGGATGCAAGAGCTTGCACCAACACATCGCTGGTGGAACATCTGTTACACGTTGTGCATTGGCTTCATAAAGATGCTGAAGCCCATCTTAACCGGTCCTAACAAAAAAAAGGAGAAAAAAGATGAGAGATGTAAAGTGACAATCTGTCTAGTCTCAGACACAAGAAAATATTGAAAGTTGTTACCACAACAATGTCACAATATATGTGTTTCCCCAGCTTGTGCAATATATAGATCCATTTTCCATAAATGATTTGCCAAATTTTAGCCACTAGTAACACTTCCACCTTGCTCCTCAAAACCCTCACAATCTATAACATACTCAACAACATATCCCAACATCTTTCATATTCTCAGTCAGTCCTTCCAGTAAGGGGAATATATCATGAGATAGTTCCATGGATGGATCCCCCACCAGAAATGGTTCAAAACCACTTCCTATATCAACCCAGGCACAACCTGGGGGCTTAAGCAACCCCAAGTCCCTCATAAATGTCCGAACTCTAGCCAGCTTGTCCCAACAACCAGCAGCAGCATACATATTAGCAATCAACACATAATACCCTGAATTCCTGGGTCTCAAAACCATTAATTTCTCAGCTGCCCACTCTCCTAAATCTATGTTCCGATGAATTTGACATGCTCCAACTAGAGTAGCCCACATATCAGCACTTGGTTCACAAGGCATCCTTCTTATGATCTCTTTTGCTTTCTTAAACAACCCAGCCCTGCCAAAAAGGTCCACCATGCATGCATAGTGCTCCATGCAAGGGTTTAGGCCATACAGACTCCACATTTTTTCAAAGAGCAAGTGACCCTGTTTCAGAAGACCTGAGTGGCTACATGCTGATAAAACTGCAACAAAAGTTATATGATCAGGTTTGATTCCAGAACTATTCATCTCCTCAAATAGTCTCAACGCAACTTCTCCTTCTCCTAGAATTCCATAGCCAGATATTAGAGAAGTATATGTGACGACATCCTTCCTAGTCAACAAATCAAACACTGTTTTGGCCTCTGAAAGTTTTGCTGCTCTTGCATACATCTCCACCAGTGCATTCCATAATAGCAAATACTCACTGAAACCTTGATGCTTGATAATATAGCCATGAATTTCTTTGCCATGTTGCAGATTAGCTACTCGGGCACATAGGGGAAGAATGCTTGCTATAGTAACATAATTCGGTTTAAAGCCACAAAGCAACATCTCCCTAAAGAGAAAGGAAGTTTCCTCATACATTCCATAATGTGCATAACCTGAAATTATTGAATTCCAAGAAACTATATTTTTTTCTTCCATTTTTCGAAACACAATATGTGCATGTATGTGGTCTTCACACCAGGCATACAAGGTAATCAAAGCATTCTGAACATTCTCAAATTTAACACAACCCCCACGGATAGTAGAAGCATGGATCTAGATATAAATGAGATCACAATCCAAACAGGCATCAAACCAAGTCAGACTAAGTTAAGATTGCCAAAAATAAGCTCATAAGCGAGTAAATTCCGAATTAGGATCCATATATCTGAACTACACATTATCACCACTGATCCAAATCGAGATTGAGAGCAAATTTGACAGATCTTACAGTTTATGTTGAATGTTGATAGATTCTTAAGGGAAAGAAAAAACAGGCAAATTCATTAAAAACAATTCAGTTTAAACTTTATTAATATGTGTAGATTATATGAAGAAATCATTATCTTCCTCGACCATTCGATGAAGATGATTGTAGCCCCTTTACCATATTATCCCAGATACTGGCAACATTTGAAATCTGGGGGAACAAGGAAAGCTCTTCCAAATAGAACAGGAAATATGAAATACAAATAGTAATGGGAAGAACCATTCATTGACTACAGCCAACAATCTACCACCACTTCCAAACAGAACATAAACTAAAGAATAAAGGCACTCTAGCAACCTCATACTTACTGGCAAATGAAAACTCTAATACATCATAATGCAATACCCTGAAGCCCCGTGTATATTGCAGGATACTCAGAAAAAGGTCAATGAAAGGTAGATAAACTCAAAATTTCCCATTTTTACAAGAAATTCAGAATTGGTAAGTCATAATATCATCAAATTCCATCAGAAAAAGTATTTAAAAAAACAACGAATCACAATCTTCCATAGAAATGAAAATTGCCGATCTTGATTATTTTCTGAAAAAATTATATCTCAGTGGATTTTTCAGATATTTTCCAAGACAATAGGAAAAAAATAGTATGAATAATGTCATGAAGGTAGAACAGTTGCAGAAATCATTAACTCTACCAACTACCAAGAAACATGAATGAATCATAGTGAGTATGTATAATCTTTATATAAATTGGATACACTAGCTCATCAGGTACGTAAGCTCCCTTGAACCATATACAATATCGTCTAGTTGATATACACTTTACTCCAAAAATGGCCTACTATCTAACAATTACTAACCCCGTAAGTCGAGCACAACTAAGTGCCTGAATGAATCTAAACAAAGCCTTTCAGATCAAACCAGATTGAAAGACATACAAGCCTAACAAGGCATTGTAATGGCCCTTCTCGATTTCCTCCTCTTTCACCTGATGCAATAGGAGTGTCTCAATGATAAAATCTTCCCAATCTATACTATCAGGCTGTTTCTTCCTCTTCTTACTGCTTTTAACACAATCTGGTATACTATAATCTTCATTACAGCAGGATTGAGCACCCAAATCACTATGCATAACAGCAGTACTGGAATTTCCTATAGGGGGATTAACAATGGTATTGATGCGCTTCTTCGCTGCTCTTATCTTTTCTCGCCTCCTTTTAGCAGCACGGCAACCATGAATATAGGATGGCGGAAGTGGATCAAATCCAACATCTTTCTCCAACAGCTGCTCTATCAAAAGCTTTTCGCACAACTCTGATCTCCCACTCCACCACTCGTCAAAAAGTCGGAAGTCTATCTCATTTAGTCTATCTTCACCCCAGTCAGCTGCTAAATTCTCCATCTTATTTTTAAGATTCTTAAACTCTGCCTTGAACTTTGAGTATATTTTAGCCAATTCTTCATGTGAAACGGCGACATTCTCCAATTCTTGTTTCCCATCTAGCCTACGCAAACTATTTTCAACAGCACTATCATCACCATGAATCCCACCATATCCAACTCCCTTACTCAAACACTCCCCAACAACATCACCAAGATCAAACCCACCACTCTCATGCCGAAACCCTCTTTTATCACTCCGCCTATCCTCCATCGACTTCATCTCCATATACTTCAACACAAAGGGCGCATTCCTCACAATATTCTTAACATCAACATCTTTCCCCCAAGGCAACTTCTTCCCCACCTCCACCATAGCCTTCAAAAGCTCCTTATACCTCAATTTACACGTGCTCCTCGCGACATTCATGTCCTTGGCCACATCTTCCATTCGAACATCAACCCCATTAATCGCCCCCACAAACACCAACACCGCCACAACAACAGGCCCCGGCCTCCTACCAGTAGTCAAAAACCACTTAATAGCACATTGTATCACAAAATTCCCTTGTTTAACCATCAAATCAAGCTTATCCCTATCAAGCTCGCGAAACCCACCAAACCCTCGAATCGTTCTCTCCAACAAACTCAACAAATCAAACTCCTTCAACTCTAACCCTAAAAATTGAACTACCCTGTTCACCATTTTCCCCAATTCATAACAATCACAATCCACAATTCCAACAATCTCAGAAATTGGCAAAGGTATATTATTCTGACGCATTACAATATAAGAACAAGCAGCAACAAGAACAGTAAACCAATTACCTAA
Organism: Beta corolliflora; assembly: GCA_947648045.1. Classification (NCBI taxonomy): domain Eukaryota; kingdom Viridiplantae; phylum Streptophyta; class Magnoliopsida; order Caryophyllales; family Amaranthaceae; genus Beta; species Beta corolliflora. The sequence continues at coordinate 794,780 of CANSZD010003249.1, forward strand.
CCCAAATTGACCCTCTGTAACTTTCTCAACCATTGATTTGACTTCCCGAGATCGAACGTCGCCGAAGCTGAAGCGAAATAATATGTTCTCAATTATCTGATTTGATTCATAGAGCTTCCTTTCCTTGTATGAGTAATCAGTTCCGATACCGGATGTTCCGACACGAACAAAGGTGCCTTCAGGCCCAGAAACGCCGCCGAATGTGTGCTGGTAGTCGTCAAAATCTTGGACGATACCGCAAGATGAGCAGACTGTTCCACCGGTGACTTCTTCGGTGATTAGTGCCCTAGATTTACAGCTTCTGCAAGCTGCCATAGAACCCATATAAGAGAAAAACAGGATTAATAGTTAATTTGATAGCCTAGGGTTTATGTTGAATTGGGAATTTATAGGTTTTGTACTTACAAATCTCTGCAAAAACGATGTCGCTTCTTCTTTAGAGGTTTGATAAGATTTTGTTTTGCTACCCTAGAATTAAGTTAACTTGACTCAATCTAATTATTCCCTCTGTTTCAAATTATAGTTAGATTTGCATAGGTAATAAAAATTGGAGTAGGTCTATGGTAAGACAATAATAACTAATTGAACAAAAATCATAACTATTAAGCCGAAAATCATAACTAATGTCTACAAAATCATAATTTTTATCCTAAACATAATAACTAATTGTGCAAAAAGTATAACTAATTGCCCAAAAAATATAACTAATAGCCGTTTGACATTAACGGTCTTTTATAAGAATTTGTGTAAGAATTGATATTAAATATTGTATTGATAATATAAAATAACCTATAATCTTATTTTGATCGTATAAAGTTGCATTTATTTTTACATTGGTACCTTATATTGTGAAGCAAAGTTTTTTAGATAAAATATCTTATAATTTGAAACAATGGCAATCAAGTGTCATTTTTGAGAAAGCTAAATATAATAAGTAGTTCTCCTGTGTGGTGCATCCACAAGTGACAAGAGAGATTTTTTTGGTTTTATAAGATGGATTGTAAGAAAATATGCCAATCTAGAGAATGAATCGAGTTTCATCACCTCAACAACTATGTGGGTCCGTTCTATTCAACTTATTTTGACTTATCTGAACTAATATTATTTTATCTGAACTTATATTATTTTATATGAATTTATTTTATACTACATCTGTTTTTTTAGTTGGAACATTTAATTATTTTAATAAACTCACCAAAATGTCAAATGTTGCAACTAAAAAAACATAGCAAGTATTATCTGAACTTATCTTAAATTATTTTATCTTTTTTCTGAACTTATTTTATCTTATCTGTACTTATTAAAATTGATGATGTTTGTATTATTAGACTTACTTGTTCTTATATATATGAACTTAACTTATCGTATCTGAACTTATATTATCTTATCCGAACTTATTTTATCTTATATGAACTTATTTTTTCTGAATTAAGTTAAAATAAGTTAAACTAAACCGAACCTACATCAATCAATGGAGCTCTGTCAAGAACGATGCAAAAACCTCTAAAATTATGCAAGAGAATATTAAAAGCGATGTTTGTTGTACATGAGTGCATTCATCATACACTCGGGTGTACCATGCACTATTTTTTGCTCATTTTGAGCTTACCTATTATGTGATTATAAATGAGCAATGAACAAAAAAATAGTCTTGGGTACCTATGAGTAGACTCCGGGTGTATGTTAAAAATTCCCAGTTGTACATGGGTGTTTAATATTTGTATTGAGATTTTAAGTCCTTTGAGGGATGATTGTATCTTAGTGGCACATGACTTTTATTCAATGAAATCACAACCTTCCCTATTCGTTAATTAAGAAAATAATAATAGTATATGCTTACTTTCCAATTCTATTTCAATTTTTTTTCCAAAACAATAGACATAAAAAAAAAAGTAGAAATAGAAAAGAAAACGCCAATTTCCAATTCCAATGCCAATTCCTACAAGCTTGGGCAATAATTGTTCCTCAGCCTAAGTTGTTGCTAAGATCAATACGAGTCCTTCTGAAATACAAACTCCATAATACGACATCAACACGAATTAGGACTATATAATTATGACATTATAAGAACCCATCAATACCTCTTACTCTATTAGAAGTCTTCACAAAACCAACTATTATTGAATAGACTTCTAGTAGTTCGTTTCAAGTATTCTAGAAACTAATGTCTGTTTACTAGTACAAGCATATATCTTAATATTTCGGAAACTAATGTTTGTTTCCTAGTACAATTCATAAACCTAATTTAATAAAGATTGTTACTCTTCTAGCTATAAATATCATTATAAAGCTTCCTCAAATCAAAATTTCAAGTCAATTCACATATTTCTCGATCACAAGTTTAACACCAACTTATATAATTATCCTTACCTTGTTTAATTTGCAAACAGAATTTCCTCAATGGCGGCTGTTCCATCAGCTCCTCCTCAGGTTCTTACACCACAAGAAGAAACATATCACCCACACCCACTGATAATATGCCTCGCTGTTATATTATATGTAGGCTTAATTGCTGCATTGATGTTAATGCCATTCTTTATACCCATTGACATATCACCACACTCCCCACAATTCCAAGTCTCATCACTTAATACAACAATTCCCTTCACCCTTAAAACTAACCGAAATATTACTACTACTACTACTATTACTCCAACTCTATACACCCTTAGCGTTGGCTTCAACCTCTCTTTGTGGATTGGCAATCCTAGCCAAGGCACCCTTTACAAAGACGCCGTCGTCTCCGTCTACTACCGCGACTTCCTTATTGGTTCCGCCAACGTCGAATCCTTTTGCCCCGGCTTCGTTGTCATCGTACTAAAGGCAGGGGCCAGTCTTGAAGATTTGGGCGCTTGTTCTAAAATGAAAATTAGGCCCTCAAATTTATAAAAAATAAAGATAGAAGGTTGGGATACTAAAAATAGAAAGTTGAAAATTTAAAGATTGATCGTTCGGTAAATTTATTAAAGGTGGAAAGAGGGAGGATTTCGCCAAATATGAAGATCTTTTTTAAAAAATGATATATTTTGAGCCTTATATTTTAAAGCCCTGGCTTCCGCACACCCTCATCTACCCTCTCGACTAAAGGTACTCCTGAGAGTTGGGTACCCGTCACTATGAACGCGGACAACGTACCTATTGTCGAGGACTTAACTGCGTTTTGGTTGAGCTCCGACATCATGCGTCGACAAGTTAATGTTACCATCACTGTCATAGGGGATTATAGGTGGAAACACAATTCACATTCACAACTTAAGGTCACTTGCAACGACATCACTGTAGGTGTGTCGACTGGTGTTATGTTGGGTGGCCCAATGCCATGCGATGTCGACTGGGATAGCGATCTTAGATATTAAGTAATCACTTCGTTCCCTTTTGATATTCCTAGTTTGACTTTTTTTTGTGTTTAAAAAAGATTTTAACTATGAACATCAGAACCTAGGTCAGGTGGCTAGGTACGGTTTCTTAACATGAAGTATTATTCAACTTTAATTACATTAGGAACTTTATAGCTTATTTCATTATTGATTAGATTGTTTAGAGTTTTATATATATTTTTACTCTATCATTGATCACTTTTAATTATTTTAGTTTATGTTTAAAGTTTAAACTCATATATAGTTGTGTTCCTTTTATTTCTCAATTTATGTCTGAACACATAATCAGTGCATAAATTAGGCTCTCAGTGAGCGAGGTTCATAATTGAGCTATCAAAGTTGAAAGTTGAAACTTGAAAGTAATTAATCATGCATGCTCTAATTTCTAATGGTACGTAGTGCAGTCTGCTGGATGAGAATGAATTAATAAGATAAAAGAATGAGTATTTATAGAAGAAAATAATAAGAAAAATCTAACATATAAATTTACAAGAATTTTATCATACAGCCGCGTGTACAATCAGCTATCTTCTTGATTGATTCACTTGTATATCCTTCCTTTGTATTATGATATTGTCTCATTATATTTAGGGATATAGTTTCTATTCTTATCTTTCACATCTTCTGTAATCTTTGTAATCTTTCTATACATCTTTTGTAATCTTCTGTTATCTTTTACTCTTAGCCTCTCTTGTATAGCGTACGTTATATATAGCTTGTATAACTTAGCTTTATAATACAATACAACTTATCCTTTCATGGTAATCAGAGCAAAAGCTATCCTCAACCTGTAATTTTTTTTTCCGGCCGTCTCACTGTCCTTCACCATGACATCCACCACTATTACCAATGATGGTGAACCCAATCACCCCCTTGTTGTTGTCAATCTCTCTGGCATCATCAAACTCACCTCCACTAATTATCTATCGTGGAAGCTTCAACTTGAAGCTACTCTATTTGGTTATGGACTTTCCAAATTTTTGGACGGCACTCATCCCCAACCTGAACCCACCGACTGAAACGTCAACCACCACCACTCCAAATCCTAAATACCTTACCTGGAAACGCCAAGATCAGTTACTTTTTGGTGCTCTAATCGGCACACTTGATCCCACCATCGTTCCGCTAGTTTCTCATGCTTCTACTTCTAAAGATGCATGGGATACTCTAGCTAATACCTATGCTCGTCACTCTCGAGGCCATCTTAAACTTCTCAAAACCAAGTTTAAAAATCTTACCAAAGGCAACCTTTCCATCTCCGAGTATATTAACGCGGTTCGTGTTTGTGTTAACCAAAGACTTGTTCTCGGGGATACCGTACTTCCTGAAGATATTATTGAACAGGTTTGTGATGGGATCAAGGATCCTGCTTATGCTGCAATTATTAATGGGGTTAGTGCTCGTGATTCTCTAATCTCATTTGAAGAGCTTCATGAGAAACTTCTTGTGTGTGAAAACTCAATTTGCCAAGATACTCCCTCCCTACTCTTCCTAGTTCCTATGACTGTCCATAACACCTCCACTCGTCCTTACCATAACCCCGCATCTTCCCCTGCTCAAACCGCCACTCATGCCTACTCCTCTAACCCACCCAAACACTATTCTTCTACCAAGAAACCCACTAATGGCTACCAAGGCAAGTGCCAATGGTGCCATACCTTTGGCCACTCCCTATACTGTTGCCCTCAATTTCAAGAAAAATTTCCCCATGCAAAGCCTCCTCCCCCCCCCACCCTCCTCTCACACTTCGCGCCCTAATGCTCCTCAAGCTCATCTCACCATTATTGCCTCACCCTCCTCCCCTTCCTCTCCTTGGCTCTTGGATTTCGGTGCCTCTCACCATGTCACTAATGACCTCTCCACCCTTTCTCTTCATCATCCATATGATGGCATGGAAGAAATTGTAATTGGCGATGGTACGGGCCTTCTTATCACTCATATTGGTTCATTCTCTCCCTCTCTTCCTTCCTCTAAATCTTTGTGTTTTTCAAATGTTTTATGTGCACCTTCTATGTCTCGCAATATAATTTCTATCTCTCAATTATGTGCTCAAAATAATCTCCTAATTGAATTTTCTTGTGATTCCTTTGTTATGAAGGATCGTCTCACGGGGCACCTATTTTTAGTGGACCAACAAAGCAAGGCATCTATGAATGGCCCTCCTCTCCTTCGGTCATTGCATTCTCCACCACCACCACTTCCGCCCTTGATTGGCATCACAAATTAGGACATCCATCTCTTTCTATTCTTAAAGCTTTAGCTATACTAGATTTAATCTCAATGTCTCTAATTTTAGTTCCTTCAATTGTGATGCATGCCAATGTAATAAGAGTCATAAACTCCCTTTTAATAAATCTACTTTGGTTTCTCATGGTCCTCTTGATATCATTTATACTGATTTGTGGACTTCTCCTGTTTACTCTATTGATGGTTTCAAATACTATGTTATTTTCGTTGATCACTTCACAAAATACATATGGTTTTATCCTTTAAAACACAAATCTGACACCAAACCTATTTTTCTCAGGTTCAAAGCCTTAGCTGAAAAATTCTTTGAAAAATCTATCAAAATCATATACTCCGATAATGGCGGTGAATACGAAGCTCTCACCACTCTTCTCACTATTGATGGTGTTTCTCATCTAACATCTCCACCCCACACTCCTGAGCATAATGGGTTTACGGAGAGACGACACCGACATATTGTTGAGACAGGTCTATCCCTTCTCACTCACTCTCGTCTTCCCCTTGAATTATGGAGCTATGCGTTCTCCACCGCCACTTATCTCATCAATCGCATGCTTACTCCTACTCTTGCTCATAAATCCCCTTATGAGTGTCTCTTCAACACGCCTCCTAATTATTTAAAAATTCGTAGCTTTGGGTGCCTTTGTTATCCATGGTTACGCCCCTACACTACCCACAAACTTGACTCAAAATCTACTCCATGTATCTTCGTTGGCTACTCAAAATCACAAAGCGCCTATCATTTTCTTGACCCTGTCACTCACAAAATTTATACTTCGCGTCATGTGCGATTTGTTGAGTCCGAATTCCCCTACTCCACCCTCACTCCACGTACTGCCTCCCCTAATTCTCCATCTTCTGATCTTTGGTGTTCAATATTTCTCCCTCTTATCCCTACTGTCACGCCCCACTCCCCACCTTCTACTACATCACCAAGACCATCCTTCCCTCACACTCCACTGCCTACTAGTTCCCCTCCTTCTCTCACGTCACACACAACACCTACCCAACCCTCCTCTCCTAATAGCTTCCCTTCTCTCGCTGCTACCCCATCTTCTACACTCCCTCATGCTGATTCTATTTCTCCTCTGCCCACCAGCAGCCCAGACACTCAAGCCTCCCCTTCCCCTCTCACGTCATCTAGTACTGCATCCCCTCTTGACACCCCCTCCACCCCCCACCGGCATCATAACCCGCTCAAAAAATAACGTATACAAACCTAATCCTAAGTATGCTGACCTTACCACTCTCTCTCCTAAACATCTTGTCCCTACAACAGTTTCTCAAGCCCTTCAAAACCCCTTATGGAACAAAGCCATGAAAGATGAATATAACTCTCTTATTAGTATGGGTACTTGGCAACTTGTTGAACCTCACACCGCACCTAATTTGATCAAAAGCAAGTGGGTTTTTCATATCAAATACAAACCTAATGGCGACATTGAACGTTACAAAGCACGTCTTGTTGCTAAAGGTTTCCAACAATGCCCCGGAATTGATTACAATGAAACTTTTAGCCCCGTTGTCAAACCGGCTACGGTTCGCACTATTCTCACACTTGCCACAACTCAAGGTTGGTCTCTTCGCCAATTAGACATAAACAATGCTTTTCTTCAAGGTACTCTTAATGAGGTTGTTTTTATGGCTCAACCCCAAGGTTTCATTGATCCCTCTTCTCCTAAGGCCATTTGTCGCCTCAACAAGGCCATTTACGGCCTCAAGTAGGCTCCTCGGGCATGGTACACCGAACTCATGAGCTTTCTTGTTGGTCTTGGCTTCAAGCATACTGCCTCAGACTCCTCTCTTTTTATTTTACATCAACCCACACCCATCTATCTTATTGTCTATGTTGACAATATTATTGTAACGGGTCCTAACCAACATCACCTTGACTCCTTTGTTAAACAGTTAGCCACACGTTTTTCATTAAAAGATTTGGGGTCATTATCCTATTTTTCAGGTGTTGAGGTGATACCAACTTCCAGTGGCCTCTTTCTAAGTCAACGGAAATATATTAGTGATTTACTAGAATCCATGGGCATGCTTGAAACTAAACCTGCCACTACACCTCTAATTGTCACTACTCCTCTTCTTGCATATTCGGGTACCCATTTGGAAGCACCCAAAGATTATCGAGCTACTCTTGGTAGCTTACAATACTTAACTCTTACTCGTCCCGACGTTGCTTTTGCCGTAAATTGGTTATCACAGTACATGCACTGCCCTACAACCGATCACTGGCTTGCCTTGAAGCGTTTATTACGCTATCTTCATGGTACTCTTGAATATGGTATAAATATTCTTCGTGATTCTCCTTCTAATCTCCATGCATTTACGGATGCGGATTGGGCGGGTAATAAAGATGATAATACATCAACAATGGGTCATATTATTTTCTTGGGTTGCAATCCCCTCACATGGTGCTCCAAGAAAGAAAAACGTGTGGCTCGTTCTTCTACCGTAGCCGAGTACCGTGCTATATATTGCTCACACCACTGGTGAACTCCTATGGTTACGTAATTTATTTTTTGAAATGAAGATTCAAATTACTCAACAGCCTATTATCTTTTGTGATAACTTGGGTGCCACTTTTCTTAGTGCAAACCAAGTTTTTGATTCGAAAATGAAACACCTTGCTCTTGCTTTCTATTTCATACGTGAGCAAGTTCAAGAAGGCCATCTTCGTGTTGTTCATGTTCCTACGGGAGATCAACTAGCTGACTTTCTTACTAAGCCACTAACTCGGCCCTGGCTAGATACGTTGCTTCTCAAGGTCGGCATGACTCCTCGCCCGCCGAACTTGCGGGGGCATGATAAAGATACTCAGCTATCTTCTTGATTGATTCACTTGTATATCCTTCCTTTGTATTATGATATTATCTCATTATATTTAGGGATATAGTTTCTATTCTTATCTTTCACATCTTCTGTAATCTTTGTAATCTTTCTTTACATCTTTTGTAATCTTCTGTTATCTTTTACTCTTAGCCTCTCTTGTATAGCTTACGTTATATATAGCTTGTATAACTTAGCTTTATAATACAATACAACTTATCCTTTCAGGGACTACTATAATCTTAAAATTATTAATAAACGAACTTCCCAACAAAAATCAACAAGAATAACACACAACAATTTGTAACGATGGTTTAACTTTATGTCCAGTTGGATATCCTATGACACCGTTTTGATGTTTTTAGGGTTTGAAATCCTATATTCAATTTATTCAAGATATAATTATAGATTTATAGTCTTCTAGGTTGTTTGCCGCACAAATTCTGCACAATAAAGCGATGGCCATCTTATGTAGCCCTTTGAATGCTCCAGAATAAGGTCTCAAATTTTTATAAATTATTATATTAGATTTGGATCTTGATTTTTTAACATAAGCATGATTCCTCTTAACATATCCTTACTGGATATTTGATGTTGCTAGTATATGAAATACAAAAATCAATTTATCATTCTTTTTTGTGTGATTACATAAATATACAATTTCATCAAACACTTCCTCCTTTCTTTTTAAGAATCGAAGAGAAAGTGGGGGAAAACCAAAAGAGGCGGAGAACGAAAGTTGGGACCACTTGTTGAACCAATTAAATTTGAGTATTGAATAAAATAAGTAGGTAAAACAATTAAATAATGAAAGTTGTGACCACTTTTTTGCCATTTCAAGAGATCAATCACGTATTGTGACATTTCTAAATAAAGAAAGCTAGTCAATTAAATAATAAGAAACGGAGGAAATATATTATTAGTGTTCGCTTCACCTTAAAAAAAGTTTGAGCTAATCGGGCCCTAATCAATTCTAATAGGGTCCAATCAAGTGTATGTAAAGACAAGGTGCAATCGGGACGATCCAGGTCCAATCGTGTCTAGTAAATTCGGCTCAATAGGTTCATGTGAAAAGAAGAAGTTAAAGAACTCACTCTATCTTTTTGTTTTGTTCAACAACTAATATTTCTGATCATCCAAACCATGCCCGACATTGATTATCTTGAACAGAAACCGAAGTATATGATAAGATCATGGTGGTAATTTTCTAATTGGAGGTGCATCAAGATATTCCATATAATAAAATCAAAGTATTTGATGATATGATATTTTCTTTTGAAGGTAAGATGAAAATCCTTTGCAAATGGGGGAAGGGAGGATATATTGGGGATTGCACTTTCCAAGAGATAAGAATCTGGACCCCTCTCACAAGGGTGAAAGGAGGATATCCAACCAACAGCGCCAACGCGATTCTTTATCTAATGAAATCATGATGATAGTTTTTCTTAATCAGAGGTGTATGAAGATATTATCCGTACATCTTGTGTATGTCTACGCCCTCCGAAGTATTAAATGGAGTTTAGAAGCTTAGTATAATAAAAGACACATTAATGAGCCTAATGACACTAATAGTAGCATTATTAACCATTTCAGGAAATGACATTGCTAACAGTCTGAAGTCCTCAAGGCCTCGAAGAAAGATTATATCCATAAGTTACAATCAAAATATGCTTCAAGCCATAGAGCTCAACTTAATTTACACTAACTACTAAGTATCAATAAAACTCATATCTGACATTCATCTATCCGGCTCTTAAGAATCTGAAAAGCGGGATTAACCCAAGCACCACAACTACATTGCATACCCGCCTAGTTGAAGGAACCCAAGCGGTACTTGCATCCCATGCAATAAAGCTTCTCAAAAACATATCCTTCTTGAACTGGGGAAAAAGAATTTACCAATTGTGAACTCAATTAGCAACTAAATAACGTCGAAAAAGGATACTATGGCAAACATAGGACTTTGACTCTGACCTGTTTGCATCCACTTCAAAGGCTCAACAAAAATGGCTGTGCATTTAGGTAATGAATCAGACACCACCGTCCTCTTCCTGCATCCAAAGCTTGCCGATCCCTTTCCTTGTTCATGTGGAACTACATTCTGTTGCGAAGCAACGATTTGACGACATTTCTTACACCGATATATCAGCTGAATTTCCTCGTGAGGCTTTATTTCAAAGCTGCTGTCAGAGCAGCTGGCTTCTGTCATTTTATGCACAGCAGTTGATGTTTCTTAACGACCTGTCAAGTTGTAAAAGGCGAGAAACATCAAGTCAATTTTGCGAGCATTTTAATTTTTACATCAGTGATAAAACAAAGTAGGGTACAGGAATATGTCCATTTGCTATTTGCTAAAAGAAAATGAGGAAAGGTAAGAGCATATCAGCTGTTTCTATTGTTCCTCATAACACATCTTTTGCTTCTTTATTTTGTTTCCCATGTTAAAGATGGTGTGTCCCGAACAAATCCTCTTCTGAAACTCATAGGAAGAGGGGCGAGAGGGAAGTAAGGCATCTTGCAATCACTTCAAATAATTTGCAGAGGACCGCCTCAAGGGGGGAGCGAATGTTCAACGAGCTTGAAGACTTTGGAAGTTAAGAAATTAAGACAGATACATCTTCTCAGTCTCTCGAATACCAAGGATAATATAAAATAGAATCTGATCAGTTTTTTCAAGTTGCACCATGTATTAAGGACTACTAATCAGAGGCCTAAGCTAGATTCATATTTCCAAGATCCTACATATAAATTGATAATTTTACTATCTCCCATATAGTTTTGAAGCAACAACCATTGGTCTCATTCAGACCAGCAACCAGAACTCTTAAGAAAGTTAAAAGTAAAGAGAGAGATAGAAGAGGGTGGAATATACAGGCTACTATGGCATCCAGCACGACATTAGGTGATTTCAACTGCACCAAGGTCAATAGAAGGTTTACTGATGATATTCATACAGATGTCACGCCTTCCCTTGCTAGCCCAAGCTAAGGGGATGAAAGAATACTCGTATGCAAGAGACAGGAACTAATGGCATTTGAAAGGTATAATCCTCCTTCTCCATACAAGTGGGCAGGCACAAAAACAGAAAAACATATATACATCTGAAAAATCCTTGCAACAAGAAGGTGATAAAAAATAAATTGTATACATACAAACACAATAGTTCCTAAAAGTTGCCGTTGAAGGAGAGAATGTAAGGGGAGATTTAGAAGTCTACAGTGTAATAGCTTCCTAAAATTCCAATATTTAATAAACAGAGGATAAACAGAGGCTGTCGTTGCAGATTCATCGGATAAGAACCTATGGGATTCTACTAGGCTATCATATACTCTTACAACACCTTTATGGTACTTAGGTCACCAAAACTGTTTTAGTTACTTCAACTTCTTTTTCTTACTAAAATTCCATTAGAAAGCTACTTTGGGAGCAAGGGGAAACAAAGGTTGCTCAAGTAATGAGTTACTAGAGAACCTAGCATTCCAATCTTTGTCTCAAGCACAAGCCTTAATCATACGGCATAAGGGGTCCTTCAATTTCATCCCAAGTGTCACAGCTTGTAATCTACAACTCGCAAGAACCAAAAATGAATGTATACCCCACTACTTCTCTTGGGTTAATCCTTTGCATTTGATAACAATGTACATTTGTTTCAATTGCAAAAGGTGGGTGAGTGGTGAAATTTTCTAGCATGAGCTCCTATTCTATAATCTTACAAATATTTCGACGGTCATTCACGATAAGTTGTGAACTAAGATAGGAAACATTTCTTGATTCCACAATTTTCCTTATTCGACAATACATCGTCTCTCTGATTAAATGGCCTAGATAACAACACAAGAAAAAGAGACTTCATCCACTATAACCTTAATACAATTTTCCTTGTTTAGGTGCACATACGTAATCCTCCAAATTAAAGATAAATTCACTTTAGAGAAACACTAAAATCGGATAAAAAACACAAGTAGCACCACTAAAAACAAGAAATCCTCAATGCATTTTAGCTACTACTCCCTCCGTTTCTTTTTAATATATACACTTTCCTTTTTGGTCCGTTTCTTTTTAATCTACACACTGTTGCTTTTTCTATTTTTGGTAACATGTCACATCTACTTTCTCCTCTTTTTCCACCCATGTCATCCACTTTTTAATATTTTAACACACTTTTTAATTTCTCTTTCTCACTTTTCAATTTCTCTCTCCACCTTTCGGTTTCTACTTTCTGAAATACTTTCTCCTGGCTTCTCCCCAAAGTGAAGTGAGTAAATTAAAATGAAACGGAGGGAGTACACTCAAAGAGGAAGATAAATTGATTAGCAATGGAAATTATGGCACAAACCCATATCATAATTACCATAAATTCTCACTTGGTGCCCTTCAAAAGTGTTTTTTAGCACAACATTAAAAAAAAAAAAAATCAAGTTTCATCAAAATATACATGATAATCAAGTAACAGGTATATATCAATAATTATTAAATAAATATGGTTAAGAAAGATTAACTTAAAATTGCAACTAATTTCAAGACAAAGCTAGTAATTTTATGATCAAAGAAAGTTACCTTAACTAAACCCAGAAGTCAATAATAAGAAATCGATATTACTCTATAGTACAAGTATAATTGCATAGGATGTAATATTGCAAGAGTGAGGCGATAAAAAAAATAAAAAATATATTTAAAATAAAATAAAACAATAAAATTATGAAATAATAGGGAGAAGAAGAAAGAGAAAGAGATTGCCTTGGTAGTTTTCTGTGTGCGACAAGGTTTTGATGAAGCGAAGGGTTTCTTTCTCTTGGTTTAATACTTTAATGGCGTTAATTCATGGTTTCTCCAACTCTTTGTTTCTTTTTAGAATTCATTGGATATTACGACGTCGTTTTGGTTTCTTCTTTTTTTTTTTTTACTTTTTTTTATTGGAAGATTATGTCTATTATTCTATTGCCAAATGACATAAAAACTTAAATTCAAAAGAACTTTGATATAGAGAATTGCCACTCATGATATTTTCAATCATGAAGATAGATAATAAGGCATGACAAAAGAAGAAAAATCATAAAATTTACACAAATTATTAGAATAGTCGGTCAAAATTTGAATTAAATTAGTGGTTGTTTGGTATACAAGAAATTATGTAGGCAATAGAAATTCCCATGATTTTCTGATTTGGGTAGTTGTTTGGTTGACAGGAAGTGAAAAAAATGGAGGCAATGAAAATTCTTTGGGAAATTGTAATTCCCACAAAACGTGGAAATTTATTTACCCAACCCTTCCTTGGTCATTTAGAATTCCCACATCAATTCATGATAAGTGCAAATTACTTGAGGTCAACCAAACATATTAAGGTCATTTCATAAAAATTACATGTGAGAAATAACTTCCTAAGAAATATAACTTCCTGTGGGAACTAGATTTCCATGTATACCAAACAACACATAAGATTTCATCGGCCTCCCTTCAGAGCATGCCATAATTGTATTTTAAACTTTTGCAGACATCATATATTTTAGAATACAACCTTTATAATATTTTTATGTTCTTCCCAGTTGCTACTAAGTAACTAAAAAGTAGACATGGCCACGAGCCGGGCTGGCCGGTTCAGCTCGACATGAACCTGAACCAGACCAGTTAGCTGAACAGTCCGGTTCAGGGTTGGATTTTCTCAAATCTGAAGCGATTCAGTCTATTTCATGGCTCGGGCCGGTTTAGGTTTGGTCCACCGGTACAATTTTATTTTTTGATAAATGGAAAAGCCTTTTGATTTTTAAATTTCAATTGCATATGCACTAGCATTTACAAAAAATAATTTTTGATAGCTTCCATATACGCTAGTGTTATTGAAAATTAGGCCGAGGATGAATAACATTTATGCATATTTAAAACCGGTTTGACGGTTCGATTCAGGGTTGATTACGGTTTACGGTTCGGTTAAGGGATAGGGTCGGACCGCGGGTTTCTTCACCCATCAATTGGGCCCATGAGAACCCTTATGTTTGTGCGGTTCCAAGTCGGTTCAGGCCCAATCATCTGGCGGTCTGGGCCGGTCTGATATTCTTGTGGGCAGATTTAGGGTTGGGTCTGATTAGGCCCGCCCAATGGCCACCTCTACTAGTAAGGAGTAAGAAGATTTGATGATAGGACATTTGTGTCACTTTGGGTAGTTTTTGTCAAAATAAAGTCAACTTAAAAGAACAAAAAAAAAAATACACCCTATCAAGCTAAGGAAAACTAGAGGAACCAAAAGAACATGGATAGTATGAAAGTTTATCATTTTTTACTTTCATCTATTCTTCAAATCTACACATATCAAAACATTTATAATAGATAAATATACAAATTGGGAGCTAGTATAATACTAAATTCAAAAGAAAGAAAGATATAATTATATGCAATTACAATCTAAATTGATTTGATTAGTACTTTAAAGCTAAGACTTTAAATAAAGATAAGGTAAAATTGTAAGAAACTATTTTTTAAAGGCACTTTTTAAAAATAACTATGCCTTATATCACGTTTATTTTACATAACTACCTTGTAAGTGGAAAAACTTTAAAAAGCACTACCAAATTTCGAATTTCCTAACCATGGTTAACTATTCCCTCCAAAACCCTCCAATTTTGAGACTTCCTCTTCTTTCACACGATTCTCCTATCTATAAATTCATTATCCTTCGCTCTTTATTGTTTTCCTCCCACCTCATGCTCTCTTCTTTTAATCAGGTAATTCAAACTTAGGGTTCATCTTATTTTCAGAATCAGTTATTTGATTTTGGGGTAAATTTGGCACAAATTGCGTACAATTGACTTAGGGTAACGTGATTTGCTAGCATAATTGGACCAAGTTTGCCTCTTTTGTGCTTGAAAATGAAATTTTGTTTGCTGCAAAATTAAATCTAATGCTTTTTCATTGTTTATGAGTTTGAAAGTTTTTTTTTTTTTTTGATAATTATGAGTTTGAAGGATGTCAAGCTCCTCCTATAATCAGCCCATGAGGTACTTTGCGTGTGTCAATGTGGGGTTAAATATTGTTAGGTTGGGGAATTTGAGGCACCTCTTTGCCCTTGTCCACTGTGCCCTTTGTGTACCACAATTACACTATTAAAAAAGAGAAGACAGAGAGGAAAGAGGGAAATGATTGGCGGTGAAATTTTTTCGTTGAGTTTCCGTGACAAAGGGCAGACGAATTAATGCAAGCGATGAATGAATTCACTGGATGAGGTTAGAGAGAAGAGAAAGGGTGGTTAGGGTAATTTAAAGGGGTACTTTCGTTATCTCACATTGGAGGGATTTGGAGGGAATAATTAATCATGGTCAGGAAATTCCAAATTTGGTAGTGCTTTTTTAAGTTTTTCCACTTATAAGGTAGTTTTGTAAAATCAACGGTAATATAAGGTAGTTTTTTTTTTAAAAAATGCCTGTAAAAGGTAGTTTCTGATAATTTATCCTAAAGATAATGTTATTAATAAGGATATACAATGGGTACAAAACAGCACCAAATGCGATAACACATGAAGAGTAGCGTGGATATGGGGGAATCCTTGAAATCAGTATATCTAGTAGCACCATTAGTACACCAAGATTATGAATTTCTTATTATTCTAATCACAAGTCAAACACATGGACAAATAAGATGTGATGTTACTATATATCTATATATGAGCCTTTTCCATAACTCCGGCGTGATTAGAGATCCCAATTTGAATACTAGTATTAGAAACTACCAACATATTATATAATTCAGATTTCAGGGAACCGATGATAATGACAAAGCATGGATAATTAGTAAAAGATAATTAAATACACACACATGTAAGTTAGCCATAACAAAAACCACACTTACATCCAAGTTATATCACCCTTTTCCGCTTCTTTCACTGCAAATCAATCAATTGATGAGAGCAATAGTGGCAACAATTTAGCGTGATGGAAGTAGCTGTACAACTCAAAGTTGAAGTCTGAAGAGTAGGGACCGTCTGTTAGGGCGTGCAAAAGAGACCTCTCATCTTGAAGGGCCTCCAATTTTGAAATTCATTGTTTACTTTAGTCATACGATCTTGACGCTCATGTATTAGGTACTTTTTTTCATTTGTAGAAGTTAATATTATATGATAATTTTATATGAATAATAAATACTTATATTTTATAGTTATGCATAATTATTTTAATCTAAGAGAACTAATGTCAATTATGAGCACAGGGCTCCATCCTTTTTAAGACGGTCTTGTTGAACAGCAAGCTGAGGTTGGATAAGATGGCCGAGGAGGCAAAGGAGTCGTTTGTCTCTGAAGATATCGCGAGTGGAGACCGTGCTATTGTTGCCATTGATGAAGGCCTAGACAACGCAGAGGAGAATATCGTAAACATTAACATACTAATGGGCACCTTGATCAATTCGTCATTGAGTTCAATAAACATTTTATCCAAGAAAATATGGTCGGAATCTGTTATCGGAGACTTTCCATATTATGAGTACTGTGGGTGCTTTCTCCCTAGCAGCCCCAATTGGAGGTTTTAAGTCTGGACTGGCTTATGTCGGCATAAATCATGTTGGTGTTCAATGTGCATGGCTTATTGCTTTTGCAAACAACAGTCTTGGAACGGTTGTAAGTACTCAAGATTAACGATCTCAAAAACAGCTAATTAGTTTATACAGAATAATTTAAGAGAAGTGTAGCAAGTATTTTGAAACTATAAAGTATAATAGATTTATTTTCTTTATTTTTCTTCATATAATGGCGCAATGTAGGTTTATGCCAACTGTGGCCCTTTAAGCAGGTTCAACAACATTAACTGGGCACAAGCCGAAGCCAACTTGAATCAAGATAGCTATATAGCTCTTGTCTCTGACCCTATGAGTGAAACTTTCGTGTATGCTACTATGAGCGGCGACGCCAGCAACGGAAGCGTGCTTACTGCAACCTTCACTGGTTAAACAAACATACTCCTACTACGTACGTTGGATCAATCATAATCACTTCATCTACTGATTGTGATCTACGTACACGACTTGTGCCGATCAATAAGATATGTTGTATCATCTGCTGCATCGTTTATTTACTGTGCTATCTTTATTTAAGTATGTTCTAATTTTATTATGAGGGGGAGGCACTAGTGAGTTGTGACTAAAGAACATGGAAGCTGCAAGCTGCTATCTACCCTGCATGTTTCTACCATGTTAGTTTAACTATGTCGAACATAATTAATGTTGAAATATGCCTTGAATTATTTGGCGTTAGGTTGTGACATGTTAATAAACATCAACTACTCTCAAGCTAATGGGCTGCTTTTCGTGTCGGTTGAATCCAACTGAAGCAAACAATATAACACCTCCATTTTAGACCGTTTTTATTTGATTGTTACACTTTCAATTTATATTTATATGGTAACATGTCATATCAACTTTATAGACTTTTCTACCTCATATGTCCCACGACCCATTTTATTAAACCTTCCCACCTACCCCATTTATCTATCTAATATTTGAACGGTTCTTTTACATTTCCCAAAAATTAGATATGCTTTTATTGTACTTCTCTCATGTTTTCTCCAGAATTGTTTTCCCCCAAAGTAAAGTGTAACAATTATTTGTAAACTGCAAGAAATAAATGATAAAGATTGATCTCTCCAAGATCAACATCTTCTATTCTCTCCAGTAAATATTACGGTTTTTTCACCGGGTACCCTTGTGGTTTTTCAAAATTCATAGGGTACCCCTTTTTTTTTTTTTAAATGCACCAGGTACCCCCGAGGTATGGTAAAAAATCCTAAAATGCCCTCGCAGTTAAGTTTCCGTCAACTTCGTTGGGTTTAGTCCAAATCATTCATATTAACCCAAATTAACTCTAATTAACCCTATCCCTAATTACTTTAAACCTCCATCCCACCATCACCCAGCCACCCTACCCCCAGAAACCCACCTCCCCAGCCCCTTCCCCCAAAACCACCCACCCACCTCCCCGGCTCCTGTCACCCTCCTTCTCAAACCCTCACCCCCACTCATCCACCACCTCACCTCCTCTTACCCTCCTGCCGCACCGGACCGCCACCACCACCACATCACTCCCGCCGCTCGGACACCCGGACCACGACCCGGCGAGCATTGGAGACAATTGAACACCACTCATCCACCACCTCACCTCCTCTCACCCTTCCCGATCAATTTTTGAAATCAACTTCGAAATCAATGTTCGAAATAAATTTTCGAAATCATTTTCGAAATCGGTTTTCGAAATCATTTCAAGAAACAAGGATATCAATGGCAATCTCCCGCAACTTGTTCGATTTCCGGTTTGAGGATCGAGTACTTTAAATTCCACCACTGCGCATTCATGAATGTACCGATTCGACGGGGTGGGGGAATTTCAAAGGGGGAGGGGGGGATTCGATGGGGGCGGTGGGGGAGGGGGCCTGGGGTGAGGGAGGGAGGGGGAATCGGCTTGGGGGGTGGGGGAGGAGATTCGACGGGGGGTGGTGGGGGAGGGGGTCGTGGTGGGGGGAGGAGGGGTTGTTGGGATGGTGGGGGAGGGTTAGGGTTAGGGATTAGGGTTTAAGGGTTTAGGGTTATGAGTTAACAATGGCAAAATGGTACTCCCTCCGTCCCATAATAGTCGAACACTTTCCTTTTATGTTTGTCCCAAATTAGTTTAAACACTTCCATTTTTGGCATGGTCCCACTATTAATATATTATTTCTTTCACACATCTTTGGCCCACACTCTACCTTTTATTAATAAAAAGTTACCCAACTTTATCTCTCCTCTAATAAAAAATACCCCACCAACTCCTATCACATCTACTTTTTAAATAAAATAACATTTGATAACTACACTACAACTTATCACCTTAAACTACGTGTCTCAACAAGTGTTCGGGATCTTTCCGGGACGGGGTGAGTAAATAAAGCTAACGGAAACTTGACACCGTTAGTAATTAAGGGCATTTCATGCATTTTATTGAAATAGTAAGAGTCACGGTGCATTTTTAAAAAACAGAGGTACCTCATGAATTTTGAAAACCGAGTGCACTGGTGAAAAACCGTAAATGTTATGTATATATATTCTAGGCATAATCTTCTCCTTTATTCTAGGGATATTTATCTTCCTTACTTTTTTTTTTGTTTTTGAGGAGATATCTCCCTTACTTTATTCTTGCCAATTATGTTAATTTCCTCCTGTACAGCTCTCCTATAAATTGCTGTAAATCTATATACATATATTAAAAAGGCATTTCCTAAACAAGGAAGGGTGCCACGTGGCGCTCTTCCCAAGGGAGTTTTAGTTCATATAATCCATGTATAATAAAAAAATAGAAATTGCATAGTATAGGTTTCGACCTCGTGACCTCAAGTTTATATACTAAAGTTTTAACCACTGCAAGCAGAGTTGTATTTAGTGTTATCATTTTAAAGACTAATATTGATAAATGAAATTTTTCTTACCCGTGGCATAGCCCAGGCATGAAAACTAGTTATCAATGATAATAAAGTATCCTTTTTGCTCATTCTCTTATAATCATTATCCTTTTTGCCCTTTTGTTTCAACTTTCATTAATAATTTACATTAATGATAACCTGTTAGGTTGCTTTTTCACGTAGGCTATGGAAGGTAGCATGTTCGATTCCTGACACAAGCAAGATTAATGATTTCATGTAGTCTAGGGAAGGTAGCAGATTCGTTTTTTTCAACTTTCAAGAGCTTTTATATGCTATAGGAGTTTCCTAATAGTCTTGTATTTTCACTATAAATCTAGGCTTTATATGTTTGGTTGTTTTTCATTTTCCACATAATTAAGCCAATCTCAATCACCCAAATCCTTGTACATCTCTTTCTCCTCCTAAATCTACAAAATGACAACCTATAAACTAGAAGAAACTCCTCATATTTTTATTGCTCCTTACGAAAACAAGATGATGTGTTATCAGAAAGTTAACTTCAAGGAGTGGCCAAAACATTCAATCATAGGGGATATAAATTTGGACAAAGATAAATTGATTATACATGGAACTGAGACAAAAGAACATATGTTTCAAAAGTTGTATGATTCACTTCGTTTAGGGGCAAAAGGAACAGTATTTGTCAACTGTAATGGAGCATGCCATATTTGGATGTCAGGTTTAGGCTTTGATCGGCTACATCATAATGTAAGATTTGATTGGTCTCCTTTCGGAGTGACGGTACCGAACTCCGTCGATGATTTACTACGAAAAGAACTACAACAGAAGGACAAGGAAGTAGTGGATATGACTAGCCTACTTGCTACTGCCAAGGGTGAAGCGTCGGCGAACAAGGAGGGTTGGGAAGCCTCAAAGCAAGAGGTAGAGAAACTTAGAGAACAGCTTTTGGCTTGTCGAATGGAGCAGCTCGACAAAGATGTGGAGTTGCAGAAGGTACTTAGTCAACAACAATCTGTAAAGGAATTCGAGCTGGAAGCTGCAAAGTTCAAGGTTGAGTTGTTTAAAGAGATCAAGGAGCGTCATGATCAAGTTTCTGATACTAATAAGAAGAATTATAGAAACGTCGAAATGGAACTACATATGGTACAACACCAACTTTTCAATTCAAGGATGGAAAATGAAGACATGAAAGAAAAACTTCAAAGTGTTCAGGATCAAGTTGGTTCAGTTGTATCTGAGTTACAATCCACTAAGATTGAACTCGCATCGTCGAACAAGAACATGGTGGAGCTTGTGTCTCAACTTCTCTCTCGACTCAAGTAAAATCAAGGAGTTTTTATGCATCTAGATGTTTATCTTTCAATAATATCCTAGTATAATTAATTATATCTTAATTACCATATTCGTAGTATACTAGTATTCGTGTTATATAGCTTTTAGATCTTGAGATGGATTCTTAATTTGATAAGGAGTAGAACTCTTGCTGCTCGTGGTAAATCTTAGGCATGTACTAGTTACATGTTTCAATCAATTGGTTAATAAAGGATATATT
Organism: Beta corolliflora; assembly: GCA_947648045.1. NCBI lineage: Eukaryota > Viridiplantae > Streptophyta > Magnoliopsida > Caryophyllales > Amaranthaceae > Beta > Beta corolliflora. Next base: position 816,178 of record CANSZD010003249.1, read on the forward strand.
GAACATTTATTCCGCAAAATAATCCGAGTCCTTCTCAAATACAAACTCCATAATACGAAAGCAACACGAATTAGGGCTATAATCAAGGCATTATAAAAACCCCAGCAATACCTCTTTTAAGTATTTCACAATTCACAAACCCAACTAATAGAATTATCCTGGTTTATTTGAAAAAGAATTTCCTCAATGGCGGCTGTTCCATCAGCTCCTCCTCGAGTTCTTACACCAGCAGAAAAAAAGAAGGAAGATTGCACTGGCGAATGCCTAATTTGTATAATGTGCGTAGGCTTAATTGCTGCAGTAGTGTTAATGGCAATATATATACCCATTAACACATCACCACACTCCCCAGAATTCCAAGTCTCATCACTTAATACAACAACTCCCTTCACCCTTAAAATTAACCAAAATACTACTACTATTACTCCAACTCCATACACCCTTAGCGTTGGCTTCAACCTCTCTTTATGGATTGGCAATCCTAGCCAAGGCACCCTTTACCAATACGCCAACGTCTCCATCTACTACCGCGACTTCCTTATTGGTTCCGCCAACGTCGAATCCTTTTGCCCCGGTTTCCTTGTTTGTGCTAAAGGTACTCCCGAGAGCCGGGTACCCGTCACCATGAACGCGGACTCCGTACCTATGGTCCAGGACTTAACTGCCTTTATGTTGAGCTCGGACATCAAGCGTCAAGAAGTCGATGTTACCATCACCGTCACAGGGGATTATAGGTGGAAACACAATTCACATTCACAACTCAAGGTCACTTGCAACGACATCACTGTTGGTGTTTCGACTGGTGTTATGTTGGGTGGTCCAATGACATGCGAGGTCCACTGGGATAGCAATCGCAGATAGATTAAGTAATTAATCACTTCGTTCCCTTTTGATATTCCCAGATCGACTCTTTTTTGTGTTTAAAAAAGATCCCAACTATGAATATTAGAAAGGAATCGAGGTAGTATTTCTTAACAGGAAGTATTATTCAGCTTCAATTATATCAGGAACTTTATAGCTTCATTGTTGATTAGATTGTTATAGGTTTATAAAATAATTGTTATTTGATTCTTTTGTTTCCCAATTTATGTTTAAACTCATAATCGTGTTCTTTTTATTTTTCAATATAATTTTGTTTCCCAATTTATGTTGAAATCATAATCAGAGCTTGTGTCTTAATTAGCTTTTCTATCGTCTCAAGTAAAATCAAGATAATGTCGCTAAAGTACAGAAGGTACAAAATAAATATTCATCTGGTAATCTCAAGTAAAATCAAGATAATGTCGCTAAAATACAGAAGGTACAAAATAAATATTCATCTGGTAATACAAGCCTAAAATTTATCATGGGTAACAAGGAGTTGATGCGTTTAGAAGTTTATCTTCAATAATCAATATAATATCCTTATCTTAATTAGCATATCCGTAGTATTCGTGGTATATAGCATTCAGATCTTGAGATGGATTCTTTATTTGATGAGTAGAACTCTTGTTACTCATGGTAAATCTTGGACTTGTATTAGTTACATGTTTCAATCAATTAGCATATACATTTGTGATCAATGTAACAAGAACAACTATCTAATGCAGAGGAGATGGAGTTGGAAAATCAATGTTAGTTTTTCCTTTTTTTTCCTTTTAAAATCTTGAGTTACACTGATGTGTTATTATCTAACATAGTGACAATTTTTTATACAATCACTCTTTCTTACATTAGTTTATCATAATGAAATTTTTCACTTTGTAACATAGTAACCTTTTTCTCACATAGTCACCCTTTACAATTTAATTTATATCTACCCCTCTTTTATATCTATTCTTTAATATAGTGACCCTTTTTTCATAAATCACATGAATTAACATTAGGTCCACACTAGGTCCATATAAGTTTTTTACTCTGACGAATTACGAATAAAATAATTCCCTTAAAAAAACGAATAAAATAATTCCCTTAAAAAAACGAATAAAATAATTGATGATTAATCATTGCTAATATAACCGAAAGATTAGAAGTAACTAATAGTGCTTCATTTTTCATGTTGAGTATAATATGCAATTTGTTATCTAATTTTATTAAACTGAGCCAAATACTACTTCCTCCGTTCTTTTTTAGTTGCAATGTTTCCCTCATTTAGAAGTTTCATATTAATTGCAATGTTTCCTTATCTGGTAATGGAGGTACTTAGTTGAGAGAGTTTTAGAGTAAAAAGAGAGGCTTGAGATGAATCGATAGGTTTGACTAGTCCAAACCTCTAATGGGAGTGTTTGGTTAAGAGGATTGAGAGAGAGATTTAAGCCCAAAAGCTAATTTTGAAAAAACTATTAGTCGGAGCTTTTTGGAAGAGATGATTGTAAATTTAATTGTGTAATGACTAATATGTCCTAAAGTTGGTCAAATTTACTACCTTTTACCAAAAAGAAAACCCACCAACAAATTATTCCAATATCCTTATTTGTCATTTCACCTATTAAAGTATCAATCAGCTAACAGTTATCTACCAAACACTTTCACACAAACAGATAATACAAGTAGCTAGTCAAACCAGTTAATACAAACAGCTAACTGCTAATAACAACTAGCTTTTAATTGCCAAATAAGGCCAATATTTTCTCTCTCTCTCCTATCACATTACCCCCACTTTTTATCTATTTCTATTTCTTTCCTCTTCCCATGGGTAATAGGTTTCTTAAAAAATGTGCCAATAAGATATGTTGCAATAATTATAGAACGAAAGAAGTATCACTTTAACATTATCCGAATATCTTCTAAACTCCACTTTAGACTTTTCTTACAGAAAATGGTAGCAGACTAGTAGCAAACAAGCTCCATCCAGAATTCGACAAGGTAAATTATAACACTGTTTATGCGATAGTGTTAGGAAAAAGGCTCCATTGCGTTAATCAAATATGGTAGAAATCCATGTTAAAAAGAAAGATCTGTTCTTTACTTGCAGAGAAAGAAAAAGAAAAAAAATAGATATACAAGAGTATGCATGAGTGATTACCATTTACCAATTGGGGCTATAAATGGTGGCTTTGCCTCTTATTCTATGTATACTCCTTGGCAATTTTCAAGCCAAGTTAATAAATAACCGTCTTCCTCGATAAAATTAAATATGTATAAAAGGTATAAAAAATAAAAAATCAATGTGCATTGAGAAACCTTGGCCAATATTGTCATATACAAGGACATCCACCAGGAAATATTAGCTCTCCAAGACATTCCTGTGTCGAGGAGTGACATCAGGCATATTCTACTGCCCAAGTGGGTAATGGAAGAAAATTTACCGTGGAAGCATCTGCTGTTGCATGATGAGAATGCTGTTTATGTTGCAGCACAGGACCAGCCAAGGGAGCTGCCCCTGCAACATCAAATAGCACAAAGAACTATGGTGTTGGCGGCTTGGCACTGTTCTAAGTCTTACGGCAATGAAAAGCTTGCTGAAGACGCCACCCTTTTAACTCTGCTGATAATTGAGAAAAAAAGGTGAAGATAAACCAGTAGAACAAAAATAAACAACACCATCAAACAAATGAAAGACCGCAAGAATAAAAAGAACCGGAGCAAGAAACTCAAGGGTGTGTTGTCTTCATCTTATATTTCCTAAACTAATCTGATTTTCATCTAAACTGATCTTATCTTAGCTTAATAGAGCAACTTATTGAAGTTTATTTTGTGAGGTGTTGGAACTTGTTGGAACTTTTATAAACTTATCTGAACATGAACTTCATTTCGTTCAAGGTGAACAGAAGGCACCTTGAGAAACTGGTGTTTGTGGACAACAAAACCTTCTAGGAATAACAAAACCCACATCTCCAGTTTCCTAAACTATGAATTAGGAAGTTCACAAATCACACAATTATGAAAAAAACTGAGTGTTAACAGTGTCAATTCTACCTCCATCTCCCACAAAATCCTTTGAATAAATCAGAAAACCCTTATCTCATTCTTCATCTAGACCTGGAAAAACTTTAAACTGGAGCTCTCATTTCAAAAGTTGGAAGATTTTCATCAGTCCCACAAGCAAAATCTTGTATACAAGAATTTGGATGATTAATAGAAACCCCGGCAGAACTAGCATGCACCGGTGCACAATAGATTCATTGCAAGACCATTTCACATTTAGCCTAAAAGGGCCACTTTAGTCAAAAGGGTCAGTTTTAGACAAAGGTAGCTTTTTACCTGACCCGTTTAGGGGAAAAAGTTACTCCCGTCATACGACAATTTATTGTGCACCCGTTTCATTTTAGAATTTGAAAAGAAACCCCGAGTACTACATCTCAGCAGATTTCGAAGTTTAACAAGCATACATGTAAAGATCAGGTCCCTAAATTAATAGTTTTCAAAGGAGAAGCAGAAGTATAGAACTCAGTTGACAAACATTATTATTTAGAATCAATTCACATGCGACTTTATTGTGGATACTGATTGAACCAAGTTCTTTTGATTGAACCAAGTTCTTTTGATGACATTGGAACAGCAAGAAGCTAGAGCAGCGCACAAAGTAAATTAAAAACTAGAGTATTGCACCATTAACATCACATCAAGTAGAGAACCAGGTAAATAACAACAAAAGAGACAGAGCAATGGCCCAAAATCAAAATCTCAGATTGTACCACATATTCCTGTAAAAAGTCAAACAAAGCGAACAAAATTGCTACACTATGTATCCAATAAATTGCTGATAAAGATTCTTGATAATCCAGGCTATTGCTTAGGAAATGATTTAAGATAGAAGGGAAGAGGACAAATGATGAAAGAAGGAATTGGGCTTTGATTATACAGATTTATCTAGAGCAAAGGGTACAGGTAGTGAGACTGTGAGAGAGAGAGAGAGAGAGAATAACTTTTGGGAATTGGCCACTCAAAAGAACACAACAACGCCTAATATGAAAATTTTCTAGCTACAGATCTACATCAATAGTTTTACCTACCAAGGAATACAGTGATATTAGACACATTTAGGCTTTGTTTTTCTCTAACTTATTAAAACAAGTTTCAGCAAAAAAATAGTTACGTTCAGCAAAAGTAAGTAAAGTTCAGCATAAATAAGTTCAAATTCAGCAAAAACGAAATAAGCTCAGTTCAGCAAAAAATGTAACCCCTTACTGTACTTCTCTCACAATCTCTATATTCCAACCTTTACAATGTCATACATCAGGCAATGAGATAGTAGGATTCTAGATTTTTCTCAGGAGAAATAATCTTATAATTTGAGAAGAAAAATGGACCAGAATTCGACCTCTATACTTCTTGGGAGGGGATCTTGCAAGGAAGGGTGGGTAGAGCAATGTAATGAAAGGAGGCAATCAATATGCTCAAGACTAATAAATGAGTTCCAAAGTTACAGCTGCAAAATTCATTGATGCTTCACAGAGAGAACGACAGTAATTATCTACTCTTAAATATCTAGGAAGTTCACGAACCTGTCAAAGAAGGGATGCAAGAGCTTGCACCAATTCATCTCTGGTGGAACATCTGTTAAACGTTGTGCATTGGCTTCATAAAGATGCTGAAGCCCATCTTAACCGGTCCTAACGAAAAAAAGGATTAAAAAGATGAGAGATGTAAAGTGACAAGCTGTCTAGTCTCAGACACAGAAAAAAAGATTGAAAGTTGTTACCACAACAATGTCACAATATATGTGTTTCCCCAGCTTGCGCAACATATAGATCCATTTTCCATGAATGATATGCCAAATCTTAGCCACTAGTAACAGTTCCCCCTTGCTCCTCAAAACCCTCACAATCTATAACATGCTCAGCAACATATCCAGCATCTTTCATATTCTCAGTCAGTCCTTCCAGTAAAGGGAATATATCATGTGATAGTTCCATGGATGGATCCCCCACCAGAAATGGTTCAAAAACACTTCCTATATCAACCCAGGCACAACCTGGGGGCTTAAGCAACCCCAAGTCCCTCATAAATGTCCGAACTCTAGCCAGCTTGTCCCAACAACCAGCAGCAGCATACATATTAGCAATCAACACATAATACCCTGAATTCCTGGGTCTTAATGCCATTAATTTCTCAGCTGCCCACTCTCCTAAATCTATGTTCCGATGGATTTGACATGCTCCAACTAGAGTAGCCCACATATCGGCACTTGGTTCACAAGGCATCCTTCTTATGATCTCTTTTGCTTTCTTAAACAACCCAGCCCTACCAAAAAGGTCCACCATGCATGCATAGTGCTCCATGCAAGGGTTTAGGCCATACACACTCCACATTTTTTCAAAGAGCAAGTGACCCTGTTTCAGAAGACCTGAGTGGCTACATGCTGATAAAACTGCAACAAAAGTTATATGATCAGGTTTGATTCCAGAACTATTCATCTCCTCAAATAGTCTCAATGCAACTTCTCCTTCTCCTAGAATTCCATAGCCAGATATTAGAGAAGTATATGTGACGACATCCTTCCTAGTCAACAAATCAAACACTGTTTTGGCCTCTGAAAGTTTTGCTGCTCTTGCATACATCTCCACCAGCGCATTCCATAATAGCAAATACTCACTGAAACCTTGATGCTTGATAATATAGCCATGAATTTCTTTGCCATGTTGCAGATTAGCTACTCGGGCACACAGGGGAAGAATGCTTGCTATAGTAACATAATTCGGTTTAAAGCCACAAAGCAACATCTCCCTAAAGAGAAAGGAAGTTTCCTCATACATTCCATAATGTGCATAACCTGAAATTATTGAATTCCAAGAAACTATATTCTTTTCTTCCATCTTTCGAAACACAATATGTGCATGTATGTGGTCTTCACACCAGGCATACAAGGTAATCAAAGCATTCTGAACATTCTCAAATTTAACACAACGCCCACGGATAGTAGAAGCATGGATCTCTTTCCCTGCTTTTATAGCTCTAATGTGAGAGCAAGCACTCAAACCACTTGCCATTGAAACAGCATCCAAATTAACAGCACAGGCTCTCATTTGAGAAAGCAGATCAAGTGCTCTCATGTAGTTTCCAGTTCGCAAACACCCACCAATGATGGTGTTCCATGTTATAATACTCAATTCAACACCCTCAAGACGCATTTGCTCAAACATCACAAAAGCTTCTTCCCACATACCCTTGGAAGCAAATCCAGAAATCATAGAGTTCCATGAATATACATCCTTTCTAGGCAGCTTGTTAAACAATAAACGAGCAACCTCAATTTCTCCACATTTTCCATACATGGAGATCAATGCATTTTGAACACACAGAGACCCTCCATATTCACTGACCAAAATGTAACCATGAACTTCTCTACCAAAACGAAGATCTAACTGTTCACCACATGCCTTAAGCACGGATGGGTACGTATATGCATCTGGTCTGATCCCAAAATCCAACATCTGTCTGTAAGCACACAAAGCCTCATTTGAAAGCCCATTTCTTACATAGGCAGCTATAAGGGTATTCCAAACCAAAGGATGCAGAACACTAGATTTCTCCACTATCAAATGTGCATCAGGCAATAGACCAAAACTCGAGTATAAATTAACAAGCTTTGGCAACAAGAAACTATGTTGATCTAAACCTAAACTAATGATCTGACTATGGACCTGCCTACCGTGTTGAACCAACTTGAACTTAGAACAAGCTACTAACAGCAAAGCTATCGGCTCAAGGATTTGATCATACGAAGCAGAAGTAGCGACATAAATCTGAATCGACGAGAACGTTCTAAACACTTTCCTGAGATCACCCTGACTGACAAACTCTTTCAAAGAAGTAACCAAAGTATGAAACATTAATTTGCCCCAATTTTATAATGCTCTTACTAATTTCACCCAACTGATTTTGTTGCACTCTAATATTGGTGAATTCTTGTTCCTAATTTCTAGAAATACATGTCTCAATCCGAAACACAAACCGCCCGTTCGGAACAACGACGAATGAGAATACAACATACACAAGCGATAAGACTATTGCATAATACACCAAAATATGCTTAAATGCAACAATTTGACATCAAAATTGTAACTAAAACATCGTCAATTTCAATAACTGCTTCAACATAATAGTACCCCCAAAGTTACTAGCGCAAAACAATGGCTTATCAATGGCGGATTTAGTTGGTTCAAGTGAACTTCAAAATGTGAAACTTTTCTGAGCTTAACAATGTCGAAAAATTCAGAAAACTAAATATGTATTGTGAATCACCCCTCAAATTTGTGGAAGATTCAAGTTTTCAATCTTAAAAATGGTATTAAAATTACATCTGACTAACCTTAAAAATTTGATCCGATTTTCTGGTCTCGTCCAAAAAGATTAATTTCCTCGCAAATTGTTTCTCTAACTCTTCTTATCTGTTCCTCAAATTAGGGAAACGTAATTTGATGATGGAAATAGGAAGTTCTATGTGCTGATTTTATCAAATTTTTAGACAGAGAAAATCAGAAAATTAGGGTTTTGAAGCTACTTCTTTCTTTTTTGTCATTTCTTCGTTCAATTTGCCAATTTAGGTTGCGTTCTATTAATGTGAAAAATATTGAACTTATCTGAACTGAATTTATTAGACTTGATTTACTCTTATTGGAACTTATTTTGGAGTGTTATGTTAGAGCTAATCAAACCTGATCATACCTGATCTAATCTTATCGGACCCGAAACTTATTTTTCAAGGTGAAGAAAACACACCATAATATTTCGATTTTTGGTGTGCATACACGTTTACTAATCGATGAGTATAAGAGCTATAACTAGTAATTTGGTCCGTGCAGGGTGCCTCAGGTCAATTACAATAAACAAATATGTTATTATTCATAAATTTCATAGTTCATGTTGTTTCATTTTGTATTATTTCTCCACTGAAAATTAAAAAAGTGAAGTCATGACGTAATAAGTAAAAACAAAAACCTTAAAACTTTGAGTTTGAAAATAACAACTTAAAAGGAATTGGGGTAAGAGAATATGTTATGAATAGTCTTTTGTTAGTATTGTAATAAAAGTATTAGAGATCTAAATACTTGTTCAGGTCTTTTTAGTTAAATATAATTATAAGACTTAATCATATTTAATTTGAAACATTAGACTAGCTATAAAGTAATAGTGTATTTGCACCAAAAAAAAATAAAGTAATAGTGTATTGATGGCTAAACTCTCACTTTTCATTTCAAATATAAAGTAATAGTGTATTGATGGCTAAGCTCTAACTTTTCATTTCAAATATCACGTGTTTGATACCTTGTAGTTACACAATGTTTTCATAGACATAAAACATTTGCATTAGAAGCTTGAGCAGAGTGCCACATGAGTCATGACACATAGACTTTCTTAGGAAATGAACGTCTTTTAATATATTAGTATAGATGAGCAAACAATCCAAGAAAAGGCAAAACATATGCTAATTTTAACTATCAAAATTACAAAGAAAAAGCCTTAAATGTATCAAACTCATAGTGACCATGTTTCACTAAGTTTCCATGCATATAGTAGTATTTTGACTTTGAACTCAAGCTAAAATCGAGCAATGAGTTATCTTATGAAATAGGATTCACTAGTACAGAATTAACGATTTGCGTCGGACCTGGGACCACCATTTGCGTCGGACATCGGTCCGACGGCACAGGTCTCGACGCAGATGAGAGAGACATGATCTGCGTCGGATTAGGACACGACGTAGATTATAGTCTATTTGCGTCGGACACTAAGCAACGTCCGACGCACATGATCCTGCAAGCAGCACCCAGCACGCACAAAACGGTAAGCATCTGCGTCGGATGCTTGGCAAAGTGCGACGCAGATGAAGAGCCATTTGCGTCGCACATTGCCAACATACGACGCAAAAGATGATATGTGAAAAAAAAAAACAGTACCAAAGCATAAATGCTTTAGTACTAGATTCGAGGATTGAACCTAGCAACAAAGTGATTTCTTCCTATACCCAATTCACCTACTGCTTCAGTTGAAGTTTTTGTTCTTAAAGTTTTTGTGCAATAGTTTTATCGTATGAATATAACACAATATAATGAAATCAGAGAAAAAAAAAAAGTAAAAATAGACTATAATCTGAATCAAAAAACAAGGGTTTGAACGACAAATAATTGAACCAGAATCTGTACAAAATTAATAATTAAAAAACGAAATTAAAAAAAATTACAAAAAGAAATTAAAAATTACAAAATCAGGTATTACATACAAAAAACGAAAACACCAAGGGACATACAAAATAAATCGCTAAAAATTTCAGATCTAAATAAACACGAAATTAAAAAATTGAACCTAAAAAATATAAAATCAGATCTAAATCGCCAAATCTCGTTCTTCTTCAAATTCGAAAATACAAAATAAATATATTTAAACATACAAAAAAAAATATTTAAACATACAACTATTTCATTTTGTTCGAACCAATTGTGTTGATGAATTGCCGTCCAATCCTCTCTCTCTTGATTTCTCCAAAGAAGCAAACGATCTTAGCAGACGTTCTTCATGCATATTAGATAAATTGTAGAGCAAAAGATTGAATAAGAACATGAACTGCAGGAGTTTTCCGCTTTCCGAAGAGAAAACTCATGTTGAAGAATTAACTGATTTAAAATTCAGGAATTAATATTCTCTGATTGAGATCTCAAAATTCCAGATTCACTGATTTTTTTTTATTTCTCCTGATTTAGTACAAATTGCGAAGCAGTGGTGAATTGAAGTTTTTTTTGTGCGAAATTGGGGGGATTTGAAGGATGTATTTGCGAAGCAGTGGTGAATTATATTTGGGAGAGAGAGAGAGAGTTGGGGGTGGGGACTTAAGACGGATGTGAATGAAATATGAGTGGTAGGGTTTGAAAGGAATAAGCGGGCCTTAATTAATGAAACGATATGTGCGTCGCATGGACCATAAGGTCCGACGCACATATGTATACAAAGCGGGCCTCATGCTCTGAGTGGGACAATGTGCGTCGCACTCTCATTTAGGTCCGACGCAAATCAGATCTGCCCCTAATGTGGATAAAAATAAAGCGGACCTGCTTATCTGCGTCGCACATATAGCCCATGCGACGCAGATAAGCCCAAATCATTTAAGTACGTTGCATTTTTTTATAAATCAGCTCAAATCATCTGCGTCGGATGGGCCATAGAGTCCGACGCAAATAACTTTTTGCATCGCACTAAAGAAACGTGCGACGCAGGTAGGTCGTCTTTTGCGTCGATTCCTTGTTGCATGCGACGCAAATGAGTCTTCTGCGACGTTTGTCCTGTTGTGCGACGTAGATGGTGAGACGCAAATCGTCATTTTTCTACTAGTGATTTTCTTTGAAAATCTTATCAAGTCATTAATTTAGTTGAACTGATATTTTTGACAATCATCACATAGAGAAAAAGTTATGTCTGATTTTTATTATTTGTTCATTTTTTTTACAAAATTTGGTTGTATCTTAAAACAATTTAATATCCTATGAAAGATTATGACTTCGAACAGGTTATATTTGGTCATGAAAAAAGTTTACACACGAATTTAAATGGATAGTTCACGAACATTATCGAGTCAAACATGAAGTTGTTCAAGTTTGACTCATTTAAGATTAGGATTTATGGTGACAATATTTTTTATCGAGTCTGGCAATACTAAAGAGATTCAATGGCGGTAAAGAATTTCTCATGTCAATATCTATGGAAATTTGTTTTTCTTTTTTACGTTGTATGAGTACAATAACGATACCAACTAAAGCGGTGTATGTATTTTCCTCATCACCTTGACAATACCAGAAGCCTACATTGATATCAGGTCCATCATCTCGAATAATCATAAATATTAGAGATCTCAATATCAATATGGTATCGGTCATGAGCTACATTAGTGGCCTATTCACTATTAACGGCCCAATACCATACCGACCCAATACGAGTACGATCATTCCTCTATTTGGAATAACTTGTGATATGGCCCATAGGTCCTAGGCGACTCATTTACTTTATTTAACCTAATAAGTCACAATTATAAATACTCAACTAAGGGTCAAGGTAATGGGATCTTTCTCTCTCCAAATTACCCTACTTTCTCTCTGATATTTATCCATCTTTGGGTACTGACTTGAGAGTCAGAGGCTCCGCCACAGGGACCCCACCCCGTACTTGGAGTTTATCTTGTAGGCACATCTTATCGGCGAGGTTCAAGAATTGTTATACATGACAGCCTCGTAATATCATGTACCTTTTGTTCGATACCGAAACAACTGTCATGTATACTACTCCTTTCTTTTTGTCCTTTGTATCTTTCTATTTATAAGATCCCTTTCATCTCTTAGTTCTGCCCATTTCGTGCAGCAGCAAGCACCAGAGAGAAGTAGAAGGGGCCACTATAAGCTAGGAAGATAATTCTACATTTTGGACAATGGACAAAAAACTAATGTATAATTTGTGCATCAAGATTCAAGGTTTGTCTTTCACACTTGCTAAATAACAACTATGACTAATAACATGTTTTAATATGCATTAGTAAATATCTAACACGGTTGATAACATAAAAAAACACATAAACTAATAATCATACCACATTTTGCAAAATAATGACATTTGTTTTTATATACTCCTTCTCTTTTTTCTTAATCTACACATTTTGTACTTTGACTCTACTCACATCCTTCAACATTTGTGGTTTATACATAAGGAAGAAAAATAGTCATGTTGAACTTGTAGGATTCATCTCAACATATTTTTTTTATATAAATATCAACTTTCTATAACTTTTACATGTATGGAATTAAAGATATTTATATTTATATATATTATTAGTTAAAATGCGTAAGCAAGAATTGCACGCCGCCACATGTCACCCCACCTCATACTCATATGTGGTGGTGCTTTATCTCCAATAACATGTCATTCTATTAGAAAATGATAATATAAAAATTACATAAGAGGTCTCGAATCTGTGACCTCCTACTTTGTAATGTCATAATCTTACTACTAAATTATGACTTGTACGTGTGACGAATTACCAACCCCAAAGCCTGAAACTATATGTCCTATATATCTTATTAAATTTTTCAAGGAAACACTTGACTCTAACAAACTGCATTAGCAAGTGCGAAAGTTAAACTTAATAGATTAAAACAGGGGTAATAATAGTAAAATTATAAGATAGTTAGTGTTAATATATATGAACAAAACAATAGTCAAAATATTGTGAGTTATTACAGATTACTTCCTCTATTCTTTTTTATAGTTGCAATAACGTTTTACTTTCATGCTTCCGGATTCACAACTTTGGTCATGCATTGATATCTCTAATTATCTATTTGTGAAAATTATAATAAGTTAAAAATCTTGTAGATATATATAATGAGATAAAAATCACTTACAATAGGTGGGCAGCTATTCAAACTCAAATTTGAATCATGAAAAATATATAATGAGATAAATCCAGCAATATCTTAACTACTTAAATTTGTATTACTTCCTCCATTTTTTTTAATTGCATCCTTATTTGGAAGTTTTATATTAATTGCAACGTTTCTTATTTGGTAATGCTTTCTCTCTATCTAATCTCTCTCCCGTATCATATGGGTCCCACTTTTTTCTATCTGTATCTCTATCCTCTCCACATTCAGCGTTTTAAAAAAAAAACGTGTCATGGGTGATATTGCAATAATAATAATAGAATAGAGGAAGAATATATTAGTTATAAGTTTTTTATTAAAATAAATATATAAATCTCTATTATATAAGCTAAGGGGTGAGCTATGGTGTCCCCCCCATGAAAAGACTTATATACCCCTAATTTAAAATATAAAAAACCTATTCAAAAGTTCACATTCATTTCCTAATTTACAATTATACATAATAAGGAAAGTTGTAAAAAGAAAATCCTAACATAAAAAAGTTTAAGATTGCCAATAAAAGATTAGTTACGATGAGGAAACTAACATAATAAATAAATTTTCCAACAATTCTAAAGCCATAAATACAAAGTTTTATTTTACCTAAATATTCAATACAATTACAAAGAACATAAATTAAAAATTCATAAAATTACCGAGAAAAAAGAGTAGAACTCATCTTTTTATTTTTCGATTTCATAATTGTCGTAGTCAAGATGTTATTCAAGTGAAATAGTTAAACCTGATGAGAAAAAGTAATCATAGACCAACTTCTCTTTTCTTCATTTTCAATCTAATGTTTTGTAAAAATAAATTTTAAGTACGAAGTACATGTTTATTTTTCACATTAATATTAATATTATTTATGATTCCGAATATCAATATTAATACTAATATGTTGTCGTACGCATCGCTTGCATACGAGGCTAGTAGTATAAAAGTCAAAGTGTTATGATATTAACTATAAATAGAGGAAGTATCAATAATTGGAATCGCGGTATAGTGAGGTCGTATCAAAAGATACCTTGCTAACGAGAACTAATTTAGTCCAAGATTCACTACAGTATTGCAATGTGACAATGCTTTTTATCCCATAGTTAGCCAATTAGGAGAAATTGCGGCATTTTCAATTACTTGACTTTACGTAAGAAAATTCCTCTCATAATATGCAATCATCTTTCATGCATACTCTTTCGGATGATGAGTGGCCTTAACTTGCACGAATTTACTAGACACCATAGTCTCTGGAGTCAGACATGGATGATTGTGAATTTAAAATTTGCTAAGGAATCTTGTTCTAAAATGTTACTATCACTGTAACATAGTGAAATGATACACGAAACAATGAAGAGAAGAGAGAAAGATTGAAATTGTTTATATGTTGTCCATGTGATAGGTGTTCACCAAAAAAGTTGTTTTTGACAAACATATATTTGGAAAATATTTATATGGTATCATTATTGTATTATCGATTTTTTTCATGCAGTATCATTGGGAACTTTTCAATTTAACGTAACGCCCTCACTTATCGACATTCCTTATATTGTATCATCACGGATAATTATACAAACTCTCACCATCATAACCACTACTATCCACCTTTACACAAACCCCTACCACCATTATCGTCACCATGCACGCAAAAAGCTCCCTTTTCACTTCTATCTAATCCATATTATGTAGAATTTGGTGGAAGTATATTGAATGGTCAATGGATTGCAAAGATGGCGCCAAGTGGGCCTGGTAATTGGTGACTATAATGTGCTGGCTACAACTTTAGGATGGTAGCTGGTGAGTGATTAGATTGGTGGGAGATAGTATAATTATTCGAGATAGTATCATATATAAATATCGATCAAAACTAAGGGGTACTACACGAATGGAAAAATCTTGATAGTACTATCATATGGAAAAGTTAATAATACAAGGGCACCCAAATAAAATTTTCCAAATGTTTTCAATAGATTTGTTTTTCAAGTATTATTAAGTATTTCAAAAACAAAAATGTTGCCTATTCTCTCCGTCTTTTTTTGTTCTTACATTTTCATTAATGAATGTTTTTTTACTTGCTACATTCCTTTATTTGACAACTACTACATCCGTTTCTTTTTTAATAGTTCTACACTTTCACTTTCGACACTATTCACAAATTTCCTTTCGACTATCATTTGTGAATTATGGTTAGCAGAAAATATAGTTAATGTATTGGCTTGTTTGATTCGTCCCGATATGTACTTTTAAAATATCGACTTTTTATATTTTTTACAAATACAAAATTAGAGATATAAAGGCCAAAGTAGTGCGTCGGCATGCGTGAAAAGTGTAAGAGTAACTATTAAAAAGAAACAGAGGTAGTATAACCTACAAACATGTACCAATATTAAATTCACTTTTGTCATCTTCTTGTGAAATGGAGGTGATATATTGTTTGATCCTAGTTACATCAAGTGGTTAGTGTATATCATGATGAATGTGAATTGTGAAGTTACATATTCATGCAAAATCATCTATTAGGAGGCGATTGTATGATGTATCATTGTCATTTGTCAAAAGATAACCTCTTATCTTCTGTTAGATTCAGGTAGCTATTGGCGGTTATCCAAGTGTGGCGGCCTCGTTGGATATTGATAATTCAAAAACTTTGGGACTTTCACGCCAAAACCACTTCATTTCTTTTTTTAATTCATTAATTTGATATTATTATCAATTGACAATTAATATGTGGTATTAATAAAGTGGTATAGATATTTATGAAAACAAAGAATCTTTCAGGGTAGAGTCGCATCTTTGTGGAGGATATTGACCTATGACTTTTCTCACCTTACAAAACTACACCAATAACCCCTAAAAAAAACCTACACCAATAACAAATTCATTGCAGATACATATCATATCGGTACTTTATATAATTATATTTTCGTATGTTATTGTTATTATTCCCAATTGCTTTTGGATAGATTTCAATAAATAAGGGTCAATGATGAGTTATTGAAGTCATATAGAATAATCGTTATGAGCGGAGAAACACTAGCAAACCATTTGCCGGTGAATAAAAAAGCTTGGCTCACATATTCAAAAGAAAATAAACCATGGTTACTCAGTATTTTTTTTTTTTTGAAAATTTCCTTAATTATGTTTTTGGCATCTTTAAATGTACGAACATATGTTTTTAGATGTTCAACAATAATATTATGGATGTGCAATTTTTTTTTGAATATACAGAAATACTAATGGATGTAAGAGGCAAAAACCATTATGGATGTGTAAATATAGTTTTTGGATGTACAAAAATATATTTTGGATTACAAAATATAATATAAATGTACTAACATATACTCAAGTAATTCAAGTAAGATACAAAGACCATTATGGATAAGCAAATATAGTTTCTGGATGTACAAAAGAAATCATATGAATGTATAAAATCGATTTTTGGATGTACAAAATACACTATAGAGGAAGGTAACAAAGTAAAAAAAAATTAATTTACCCAGAGCTTAACCAGGGTTCAGCTTTTTTGTCTTTTAGTGACTCTAAGGTCTTATTTAGTGGCAAACAGTTCGTCATTTACCTAGCCTGATTCTTATGAGCGAAGAAATAAAAATGGAAAGAACAAAAAATTACACCTTGAAAAAAGAAATGTGTAAAGGGTAAAAACTAACAGAGGTATTAAAAATGTCTATACAAATTAAAGGGATTTGGATGAAGTGGATTAATGATGAGTTTTCTTTGTACTTAAATTTCTCTTTAGGGGGTATTTGGTTCAGGTATCTGAATTATGTTTCAATTAATTCAAATATACATGATTTGGTACTTTGTTCATACATTACTTGAAACTACTACCTTCTAAGAAGCCAACAACCCTACAGAAAAGTAATCTAAATAGCATGGGTAAGAATTGTAGGCCGCTACGTATCACCCCACCTCATACATTAACATGATGCAACTTCATTGTTGCTGACATGACATTTATATGCTAGCATGACATTCCTCCAAGAAATATTATATTATTGGAATATTAGCGTAAAAAGTACTGAACCCGTGACCACTTATCGTATAATAATGTCATGATCTTACCACCATATTACATCTTCTATATGTAACGACCCTCCTTGTGCCTCGATGGCGTGAACCATTTAATTGGTTACTAGATCAAGGGTTCGAGGATTGGTGGGAGAGTGAAGAGAAGAAAAACATCTTGTATATCTAACCAAATTCTAGTTCCTACTATTAAATCCTTTGCTTTTAAAATAAATTTACAAGAGAAAAATAAATTAGCAGTACAATCAACTATATTATTATTTAAAAGAGTGGGCAAGAAATATAGGAACTTAGGCGACCACATGTCACCCCCCTCACAAACAGCAACATGACATTTATTGGAACATTATTAATGTAAAATTTTGAACCCACACCCTCAGGCTAGCTAAATGACGAATCGAAGAAACAAATCATTTTATTGCTTTTATCAAAGTTAATGATGATATTTTGGAAACCAAAAGCTAAGTTAATTATAATGTGTTTGAATTGATATTATGAATAATATGACATAAGAGGTTACTCAAACTGTACCCGTGAACTTTTACTTCAAATGTCATAATCTTATTTCTAAACTATCTCTTATATGGAACCATATTCCAATTCCAACTAATAAATAACTTATTCTCTTTTTTGTTAGCACGCTAAAAAAATAGCGTGGGGCATCTAGGCCCAAAGCCCCAAACACTAGTTGTTTCTTAAAAACTAGTGATACAACATATATAAATTTGTAAAATTATAGGAAAAATAATTAAGTGTTTTTAATAGATTTTCTAGCAGATAATGAAAACTATTTACTGTACGAATACGTTTTGAGTTCGTTACTGAAGAGACGGTCTCACGTTAGTGTTAACGTAAGACCAGCTGATGTCATGCTGACATCACGTGCGTGATCATACCAGCAGCGAAATTAGTTAAGCGCTTGGACCTATTAGTTATGCTAGCCTTAAATTGCTTCTGGATGAATTAGTTAAGCGCTGGAGTATATAATTAAGCGCTAAAGTATATTAGTTATATCATAGAAATCAGATTATAACGCATTTTATTGGCCATAAATTCACTATCACGCATATATAAATCATTCTCTCTTTCTTCTCTAATCCATTGAGACGCCCTAAAACCTGCATTGTTTTCCTCCTCCATTCTCTGCCTATAACCTGAATTCGCTGTTTAATTTGAATGTAAGTAAGATATTTGAGCACGAGCTAGTTTGCAATGGCAAGGTCCACAAACACTTACTTTGTTGTTGTTTGATCATCTGACAATATGTCTATCATGTTTGAAGTGAAAGAAGTGTTTGACACAAATTCATCACAAAGGGTAACATATACTGCCCATGATAAGACGATAACTTGCACTTGTAAAAACTTTGAAGAAATAGGTCAGATCACTCTTGGTACCGAAAACTTAACTTTTGCATTTGAAAGTTTAACTTTTTATATGAAAACCATAACTAAATGTTATTAGTTATAAATTTATTTGTAATAGTTAAATAACATGATGTAAAAGTTATGGTGCCAGGATTGTTATGTTTTCATGCCTTGAGAATCATGCATATGCATTCAATCACAACAATACCACATAGGTACATATGCAAAAGGTAGACTAGATTTGCAAAGAGCGAAGTGTGAAAAAGAGATAAAATGGATAGAGCAATCTCTGGAGCAGTTACAAACAACGTAACCCCATGGCAATATGAAACTGCAAGAAAGTTCTACAATCTCATTATCAAAAGTCAAGATAATGAAGATGCAAGAAAGCACCTGCAAGAAGTCTATGAAAATACTGCTGCAAGCTAAGTATAAAGAAAGTCTTAACTACAAAACCAATTGTAGAAGAACAATGCTTATCAAGTACAACGATATTTTTTATTTTAGACACGGATCATGCAAAAACAAAGGGAAGAGTGCAAGGAAGAAAAGTCATTTTGAGAAGACTAAAAAAACAAATTCCAAAAACGAAACTGAAATTGGTATAATTACTCGAAGTGCTAGGTTGTTTTAAGTTCTTTTTTCAGCTTGTCTTTTATATTTGACATTTTAGATTTATAAAAAAGTTATTTCTTCGTTTAAATTGGAAACTAAACAATGCTCAATAGATCTTAACTAATTATAGAACAACACTAACTAATGTACTGGATATGTTAACTAAAAAATAATGTAAGTCTACATATAGATTACCAGCTCTAAACTATTGTGCTAAAATACTTAACTAATTTGCCAAAAATATTAACTAATTCGCCAAAAATATTATCGTGAGAATTTTTGAGACGCGGTCCGTGTTTGAAAAACATATATCTCTTGGACTAAGGCAGGTTTCACGTTAACACTAACGTGAGACTGTTTTTTTTAAGAATTTGTGATATGTGTTTACGGTGATCCTTATCTTTAACACTCTTTTCTGAAATGAATATGTTCTACGGTGATCCTTATCTTTAAATTATGTGAATTATGTGGTTGTTTGGTATACAGTAAATTATGCAGGCAATTGAAATTTCCATGATTTTCTAAATTGGGTAGTTGTTTGGTTGACAGGAAGTGGGGAAAATGGGGGCAATGAAAATTCCTGGGAAATAGAAATTCCCACAAAACGTGGGAATTTATTCACCTAGCCCCCCTTGGTCATTCAAAATTCCCACATCAATTCATGAGAATTACAAATTCCTTGATGTCAACCAAACACATTAGCCAATTTCCTAGGAATTACAAAAGGGCAATAACTTCCTAGGAAATGAAACTTCCCATGGGAATTAAATTCTCATGTATACCAAACAACCACTTATCTTTAACACTCTCTTCTCTCTTTTATGTGAAAGATTTTTGAGAGAAGTGTTTCACTTATGGACGGAGGTAATATTATTTGATGTTATACTTAATTTTATAGAACGTGTTCTGTTCTTTTTTGTAGGTATCATTTCCGCACTCACTATCTATACTCTTGCGATCTCCGTCTATCATTTGCGTCATCCACTATAGGAAATTAGGAATCCAATCAAATACTTCTAGACTTTTTAGTGAAGGATTTTTATTCTTCTATTTTTTTTTGACAACATTTATTCTTCTATTGAATTACTTTTAGTGAAGAAATGAACAGAAATTCGCATAATATTTGTGTACTCCATTATTCCACCTAAGAGCAACTTAATCCATTGGATCAATTACTACTTAGCTTGTCCCGCATTACCGTGAAATGACCATATTTATTGATAATGGAGAAAAAAATGACCCAAATCGAATCAAGAGAAAGGTCTAAATCAGAGTGTTTCTTAAGGCACGTAGACAAGCATATGCTGGACAAAAAGTTTTCTCAAACTTGGTAATTAATGCCTCCTACTCCTTTAATGCTTGAGCTTTAATTCGCTTGTTGTGGTCAAAGTTTTATAACGTCCACCCTAATATTCATTAAAATAACACAAATTTTTGGGTCTAACTGTTACACCATAATTTATGGTATAACAACCCACAAACCAGTGCTTATTCTGAAAAACAAATAAAATGACATAAAAGAAATGGCAAAATGACATGGGATTCATGTTATTATTTGTATAGTCCATGTCATCATTGTTCGAGTCTATATTATTATGCATGTTACAGAATAAGTTATGATGTAACATGTTACACCCAAAACGCACTCTTAAAATAAATATTGGTATATAATATTGTAGTGCAAAATCTTGTTAGGTCTCATCAATTCCTTGTATATTTTAAAAACTTTTCATAATTTTTACTACTTAATATCGAACTTCATCTTATTAAAAAAACAAATGATAATAGAGAGATAGATACATAGATAGAGATATATATAGAGAGAGAGTTGGGTTCCCATGAGAACAATCCTTATACAGGGTCATTTGAAACTATTTGGAGGACCGAGGACCCGTGTAACTTTTACGAAAGGCCCTAACCAAATTATTATACCATAAATAGAAATGAAAATGAAAATGGAGATTGAAAGTAACATTTGTAAAACTTTGGAGTATGGTAAGGGACGATATATTCGCTACTTAGCTAGTGAAAAATTAATAAAAGGAAGGGTAAGAAAAATATGCCTCCTCATCATACGCCAAAATGAAAGAAAGAAAAAAGGAAAGAAATTTATTAAAATACAAAATCATGTTGCTCTTCAATCTTCATAGTCGGACTCCCAACCTAACCACTAATAATACAATGCTACTCTACAACCACTGAACCTCTATGCATAGCATATGCAAGCAAAATTTATATATTGTTATATAGAAGAACAATTGTGCCCCAAGAAATTGGAGGCCCTGTTTTTCGACACCAGTTGGACACCCTTTAAGTTGGGCATGTTCTTAACTTCTTATATTAAAACATGAGAATTACTTCGTAATAATCCTTTTTGATCAATATGTTATTTTGGCTAAATTGTAACCATTTTTTTCCCTTATGAAGCCAATCTTCAAAAGGATTATTTTTAAGGAAAAAGGGTTACCATGTTTTTTTTCTAAAAAAAGTGAGTATACTTTTACTAATAAAATGAATTGTTATTCCACTATACTCAAGTTCTCATCTATATAATGAGTGTTATCATTCAATCTTTTCCTCCTATTTGTTTATCTTCTATCAATCTTTCTTCTTTTCGTTCAGTCTTGGAAGCTTTGTCATATTATTTCTTCCAAAATTGAAATTACGAAATTTTCCTTTGTTTGGTGGTTTGTTTGGTTTTTTCGAAATAAGCTTATTTTTAATGATGAAATTACGTCTTCCCGGAGGGTTAGTTTTATTATTAGCAATTTTGTCTCTCAAATGCTTTAATTTCGGAAGATTTGGGTGCTAAACCTGCTTCTTCTTCTAAGTCCTTGAACAAAGGTCCATGCTCCCTGGTTCGTTTTGGTCTCCCCCTCTTTCTGGCTATTTTAATTTAAATTTTGATGGGTCTAAACTCCAAAATGGGAGTGCTGCTTAAGGATTTGTTATTAGGAATTCTGAGGGTGAGGTTATTCTAGCTGGGGTTCGTTCTCTTGATCCTCACACCTCTATTTTGCAAGCGTAAGCTTGGGGTCTTAAATAAGGCATTCTGGCCGCACTATCTCTTAATATTGAGAATTTGATGGTCGTAGGAGACAATCTTGCTGTTATAAATTTTGTTCGTAAAACTTGAAAAGTTCCTTGGGAAATTAATAGTATTATTGTCGATATAAGTACTGATTTGATTAAATTCTCTGTTTTTCTGGTTCAGCGTTGCTTTCACGAGGCGAATAGGGTTGCGGATCTAATGGCACATTGTGGGCACTCCTATGTTGACTTATTATATCTTTTTCCTCCTTATGATGTTGACTTTTCTCTTTTCGTCCGTAATGATGTTTTAGGTTGGCCTTTAGATTAGGGAGCTTTCCTAAGTTTTCTCTCCTCATAAAAAAAAGAGTGTTATCATTTGTGTTTGTGTGTATGTATGTGTATATGTATGTATTAGAAAAAAAAAACAAATGCAACCATCAAAAAGAAAAGAAAGGACCATCTAAAAGTGTTGGGTCACTGTTCAAAAATTTGAAGCATCGTCATATCGGAAAAGAATAGGCGAAAGGGATATATATCTCATCCTAAATCAATCTTCCAACAACTGAAAATAACGAATTATGTTACATCAAAGGTTACATCAATTTTTGCTTATAAAATCCCATGCAAAGTAACAAGTAAACACACCACTTCTCTAATATATTTCCAAAAAAGTATAAGCATACATCCATGGCTTTAGTAAGCAACCTTTGTTTGACACTTCTCTTTGTTCTAGCACTTTGGGGTTCTTTGGCCTCGTCTCGCCTCCTCGACGACGAGCCATCGATGATCGTGAAACACGAAAAATGGATGAATTTTCATGGACGAGTATACGCAAACGATGTAGAGAAAGCAAGACGGTTTAAGATATTCAATGAAAATGTTAAACAAATTGAACGTTTAAATAAAATGAATAGAGGGTTTACCCTAGGTGTTAATGCATTTGCTGATTTGACCAACGAGGAGTTTCGAGCTTCTCGTACTGGTTATAAGAAGCAATCCAAACAGTTAAGTGTTGTGTTAAAATCAAAATCAAAAACCTTTAAATATGAAAATGTAACTCATGCTTCATCATCAACAATGGATTGGAGGAAAAAAGGAGCTGTTACTCCCATCAAAGACCAAGGCGATTGTGGTAAGAATCATATATAAGCTTTTCATCTAGCTTGTCTATTTTGTTTCTGTTGGTTACGTTGAACTACGTACTTGTACATTCATAAAGTACATAATCATCTGATGAAGTAGCTAGCAAGTCATCTGACTGCGTGAGGTGGACTTATAATAACTCATTGTGAGTCATTAGATATGTCTTTTCATAAAACAAGTCACCTAGAATAAAATATCACTTCTCACGACAACTTATTGTGAATTTGCTTCATACAAGATTTTGCCCCAAAAAGTTGATTAAATAGTAGGAGTATGTTTTTTTTATTTTTTTATTTATTTTAGCATTAAATCACATACTTTCTCCGTTTTAAAATACTTGAAATATTTTGACTTTTTTACTCTATTCACCCACTTTTGTTTGACCGTGTTTTGCAATTTCAACCTAAGGAAAGATATAGTCATGTACGTGGGATCTTCTAGATGTAACTCAACATGTAGTTTCAAAATATCAACTTTTTTAAATTTTACTTATAAGAAATTAGAGATATTGATGATTAAAGTTATGCGCTAGCAAGTGCGCCGGGGAAAACGTTTCAAGTAATATGAAAAGGAGGAAATATTTAATTACTTGCTCAAGTAAGCTAGCTAAAATTCTTACCAATAGATCCATTACTGTTGTATATCTTTAAGTACACCATATATTAACTATTTTAATTTGAGAAAACTAAATATAATCAATCTAAATAAACTAACCTTATGATTTAGGCGGTAGTAAATAGTCGTAATGATAATGAAGTTATATACTTCCTCAGTTTTTTTTGTAAGTGCAACACTTTGACTTTTGCGCTATTCAAACACTGACCGTATTTTTTTACTAGTATATAAAAACAAAAAATGATCATATAAAATATTGTTGGATTTGCTTCAATGAATATTTTCATAATACCAACTCTTTATAACATTTACAAACACATAATTAAAAATATTAATGGTCATAGTTGTACGTTGGTAAGCATGCAAGTCAAACTGTTGCACTTATTTAATTTTGTGGCTGGCTCATTATTGGTCAACTTTTGTTTAACACTACAGGTTGCTGCTGGGCATTCTCCACAGTAGCATCCATCGAGGGCCTAAACCAAATCAAAACAGGCAAACTAGTCTCTCTATCCGAGCAAGAGCTCGTCGACTGCGACACGGAGTTCGACGAGGGCTGCGAAGGCGGCCTAATGGACACAGCCTTCGACTTCATAAAGCACAACGGTGGGCTCACCACCGAGGCCAAATACCCTTACACGGCATCTGATGGCAGCTGCAATGCTAAACGAGCAGCCTCAGACGCCGTCTCGATCCAAGGATACGAGGATGTCCCGGCGAACAATGAGGAAGCCTTGCTTATGGCTGTGTCCCACCAGCCTGTGTCTGTTGGGATCGAAGGCGGCGGGTTCGACTTCCAGTTCTACTCTGGTGGGGTGTTTAAGGGAGAGTGTGGGACTGAGCTTGATCATGCTGTGACTGTTATAGGGTATGGAGTTGAGGAGAAAGATGGGAGTAAGTATTGGTTGGTGAAGAATTCATGGGGGACTAAGTGGGGTGAGAAAGGGTATATAAGGATTAAGAGAGGTGGTGGTGCTAAAGAAGGCCTTTGTGGTATTGCTATGAAGGCTTCTTATCCAATATAATTTGCCTCCTGGCTTTATATTTTCGAGGAAGATCATATTATTACTGTTGTATATGTGTGCATGATTGATGAAGTTGCATTTTACTACTTATATTATATGGTTCTGGATTATGAAATTGTGTAATATGTGGGGTTAGAACTATCTTGATATATAACAGGTGAAGTATCTTGTATGTATATGTAGTATGAATTGATCAAGTGTACAAAAGTTTGCTAGATTCCATCAACATGTAAATTCGATGATGTTTATATATGTAAGAAACATGTAAATGTTTGTCGTTTGATATTTCGTATCTTTATGTTTGTGTCACTAAATGTCATTGCTATGTTTTATTTGAGTTATTTTATATACTTTGAGTAAAATCGTTTGGGGAAGCATATTTTTAGGTACCTTAAATGATAAGGTGAAAGAATATTTTAGGTGCTAAAATAATTAGTAATGTTTGGGAATTAAGCACCTGAAATAAAACTTTAGGTATTTAAAATGATTGAAATTGATAAGTTAAAATTTTAAATTATCAAAACCAGGTGACTGAAATTTCTGAAAATCTTTCTAAAATTTTTATAACAATTTTTGCCAAATTTTTTTATCAATTTTTTTTTGATAATTAATAGTCCATTTTATTAAATGGAAAGAGGAGCAAAAGCTCAATACACCAAAGGATTGGAGTTACATCTCAACAACACCATTTCAAAACACACCTAGACACTAACCAATTGAGAATCAATCTCCTAAGAAAACACCCATACATCATTCATGTCACCTATGAAAACAAATAAACAACCACCAAAAGACCAAGGCAACAAAGATGAACTCCACTAACTAAGCTTTCATTTAGAACCACTAACTAAACTTCACTAACATTGCGAAACCATGCGAAGATGAAGGAAGAGCGGAAGATCATGATACATCCTTTGAATAAAATAAACCATCACCATTGGGACTCCTAATTGAGCACCCTCTTTGCCACTTGAAAGCCATTCTTCTTTTCCATTTTAAAACCAAGATGATGAAGCAATGGCGATATATTTTTCCTCTGTGCTTTGCGATGAACCCCCAAATGTTGAAGCATTTGACCATTATTTTTCTTCGCTGACCATTGAAAGTGAGGACTTGACACAATATTGCTCCCATTAGGCTCCAAGGACATACTTCTACCATCACTAACAACACCATCCGACTCAACAGATCCATCCAAACAAGTAGAACCTACATCGATGCACTTCTCATAAGAAGAACATCGAACAAAAACAGCTCCATTAACAACATTCTCCAAGAAATTCATTGGATTTGAGGACACTTTCTCATTGTTAACAACAACCTTTTTAAGAGAGACATCTTGCAACAAACAACTTTTCTCACTAGAGCTCTTATCATTTTCAGCAATGCCCTTTGATTTTTTTTTTTGCTAATTAAGTAAGTATGTATATTTCCACCATCAACAACTTTACAACCTATAACATCACTCAAAATAGAACAAGAGTTCTAAGAAGAGAAGAGAACTAAACAAAAAGAAGGCTTATAAGGACAAAAACCAGTTATAATCTCTCCTTGCAACCTTTTGAGGCATTACAACTCTAATTCTCTCCTTTACAATCTGTTTGATGAACTCTATCAAAATCTGAGGTCTTGGCACCATATTCTTCCAATAAGCATCAATCCTGCTTCTCCAGATACTATAAACTAATGCCGAAATACCAGAAAACCAAGTTGCCCTCTGAAATTTGGACTTCCTACTGCGATTAATCCAGCGAATCAAACCAACTAAATCCTGAGTAACAATGGTAATACCAAGCCAGTTCTTCAATTCTAAGATGCAGATCTTACTAAAATGACAGTCAAAATAAAGGTGTTCATGTGTTTTCGCACCGGTACATAGTAAACAATACGGAGAATTGCTTATTCCAATGCTAGCAAGTTTTCTTTGTTGTATCGTAGCCTTTCTTTGCGCCGCAAGCCACACAATAAATCTGTGACGAGGAATACTCAGTCTATTCCACACCATAATGGCCCGGTGAACATGAGGAGGATCACCCATCAAAGTATTATAAATCTTACTCACCTTGTAGTGAGGCAGTGCATAAAATTCAGCTCTTGTGAAAAATAACTGGTTTTTCATCTCACTAATTTTGGCCCAATACCAACTAACACCAGAACTGGGGGAATAGTCCCACCAATCTTCATCTTTGAGGTAAACAGAGTGAATCCATTTAACCCACAAATTATCATGCTTAGTGGCTATGGCCCATACATATTTCCCCATATTAGCCATATTCCACTTAATGATATCTACGAAAACCCAAGCCTCCTGCAGATTTATCATAACACAATCTCTCCCAAGCCACATTTCCAGGCTTCAAACAATAAGAGTCCCCACTCCACAGAAAAGCTCTACAAATTTTCTCTATGTCTTGCAGCACTTTCTTAGGGAGGACATAAATTTGAGCCCAGTACATATGAAGGCTTAGCAAGACAGAATTGATCAATAATGCTCTGGCTGTGTAGGAAAGATGTTTAGAGCTCCACATTCTAATCTTAGCAGCCATTTTCTCAACTAAGCAATCACATTGTGCAACACCGATTCTTTTTAGAGCAAATAGGGACACCTAAATATTTAAAGGGAAGAGAACTCCTAACCAGACCAGAAGCATCAACAACCCTTTGCATCTCATTCTCAGACATCCCACAACAATACAAGGAAGACTTGGACACATTTGCTTTCAAACCTGAAGACTCGGAGAAAAGTTTGAAGGCTTGAAGTAGAAGATAAACTGAAGGAAATTCACCTTTGCAACAGAGAATAAGGTCATCAGTGAAACAAAGGTGCGAGAGATTCATGGCTTTACATCTAGGGCGAAACTTGAATTGAGACAGATTACTCACATTCATCAACAACCTGGATAGATATTCCATGCACACCACAAAAAGCAAGGGAGACATGGGGTCTCCATGCCTTAATCCCCTAAGCGAAGCCGAAAAAACCATGCATACTTCCATTCACCATTAGCGAGAATTTGGGTGAAGAAACACATTCCATAACAATCTCAATAAAAGGATCGGGGAAGCCCCAAATGCACCAACATCTCCTTTAAGAACCGCCAATCAATCGTGTCATAGGCCTTCGCAAGTCCAATTTAATCATACAACTTGGACTAGCAGATTTCCTTCCATAAGCCTTCACTAAATCCTGAACAACCATAATATTATGGACAATGTATCTCCCATGCACGAAGCCACCTTGATTCTCAGCAATAATATCAGGCAAAACTAGTCTCAATCTACTACAAATGACTTTTGTTATGCACTTATAGATTGTGTTGCAGCATGAGATAGGTCTAAAATCACCTACATTACTAGGGCATTTAGAATTAGGAATCAAGGTTATTACCATTGCATTTAGTTCCTTGAGAAGCTTCCTTCCCCTCAAAACTTCCAAAATTGCATCAGTAATATCAGCTCCAATGATATCCCAAGCATCTCTAAAAAAGTGCCCTCCAAAGCCATCAGGCCCAGGAACTTTGTTTCCTGGGATTGAGAACAATGCTTTTTTCACTTCATCAGCAGTGTAAGGAGCCATAAGAAGCTGTCTGTGAGCATCCGTGATCAAAGGACCACTTTGCACAATTTGAGCCACCACAGGCTTCCTATCAGACATGACAGTACCCAGTAGCTTCTGGTAGTAGGATAAAAAAGCCTCATTGACTTCTACAGGAGTATCTTTCCAAGCTCCATCCATGTCATTAATTGCATAGACATTATTCTGGATTCTTCTAGTTCTAATACTTCTATGGAAGCATTTGTATTTTCATCACCATCCTTAGCCCAACTTAACTTGGACTTTTCTTTGAAGAAATTCCAAGTAAGCTTTGTGCTTCATTTTGTAATCTTTAAGCTGCAAGTAAGTTCAAGCATCGCCTATGTTACGGTTCCCGGTGATTAGCATGCATCATGGACTAAGCAATAATCATATTTTCTTGAGCTTTTGCTCTGCTGCTTGGATGTCAGTGAAACCAAGCTTGTTCAGCTCCTGCAGGGACTTCTTTATTAGCTTAAGCTTCCTACTAATAACAAACATCTTTGACCCAACAATCTGCATTTGCCAACAATTCCTAACTCTCTTTGCAAATTCAGGAGATAATCTCCACATGGTGAAGTATTTGAAAGGAAATTTCCCCTCATTTTGCCTTGGATAAACAGACAACAGAGCTGGAGCATGATCAAAGTCTCCTTCGTGTAGGAAACTACCCTCGACATTATCATAATAATCCATCCAAGCTTCGTTTGCCATGATTCTATCTAATTTTGAATAAACTCTTGCACTTCCTTGTTGCTTATTATTCCAAGTGAAGAAACATCCTGTACTTCTCACATCATCCAAACCACATTCTAACATACATCTATTAAGAGGTTCCATATCAACACTCCTAATTGGAGCTCCTATTCTCTCATCCACATTTCTTACACAGTTTAGATCTCCCATAACTAACCAAGGGGAATCAGATTTCAAGGATCTCAAATCATGCCAAAGCTTTTCCCTGTTTGCACTTGCATTGTAAGCATAAATGAAGGTGCAAAAGAACCCAGTACTACCACTGACGGGTTGAATAAAACTATGAATCAACTGATCAGTTCCTTGAATAATGTTCACATTGAAAATCCCAGGTTTCCAAGCTAACACTACTCTTCCTCCTGGATGATATCCTATATTAGAAGTGAAACACCACGACACGAAAACATTTTGATAAAGGCTACCAAGATGGCCAACCTTTACCTTAGTCTCCAAGAGACCCCGCTGACCCAACATTATGCCTTTGGATGAACTTAAGCACATCCTTCTGCTTATTGGAGCTGTTGATCCCTCGGACATTCCAGCTCAATATTCTATCCATTACAGTTGGGATGGTTCCCCCTGCCCATCTCATCTTCCTGACCACCAACATCAACCACATCATGCCTTGAGTTCTCACCTGTCTCCAACAACTGGAAATTATTAGCAGTGTTAGTTGGCTTAACCTGAGCAACCTTGACTCTTATTGGCTTTAAGACCTTCTGAAATCCATCAGGGTCTGCTGCACTCTTTGCATCATCACCAGTAGGCACAAGTTGTGCATTCACAACCTTCTCAGGAGGCTTAACCTTCCAGACTTGTTTCTTTTTCACCCTGCAATCTGCCTCAACATGCCCCATTACTTTACAAGAAGCACAAACCACTGGCTTCCATTCATAAACCACATAACTGTAGTTTTATCACCATGTTCATTCAAAAAATTGATCTGATCTGGGAGCTTCTTATCCATCTGAACTTCAACAAGCACTCTAGCAAACTGAACTTTGTCCCTCTTTTTTGTAGCTTCATCTCTCTGAATATGTTTACCAATTGGTTCTACAATCTTATACAAGGCTTTCTCACCCCAGTATTTAATGTTTAGTTTCAATTGAACCCAAATTGGCACCACCTTAATATCTTCTCTATCAAAATCCATATCAGCATCCCAAGGTTTGATGATTAATGGTTTACTATCAAAGAAGTAATGACCATTTAGAATTTTATCTCTATTTTCCATGGAAGTTAACCTCACAATGAAGACTCCCTTATTAACCAAAGCTACCTTATCAACTTTGAAATTCTTCCAGATTCTATGAATAAAACCTTCCATTACATAAATTGGAGGGTTCGCACCAACAACATAACATACCACAGCAGAATTCCAAAAATCAATTTCCTCTTTAATATCATCAAACTCTATGCGAATTTCGGAATTATGCCCAGCAATATTATCGTCAGCAACATTTTCCAATTCTTGTAAAATAGGAATTGGTCTAAGAGTTACCTCTTCATTCTGATTCGAACTTGATGGTCTGGAATGTCGATGAATCGAATCCAGCCATTCATTGAAGGTAGTACGAATTTCTGAATTCTGTTTCAAGCTCTGAATCGAAGTTTTTGGGGGTAAGAACCTCGCTGATAGGCGTGTCGCGCACCTAACAAAAATAAATAACCTAACTAATCCTCCTAACTATGTAGTAGGGTAAGTCAGAGTCGATCCCACAGAGAGAAAGTTGTTCTATGATTAGCCCTTAAATAATGGTAAGACTAAAGGAAATTAATATCAAGAATAATGGTGGAATAAACTATACTAATCAATCTATAAATAAAAGACTCTATAGTTAAGTATCCCCACTAGCATGAATTAGTCAATAATAATTTCTACCCCAAACTAGTCTATTAAATGTTCACAAGGAAAAGTACACCCTATAAAATACCATAAACCTCTCCCGAGTATCTATGGCTTCTCTAATATGCACTCAAGCCTACTCCCGTGGAATCATGCAAATTAAAGACATTAAATGCGACACTCTAACTTCCTAACAATCCATTCTACCTACTCCCGTGGAGAACTTCATGTCCTTAATTGAAATATTCAAATCCGTCAAAACCCAACTCCCGTTGTGATCAAGACAAAGGAATCATAACAATACTAATTATCCCTAATCTAGTATTGGAATATGCACAATCAATTAAGCAAGAACAATTCAACAATTAGTTTGGGAATTTAAAGAAATAATCATGAATTAATTCACACTAGGGTTCAACTTAACCATAGATTACAAAACTATGTAAGCATAATTGAAATAAATAAAGAAAATAGAGAAGAATAATAAAACATCATAATATAAAACAAGGAGAAAAGAAGAAGAAAAGAGATACTTGAATTAATGGGAGGAAGGTGGAGTCTTGAAGAACAATGGAGATCTACAAGTTTCTCTCTCTAACTTCTCTCTCTAAAAACCCTAAGTATAAACTAATTATGATGATATATTTGCAAAACTCCAAAAACTCCCCTTAAGTAAGGGTTAAAGTCCTATTTATATGCTAAGATTAACATAAACCGACATAAGTTAGGTCACGCGGAAGATACGACATTACAGCAGGTTGCACGGGCAAGCAACATATTGCACGGGCGTGCAAGGTCATGCACGGTCGAGCGAAATCTCGCTCGGTCGTGCGGGTGAGGCAGAAGCTTCAATGACTTTTGATTGCAGGTTGCACGGCCGAGCAGATATCTGCACGGGCGTGCGGTCGAGACAGTGGCTTCAGCTCAACTTTGAACAGCTATAACTTTTGATCCAGAGATTTGTTTCACACATGCAATATATCGTTGGAAAGATCTTGAAGTCTAGTTTCCAACCCAGTTGGAATTACCTCATTATCATTCTTGAGTCAAAAGTTACGAGTGAAATGGTGAAGAGGTGTCATATTTCGCACAAGTACACAAAGTCATGTGTATTTTCTTCACTTTCAATCCGTTTTGGGCACATGATATGTCGTTTTGAAGGTCATCTACGTGCCTAAATCATCATATCCTCAAATAGGAATCCAAAGTACCTGAGATTACATCAAAAGACCAAACAACCCGTGAAAGCATCGTAGCTTACGAAAATGGACCTAAATATGCATAAATGCAAGTAAATGCTCTAATACTACATGAAAATGCACCCTAATATGCAACTAAATGATGTTAGAATATGCACTTATCACTCGCCGATTCCATCACCAAATTGGATCGCATCTATGCCAATTAACTCATCCATTGAACGGACCTTAAGCGCTTGAGAGTTCGAAGGACCTCTAGGCTTTTCAGCAGTCTTCCCTCGACCTCCAGCTTTTCTTGCCATGGCTACGGTGCTGAGCACCGAGAGAAAATAAGGAGGGAGGGAAAATCGCCCTGCTCACCTTTTCGCTGGGTGAGAGTTTCTTTGTCTGTATAGAGCAGTGATTTTTTTCCCTTAGTGCGTTGTTATTGGGGCTTCATTAGCAATGCCCTTTGATATAGAAGGGAAAATTCTATCATTCTCCATTTGAAGAAGAGCATCCACCTCTAATTTAATCTCACTATCCTGAGACAATGACTCTATTTCTCCCTTGTGCACATCAATAAAATCCAAATTGACATTCTTGCATACTCCTTCATAACTTACAGTGGGTCGTTTCAACTCGTGACCAATAACATGAAAAAAAGCATTAACAAATCTATTCCACGGATTAACACCATAAGAAGCAGGGACAAAGACTGAATAGGTTACACCCTTAATAACAATGCTTAGTTTCAAAAACCACCCCCATCTATTGCAACCTGACTGAATTTTCCACCAAAGATGACCACGACGGGTAGAGTGTTCGAACTCAACCAAATCCGAACAGCAACTAAGCACGTTGGAAACCCATTTGACCAAATTAACTGGGAAATTAACCCAACGTTCCCTATTCTTATACAATTCACGGAATTTTACAAAACCATTATTCAACTCCAATTTGAAAATCTTACCCTTAATTTGGATCTCCATTATCAACTGCAAATTATCACTAAACTTGAAACTTGAACTTACCGAAGATCCTTGAACAATGACACTAGATCTGAGCAGAATCCTCCCTGTAGAACTCGAAGAACTGACGAAAAATCTTGAACTTGAAACCCGGTGGAACTCGTGTCTGCCGGGGAAATCTGGACTTAAAACTTGAAAGCTGAACGACGAAGACTCTAGCATAGTAGCAGTGAGGGAGCGGCACAACTTGTCGCGAGTGGCTCAACTTCTCCACCGGCGACAACCTACTTGCGACGACTGGCCGGAACGAAGGAACAGTGAAAGGAGCATCGATTAACAATGAAAGGAGATGAAAAGGGGATGACCCTGCGGCGACGCACGCCGGAAAGAGAAGCGCGGACGGCGCCGCCACAGGGAAAGCTAGGGTTCTGCTGGGGTATTAAAGGAGGTTGGGAGAAACTTACCCCCTAATTTTTTTTTCTCAATTTAAGCAACTAACTTTGCCAAACAGTAAGCTAATTAGCTAATTTGTCAGTTTCAACACCTTATTAAATTCAGCTACTACCTTATAAGTTTCAGCTAATTTATCTATTTCACTTCATTTTCAACTAGTATTGCCAAACAGATCCGATATATTCGAAACTTTTAGAAAATTTACAAAGTATATATCCTCGCATTTTAAGAATTACACAAAATTACTATGAATACCCCTTAATGACTATTAAACAGAATGAAAAGGGATATCAATAGTTAATGATAATAATTATTTTCAAAACATAAGGGTATTTACGTACCTTTTTACATTCTTTTAAAGGTTCGAAAATACTTCATGAAAACATCCAAAATATGAACATTGTCGAGTTTCGTCCCTGCTCGACGGGTGGGTCTTGCAGTCAAGCTTCCTTCGGCCTTTGCACTCGAGGGCCAATCTCCGTCCGGCCCAAGAAAACCTTTGCGCGCCTCCGTTACCTTTGTGAAGCTAGGCCTACACCCCATATATAGAAACTGTCTATCCGAAACCGTCCCTTGATTCGGCTACTTTAAGACTTAATAATCAAGTTTAAGGTTTGGACAATAATGTAAATAATTAAACCCAAACAATTGATATAAGTTTATGGTTTAGACAATAAAAATTTAAGTATATATGTCAAAAATTTCAAAAAGCAAACAAAACTTTTTACTCCCTCTCTCTGACTTAGGCCCGAAGTCACAATTGTAAACCATTCTACTTAAAGTTCATCACAATCTAAATATAGTACTGAGTAAAATATCAATGACAACTAGTTAAAAGAAACCGAAGACACGCATATGTGAACGTGAGACCGCTACTAGACCCTGACCCATTGAAATTGGGTAATTGGGTAATTGGGTAATTGTCTTGCTAGACCTGCCCCAAATTTGAACATGCCCATCCCTAATTGTTGAGCCTATATCATTATATTTTTTTCCAAAAAAATAAAACAAAGTTAAGGCATCTCTTAATAAATCATCATTTATGTTTAAAACATAAGACACATGATAAAATGAATATGGAAAAATGTCACAAATAAGTCAATCTTTAAGCCATCCGCTGAAAATAAGTCATTCTTTTAATTATTCCTGAATAATTAAGTTTAACTTTAGCACCCATCAATTTTAAACAAGTCAAATTACTTGTGACCGATTCCACTGGTAAAACTAATAAGGATCTATTTTTTATTTTTTGTTTTTTAAAAATTCTCTAATTATAACGAGTTACTTAGTTAGGAACTTAAAGTTTCTCCTTTTGAGCAACCTCGTTAACGTACCTCCGCCTCTCTCCCATGGCCGATAGTGGCTAATTATCATTTTTATTTATTTATTATTAAGTCATTAAAAAGGAAGTACATTTATTATTAATATTCTAAAAAGATTTCCAAATCACATATGACATTTCTATAATATGACATTCCTATAATAGAAAAATATTGGCCATCAGGCATCAATTATTTTGTTTCATTCAATTTTGAATTTTCAAATTGCTGTCTTCGATCAATGAGTTTTTAAAGTCTTCCTTGGTTTTTAGAGATACTTGATATTTATTTCGTAGGTTACAATACAACATTTGACAAAATCCTTGCTCTAGAAAAACAAGTTACTCTAAAATGGAAATTACAATAATCTTAATCTCAACATACAAAAGTATAAATATGTGTATTCAATTATAATAAAGATCAATAAGTATTACATTTCATAAATAATTAATGCTTAACTTAGCGGAATTAGAAAAGAGTGTTGCCCTATATGGCACACTTCGATGATTAAAATAAAATACCTAATAAACAAACACGGCATATTATAATAAACGTAACGATGCTCAAGCCGGCACAAAACATACGCCAAAATTAGCCCATGCATGCATGCATGCATGATGTATGTGGCTTTTGGCTATCTAGTTTCTCCCATATATGTAAAATCATATAGGATAAGAAGCATATGAGGTGATGCCACATTGATTCGATCTCTTATAATCTTCATATATCCATTTTCTCCCCCAATTTTCTCCCCAAGAATTCTTCAACAACCAATAATTAGTCCCATCGATATCTGTGCCATACCCAACAATTGTAACAAAGCATGAGTAATGTCTTGGCCACACTCTCCATTGAACACCCCTCCATTGTAGTTCATGAACTCGAACCCACTACCGTCGATGCCAATGGAGACCGGTCGCTGCGAAACCGCTTGCATTAGAGTTGCCTCGTCGTTTCGAGGAACGGTTTGGTACCCATTTATTGTCACTTGCATTGCCGCTAGAATATGTTGCGCGGCACTGACCCGGTGTAGCTTGGTATTGGTACTCGTCTTCCGTCGATAGGCCTTGGTTTTGTCCGACGAAATCGAAAGCGTTTGTCATCCCGGCCTCCTCGACAACCATAGTTGTTTTGTACGCAATCGAGGAGTTCCCGCTCCGAGAGTGAGATTAATTGTCCTGTTTTGATTTGATTTAGTCCTTCCACTCGCCGCCACCGTTGAGAATGCCCAAAGAACACCCCCGAAATTTTGTAAATAAAAAAGGCATCATGTGAAAGTTTTTTTCAATTTAGTGCTAGTCGCACATAGAAAAGGGATATTATACCACATATCCCTGTGTTATATTTTGCACTAACAAAAAAAAAACCTCATGTTTGCACGCATTGACGCACTCTGTTCTAACTTGTAAAAAGGCATAGAATAACTTACGTATATTCCTATACAATTAAATTCACATAGTATATTACATAGTTAAATACTATGAATGACACAAAGAGTTTTGGAACATGCAAGCTAGTGAAAGCTAAGGTTATATTTCAAAATTATAAAGGATATATGGAAGTATTCTAGACTTCTAGTAGAAGAATAGATGTTATTAATCATGCAGATATATTTGATCTTATCTTACCACATTGTCCTTGGTACTTTATGGGAGTGACTGCTCCCTTTTCTCTCCAATCCAATGAGGGTGGCATGTCGGTGAGATTTTGATCAAACCTTAACCCTTTGGTCGTGGAGTAACCCGGACATGGATTCGGAATGAAATTGCCTCTTATAGCCAGTATGAGTGGCTACAAACTCCTCAATGGTTAGATCAGCGAATGCATTAACACCTAAAGTGAACAACTTATTTGATGATGCATTGCCATTAAAATTCTCTATACGCTCAACATTTTTACTAAAAATGTTGAGACGCTTCTCCTTCTCTATCGATCCGTGTATACACGGCCATGTCGAGCCATCCAGAGCTCGTGCCTCTCGCGAATCGACAAGGACTTGTGATCGTCAAGAGGTCGAGCCAAGGACGGGGTGGCCCAAAGTCCCAAGAGGACGACTAAGGCAAAGCATAAGAGTTGGAAGTTTTGGTTTGTGAAAGCGACCATGTTAACAAGCCTCAAGAGTTAATTTTATGCTCTTAACTCTTAAGCTTCAAGTTTGATGAGTAGAATGTTATGAAAGTGTCTTACTTATATAGGCTACCTATGTTATGGTATATTATTGGTTTTTCTTTTTCTTAACCAATACATACGTTGTTAATTAATTGCGAGATCAACATCCATAGAAATTACATGGGTCGGTGACTACCGACTAGTGAGTATTTCCAAGTCAAAGTGATATTTTTCGGAAAAAATGGTATGTAATGTGATTCGACCGATAAGTAAACGATGACTGAGTAGTGATTATCTCCCTAAATTTATCGGATGTTCAATCTTTAGAAAGTTATGCACAAGTGCACTATCATCTATGGACGTAAGTTATGCTCCAAAAATTAGAAAAAAAAAACTATGGACGTAAGTTGCAAGGTTATATACATAATACATTAGGCGAGTAATTACGCTTCCATCTCGCAGCCAATCACGATAGATTACTTCTCTTCCTTCTTCTTTCTCTCTCATTTGGCCGTCTTTAAAAGTTGATTTTGTTATTTTTTCACCATATTTTTTGAAATTCTCTTCCTTTCTTTTTCATTCTTTCTTTTTGTTTTTCAAGTTTTAAAACTATAAACCATGTACTCTCTCCGTCCCATAATATAAATCCTGTTTTCTTATAAGGTATCCAAAATATAAGTCCTCTTTTTATTTTCAATTAATAATTATGCCTACAATACCCTCTTAAATATAATTTAATTCCCAAAATGTACTCATAATTTCACCTCGATCTCAATGCACCATTATTAATGACAAAATGAAATCTTCTACCTCATTTAACTTCTCTACACACTAAACCATGTAACATTAAATGTTCAGTTTTTTTTTGTTAAA
Source organism: Beta corolliflora (assembly GCA_947648045.1). NCBI lineage: Eukaryota > Viridiplantae > Streptophyta > Magnoliopsida > Caryophyllales > Amaranthaceae > Beta > Beta corolliflora. Next base: position 854,418 of record CANSZD010003249.1, read on the forward strand.
AAGAAAATAATGTAAGTTTTTCCCAATAAAAATGAATCTATTTATCCAAATAAAATAAGATTCCACTTAAATAACAGAATCATGACTTATATTATGGGACGGAGGGAGTACTACTTTCGACACTTGACTTCATAAATTGTTAGAGTAAATTTTTCAATGGAAAAGTTTATCGTATTTACCACCTTCAACCTAACTATATTTTTTTTGTGCCCCCACTGGGGACCCCATGGTAAGATGAATGGCCCTGCCTGATTAACACCTCTCGCAGGTTAACCCGGCCTGGGTTTACGGGCAGACACTTTAAGATTGAGGGGGATGGTAAGGGAAAACTCTCTCCCAAAGTGCCCCTAGTGGAGATATATTTCAACTACTTTAGGGTATACATTCCAAAGGATGAACTTACAAAAAAAGGGATCACTTCATAAATTTTACTTCGGAAACTTTGTCAATATGTACCTTATATGTTACAGTTTTTGTAAAAAAAACACCTTTATATATTTTTTTTATTGTGAGAAAGCATCTTACTCTCCCCGTCTTTTAAAATCTCACTTAATACCTATAGGCACAATATTTTAGGCAAAACGAAAGAGAATAAATATACTTTTTGGGTCCACTTGCATTAAATAAATAGGAATGTTTGAGGAGAGAGAACATTTAGTCCACTTTTTGGGTCCACTTGAATTACATAAATATAAATAGGAAACAAAAGTGTATCATAGACCAATAAACTAATATATTTATTTTACAAAGATATGAATAAAGTAAAGTGAGTAGAACTTCACATAATGAACTGAAATGAAAAGTAAGTAGCACTTCAAGAAACGGAGGGAGTACATGACAAATTCTATCAAAATAGCTACTTTATTTGTCGTTGGATTTCGACCGAAAAGTCTAGTCTTTCAATTAAAAAGTTCAGGTAATTGAAAAATTGGATTTTGATTTTGATATGATATTTAAACATAGATATTTATTGGATTGTTGCTCAAATTATTTTTAGGATTTTTGTATATAAATACTTCCTTTTCTTTAACCAGTTTCATGTATAAATACCACCTCATGTGTTTTTTTATTTTTTATTTTTTTTACCATCTTTTTAAAACTAGCTCACTAATATATTGTGGTGGGAAGATCGAAAAAGGTGATCACTAGGGGAGTGAAGGAGAAAATATGGAAGAAGCTTCATAGATGGAAAAGGATGATGCTATCTAAAGCAGCTAGGGAGGTCATGATAAAGGTTGTGGCCCAATCTCTTCCTACCTACGCTATGAGTGTGTTTAAGTTCCCATCTTCTTTTTGTGATGAGATCAGGTCTCTTATTTCTCAGTTCTGATGGGGTCAAAAAGTGGTGAGAGGAAAATTCATTGGGTGGCTTGGAAAAAGTTGTGTAGGCCTAAAAGTGGGGAGGGGGGGTATGAGATTTCGAGATATGAAGATGCTTAATTGGGCTTTGTTGGGGAAGCAAGGGTGGCGCCTTGTAATGAACCCGGGTAGTTTGATTGATCAACTTTACAAGGCTCGTTATTATCCGACCACTTTTTTTCTTGATGCGAAGCTAGGAGCTAACCCGAGCTATACTTGGAGAGGCATATGGGAGGCTCATTGGTGGTACTGAAGAGGGATATGAGGTGGAGAGTGGGTGATGGTGAGAAGATTAGGGTGTGGCACAATGCTTAGATCCCAGGTTCTCAGTCGCGCAAGGTCTTGTCTTCACGTGGCGAAGCATGCTCGGATCTTGAGATTGGTTCTTTAATTGACCCTATCTCTAGAAGTTGGAATGAGGTACTTCTTTCTCAATTATTTCATCCGTTTGAAGTTGATAGGATCGGATATTGAGTATTCCGTTGAGCCATCGTCTCCCGGAAGATACTATTTTGTTAGGATTTGGAGAAGAATGAAATTTATTCTGTGAAATATGCTTATCATGCTATAGTGAATGATGCTTGGTTGTTGAATGAAGAGACTTCCTCCTCAATTGATGACTTGTGGAAAATTATCGTCTCCCTAGACTTCGCATTTGTTTACCTATTAGCCTTGCTTTACATCGTCGATTGAAACATATATCTCCTCATTGTAGTATCTGTGGGTTTGGTGAGGAAACGACATTTCATGCTATACATGCCTATGGCTTTGCGCAAGGGGTGTGGTAGGAGAGTTCTTTTGCTTTGTCTCCGCCTAGGGAGTGTGGGTCTTTGATGGAATGGTGGTCGAAGTGTTTTAAGGAGATGGAGAAGGAAGATGTGGACCTATTTCTAACGGTTTGTTGGGCCGTGGCACCATAGTGAGCAACAATGGAGCAAGAGTTCTCGCCGCCGACTGCGACGTTACTGTATGCAACGAAGACGTGCAAAGAGGCGAGGGAGGCTGAGGATCAGCGCCCGAAGGCGTTTGCGAGGATGCTGCAGCCCCATCTTGTGTGTTGGAGCGCTACAACTGATGGGCTGTGGAAGTGTAACATCGAAGCGGGGGTTGTCGGGGATGCTGGCGTGGGTGTGGGGGTGGTGTGTAGGGATGAAGCTAGGGTTGTGCACGGCTGCGCTGTGCTGCAGCAGCGTGTTGGATGGGAGACCCGCGTGGCAGAGGCTCGGGCAGTCTTGGAAGTTGTTCGACTGCGCGAGGAGACTTGGAGTTCGAAGGCTTGTCGTGGAGAGTGATTGTCTGCAAGTAATCAATGCGCTAAAGCTTAAGGAATCCGGGGCTAGTGATTTTCATTTGATCATAGATGATATTTTAGCTTTTATTTCTCATTTTGATGTTGTTATTTGGTCTTTTGTTAAACGTGCCGGTAATACGGTGGCTCATATGCTAGCACATTTCCAACCTGTGGAAATTGGCTATTGGTGTTGGGTGGACACTATCCCGGATGTTGTTGTTAGCTTTGCTGCTCATGATTTATTAAAGTAGTGCCCTCTTTTGGGTTTCCCCTCAAAAAAAAAACTAGCTCACTAAATACCACATTCACTTGCTCAGTGATGGCAAAGATGGGTTTTCAATTCAATTGCAAATTTGTTGCTCAAATCATGAGCATGCTGAACATATAAATAATACGGTAGTAAATTGTATCTCGGATAGAAAGTCAACTAACACGCCATTTATAATATCAAACTTAATATAAAATAAGAGCGTAATACAGTAAAAATTATATACATATTTTTGAGGATATCATAATTTATTATTTGCTAAATTGGGAATAATTTACCGCAAATAATAACTGCCTTAGGTTAATTATTGCTATTAAAGCTGTCCGTTTGGTTGATCATCTGAAACCTATCGAAAATTGAATCGAATTAAACTAAATTAAATTGACCCATAACGCGAATTGAACTCGAAAGTAAAAATCGAAACCCAATTACAATTGAGTTGAAATCTAACTAAAACGAAAATAAATACAAGAAACCGAAAAGTTGATCGAAGAAATTGTTATTTTATTAGGAACGATACAAGAGGGGGGGTGAATTGTATTGTGGGGAACAATAAGTCATTTTTGCAGAATGTAAACAAATGCGAAATACGAGGAAAACCTTCCTAGGCCTAAAAAGAATTAATTAAAAACCTCAACCCCGAGGGATTTTAAATACAACTCATCCACTAATAATAGGTCAACCCCTAAGTACAACCTATTACAATGAGTTCCTAATCTCTCTCTTTCTCTCGTTCCGCTAGGAATAACAATTCCCACAACTGTCCCTCAACTGTTGCTTTTTCTCTCTTGACTTCACTCAAAGTCCTCTCTCTAGCTTCACTCAAAGCTCACTCAAAAGCAGAATTTCTCTCAAAATCCCAACCAAATCAATTACAAATTCTTAAATTAACTCTAAGAGAAACGAACAACAAACTTAGAAACAGTGATGCTTATGATAACTCTTTATGGAACTGACTCAATAAAATACTTACTGCTCTCAAATATGCTCGGTTAATGTTACTCTAAATGATGATTGATATTTGTTTCGTAGGTTACAATGCAACATTTGACAAAATCCTTGCTTTTATTACACAAGTGTGAAAAACAAGTTACTCTAAAATGGAAAGTACAATAATCTTAACATACAAAAGGACTAATATGTGTATTCAGTTATGATAAGATCAATTCTGAAGTATAACATTTCATAAATAATTATTGCTTAATGTAGTGGTCTTAGAAAAGAGTATTGCCCTATACAGCATACTTGTGACGTTTAAAGAAATTACCTAATAAGTACGACATGTAATAAACGATATGATGCATGTGGCTTTTGGCTATATATCTAGCTTCTTCCATGTATGTAAAATCATATAGGATAAGAAGCATCCAAGGTGATGCCACATTGATTCCGATCTCTGATAATCTTCATATATCCATTTTCTCCCCAAGAATCTCCCCATGAATTCTTCAATAACCAATAATTATTTCCATCATTATCTGTGCCATACCCAACAATTGTAACAGCATGAGTCATGTCTTGGCCACACTCTCCATTGAACACTCCTCCATTGTAGTTCATGAACTCGAACCCACTACCGTCGATGCCAACGGAGACCGCTGCTGCGAAACCGCTTGCATTAGAGTTGCCTCGTCGTTCTGAGGAATGCTTTGGTACCCACTTATTGTCAATGCATTGAGGCTAGGACTTGATGCCTGGCACTGATACTGTGTAGCTTGGAATTGGTACTCGGCTTCCGTCGATAGGCCTTGGTTATCTTGGATGAATTCGAAAGCATTTTTCATCCATGGTTGGTTTGTACGCAATCAACGAGTTCCTGCTCAGAGAGTGAGATTAATTGTCCTGTTTTGATTTGATTTAGCCCTTCCACTGCTGCCACTGTTGAAAATGGCCAGCAACACCCTGTAAATTTTTTTAAGAAAAACATCATGAGAAAATTAATTCGATTTGGTGCTAGTTATGTTGCTTTTTAATTTTTCACAAATAACCTCATGTTTGCACGCAACATGAGGTAACCCCTAACTTGTAAAAATGTCGTAATATACTTTAGTATATCCCCTTGTAAATGACACAGAGTTTCGGAACATGCAAGTGAAAATAAATGTTATATTCCAAAAGGATGGAAGTATTCTAGTACAACGATAAGATGTAATACGTTATTGTGCAAATATATTTGATGCTATCTTACCACACTTCTTTTGGTCCTTTACATGAGTGACAGCTCCCTTTTCTCTCCAATCCAATGAGGGGGGCATATCAGTGAGGTTCTGATCAAACCTTAACCCTTTGGTCGTGGAGTAACCGGACATAGATTCGGAATGAAATTGCCTCTTATAGCCAGTATGAGTGGCTACAAACTCCTCAATGGTTAGATCAGAGAATGCATTAACACCTAATGTGAACAACTTATTTGATGATGCATTGCCATTAAAATTCTCTATACGCTCAACATTTTTACTAAAAATGTTGAGACGCTTCTCCTTCTCTATCTGATCCGTGTATACACGGCCATGTCGAGCCATCCAGAGCTCGTGCCTCTCGCGAATCGACAAGGACTTGTGATCGTCAAGAGGTCGAGCCAAGGACGGGGTGGCCCAAAGTCCCAAGAGGACGACTAAGGCAAAGCATAAGAGTTGGAAGTTTTGGTTTGTGAAAGCAGCCATGTTAACAAGCCTAAGAGTTAATTTTATGCTCTTAACTCTTAAGCTTCAAGTTTGATGAGTAGAATGTTATGAAAGTGTCTTACTTATATAGGCTACCTATGTTATGGTATATTACTGGTTTTTCTTTTTCTTAACCAATACATACGTTGTTAATTAATTGCAGATCAACATCCATAGAAATTACATGGGTCAGTGACTACTGACTAGTGAGTATTTCCAAGTCAAAGTGATATTTTTCGGAAAAAATGGTATGTAATGTGATTCGACCGATAAGTAAACGATGACTGAGTAGTGATTATCTCCCTAAATTTATCGGATGTTCAATCTTTAGAAAGTTATGCACAAGTGCACTATCATCTATGGACGTAAGTTATGCTCCAAAAATTAAGAAAAAAAAACTATGGACGTAAGTTGCAAGGTTATATACATAATACATTAGGCAGGTAATTACGCTTCCATCTCGCAGCCAATCACGATAGATTACTTCTCTTCCTTCTTCTTTCTCTCTCATTTGGCCGTCTTTAAAAGTTGATTTTGTTATTTTTTCACCATATTTTTTGAAATTCTCTTCCTTTCTTTTTCATTCTTTCTTTTTGTTTTTCAAGTTTTAAAACTATAAACCATGTACTCTCTCCGTCCCATAATATAAATCCTGTTTTCTTATAAGGTATCCAAAATATAAGTCCTCTTTTTATTTTCAATTAATAATTATGCCTACAATACCCTCTTAAATATAATTTAATTCCCAAAATGTACTCATAATTTCACCTCGATCTCAATGCACCATTATTAATGACAAAATGAAATCTTCTACCTCATTTAACTTCTCTACACACTAAACCATGTAACATTAAATGTTCAGTTTTTTTTTGTTAAAAAGAAAATAATGTAAGTTTTTCCCAATAAAAATGAATCTATTTATCCAAATAAAATAAGATTCCACTTAAATAACAGAATCATGACTTATATTATGGGACGGAGGGAGTACTACTTTCGACACTTGACTTCATAAATTGTTAGAGTAAATTTTTCAATGGAAAAGTTTATCGTATTTACCACCTTCAACCTAACTATATTTTTTTTGTGCCCCCACTGGGGACCCCATGGTAAGATGAATGGCCATGTCGAGCCATCCAGAGCTCGTGCCTCTCGCGAATCAACAAAGACTTGTGATCGTCGAGAGGACGAGCCAAGGACGGGGTGGCCTAAAGTCCCAAGAGGAGGACTAAGGCAAAGCATAAGAGTTGGAAGTTTTGGTTTGTGAAAGCAGCCATGCTAACAAGGCTAAGAGTCAATTTTATGCTCTTAACTCTTAAGCTTCAAGTTTGATGGCTAAAATGTTATGAAAGTGTCTTACTTATATAGGCAACCTATGTTATGGTATATTACTTGTTGTGACTCTAAAGTCAATGTTATTTTGATTATGATAAACACTCTATATGCTATAACATGTATGTGTGTAACAGTGATCTAAGAAAACTATCAAGATTGGATGTTCATGAAAGATCAAGACCTTGAAGATATGGAAGCTTAGGTCTAGTTATGTAGTCATGTTTATGCAATGTAATTAACGTATTGGAACTTTGTGCTAAACTAGAAATATGAAATTAGGATGATTAACTATTTTTTTTGAGTTAAGAAAATAGGTAATTATATTAATTTCATGTTTCTATTTTTAAAGAATATAAAAAGGGGAGTTTTTAATTTCGAAAATTAGTTTTGAAAGGAAAATATTTTTTACAAAGATTTTCGGATAAAGAGTTTTGTAAAACCTGATTTTAAAGAAAACGTTTCTTTAAAAATATTTTCGGAAAAAAAAGTCTTAAAAAATCTGATTTTTAAGAACAAGATTTTATAAAAGATAAAATGCGAAAAAATAGAAAAAGAAGAGTTTTAATAAAAAAATGATTTTAAAGAAAACATTTCTTTAAAAGATTTTCTAAAAAGATTGTTTGTAAAAAGAGAAAAACTGATTTTTAATGATAACGATTTTTATAAAGTTTGTTTAGATAAAAACTGATTTAAAATCTGATTTAGAGTTGGCATAAGATATGGAGGAATCATTATCTTACAAGGAGTAAAGGAAATCAGGTTTTTATAAAAGATAAAATTGGATTTTGAAAAGGAAAAGAATTTTATCCCTTTATTTTAAGAATAAAAATTGTTCAAAAAGATAATACATCTTGGAGAATGATTTTTATTCAGCTGATTGAATTATATAAGGGATAGAAATCATTGGAGCAAACCACGTTTTCAGATTTGGAGAGACAAAGATTTTGAGAGCTGAAAACGGACTCCCAGAGCACAGTGTACGGCACAGAGTTCTAGTAAGTTAAGGTTTCTAAACAAAGCTTGTAACGATCCTCTATTTGCTTGAATAAGAAGCACGTCTTTGAGGAATCTTTCTTTCTATAATTCTTATATTATAGGAGAGTAGCAACACTTAGGGTTAAGTGTTGGGGAGCACTACTAGAGTTAGTAGTGGGGGAATCGAATTGTATCAAGAGTTTGATATTTTACGATTCAAATAATAAAAGAGTAGTTTGTGTGGACGTAGATCTCAGAGGTGATATTGAACCACGTTAAATTCCAGTGTTTTATTATTTAATTTCATTGTTTTATATCGGTTGAGAAAAACATAAATCGGAGATTTTACGAGTGAATAACACAGTGCACGGCACTGTACCATAAGGGTGTTTTTGCGAAAATCGATTAGATTTAGCCACTCAATTTAACCCCCCCTTCTTGAGTGTCAACTTGTGTTCCAACAAGTGGTATCAGAGCGGGCTATTCTCGAAAGGCTCATCCCTAGAGAATAGAAGTCATGAACATGCAAGATGACTCTCGAGATAGACACACAAAGTGTCCGATTTTTAACGAAAAGACTACGGATGGTGGAAGGCTAAGATGAGGATCTACATCCAAGGATTGGACTATGAATGCTGGAAAATCATAAGGAAAGGACCAATCCTTATCCAAGCCAAAAACGCTGAAGGAAAGATGGTCGACAAGGATGAAGACGACTACAATTCAGTTGACTATGCAAAAGCCGAAAAAAACTTCAAAGCTATGAGTATTCTCCAATATGGAATTGGACCTGATAAATACTCAAGGATCTCGGCTTGTACTACAGCAAATGAAATACGGGACACGCTGGAGTTGGCCCACGAAGGTACGAATGAGGTAAAACAATCTAGAATAGATTTGCTTGTCCAACAATATGAATTGTTTACTATGAATAAGGACGAATCTATTAAAGAAATGTTCACTAGATTTACACTAATCACTAATGAATTACGTTCTCTAGGAAAACATATACTTCTGAAGATTTAGTGAGAAAGGTGTTAAGAAGTTTAACAAATCGATGGCTCCCAAAAATAACCGCTATTCAAGAAGCTAAAGATTTGACTAAACTTTCACTAGAACAACTTATTGGATCATTAATGACTCATGAACTTGTCTTAGATTCTAAAACTAATGAACCAAAAAGTAAAGGTATAGCCTTGAGAACTGAATTGGAAATTGAATATAGTGATAGTGATGATGATATTGATTTTCTTACTAGGAGATTTAAAAAATTTCTCAAAAAGAACGAAAACAACAATCCTAGAAAATATGAAAATTTCAAAGGTAAGAGCACTACCTCTAACTTAAGAAAAGTGCTACTAATTCGGGTTGTTTCAAGTGTGGAGAGTTAAATCACAGGATTAAAGAATGTCCCTTATGGGATGATGAGAAGCCCAAAGGAAGAAGGGAGCAATCGAAGAAAGAATTCAAAAAGGCAATCATTGCTGCCGTTTGGGGAGATTCGGATTCTAACGAAGAACAGTCGGAAGCACAGTGCCATGAGGAAAAATTATGTCTGAATGCTATACAGACATCACAGAGAAAGGCACAGTACCAGGACGACTCTGGCTTGTGTCTAATGGCGAAAAGTTCGAACTCCCAAGATGAAACTGAAGACAGTGAGGTAAGTCTTCTTTCTCTAAAACCTTCAATACATCTTCTTTCAAAAAACCAACTTGTTACTTTGCTTGGAAATATCATTGATGATTGTCAAGAAATGAATGATGATTTTTCAATCATGAAAAAGGAAGTAAAAAATTTAACTAAGCAAAAGATTGGGTTGGAATTGGAATATAAGGATTTATTAAAGGACTGTAAAGAACTGATGAAGAAGACTGATGAACTTGAAAAAATTATTGAAGAGAAAGATACTGAGATAAACGCTCTAAGATACGAAAAGTCTCTTGCTAACGAATTCGTAAATGACACAGTGCCATACACTGTGTTAGAAGCTTAAAAATCGAGTCTTGAAAAGCAAATTGAATCGCTAAATCATGAGTTAGTTGAACTAAAGAATTCAAGACAGAAATCAAGAATTGTTCCACTAATGCTGCCTAGTGATGCTAAGATAAGTGAAGAACTTGATAAAGCCAAGAGAGAATTAGAAATTTCGAGAAAAAGATATAGTGATCTAAATACTTCTGTTGAATTCTTAGAATCACAATTGACTATTGCTCGAAAAATGTATGAAAAGTGGTCGTATGGTCTAAAAGCTCTCGATTATTTGTCTAGTACAACTAACAATCAAATCAAAACTGGTTTGGGATATACAGGTTGCTACAGTGTACGGCACAGTGCCAAAATTTTTGAAAGAGACTTTCGTAAAAGAAAATATGTCGATCTACCTGAATATTTGATTTGCAACTTCTGTGGAAAGAATGGACATCTTATGGATAATTGTAATGTCAAGAAAAAGAGTGTTGCGAAAAATGTAAAGTATGTAACTCAAATATGGGTTAGAAAAGACTTATTAGAAGCTCAACGAAAGAAAAAGGGACCCAAACATATTTGGGTTCCTAAAATTAACAAGTGATCTTTTTGCAGGCAAACGTGAGAGGAACGGCCTATGGTATCTCGGCAGTGGGGCTGCTCAAGACATATGATCGATGATAAATCTCAATTCCTCTCACTAGTAGCCTACCATGGAGGTTGTGTTACATTTGGCGACAACACAAAGGGAGAAATAAGTGGTATTGGAAACGTCGGTAATTCCCAAACACACTCCATAGAGAATGTGATGTTGGTAAGTGGTTTGTAAAAAATTTGTTAAGCATATCCCAATTGTGTGATCATGGTAATTCTGTTGAATTTCATGCGTGAATATTTTACAATACAATTTGTGGCTTTAAGATTAATTTCTGGAAATTAGTTGAGTATTATGCTTGTTGTCCTCCTTTAAATATGTTAATTAGTGTGTTGATGAATGTCTTTGTGAAACACTGTGAGAAAAAGTCTACTTGGTATAAAAAGGACTCGTAATGGTCTAATGATGCTGTCCTAATATCATGATCCTAAGTTGTCGAACTAATGAGCTATATGATCCTAAGTTGCCGAGGTATTGAGCTATGAAATGCTAATTCTTTCTCCTATGCGGCAAGCTTGATCATTATCCCGATATTCTGATTTCTATTTATGAGTTTGACATTCGTGCCTCATTATTTCTTTCTTTCATATGTCTCACCTTATCGTCATTTCCCTATTATTATCCTTCTTTACCTCACCCATTGATCCAAAGTTCAACAAGTGCTTTTAATCTTGATTAATAATAATTTAAGGGGCAAGAACATCTTGATAAGATGACGGAAGAAAAAGACACATCAGTTAAGGGGGAACATGAAAAGGTTGGAATGAAACATTACGTGAAAGAATGAAAAGTATTGATTCACACTGTGCAAGGCACAGTGCCAGGAGATGTATCAAAAGGAAAATAAGGTCCGAATTAACTTATTATCTTTGATCTCTTATTGATTGACTCTAATAATATTGTATGGTCTGATTCTCCTTCATAAAAAAAAGAAAAAAGAAAAGAAAAGGAGAGTAAGACACTTATTTTAGATAAGTCATAGAGTTCAATTCAAATGTGAAGAAAATTATCAAAGTTTTGAAGATCATCATTTTGGATTCCAGTATATCCGAAGATTAGTTATATTTGGAAGGGAATAGATTGTTCTCTGGCACAGAAACACACACAGTGCCACAGTGAAGAAAGTCCTATGATGTTTATTTGCGGAAGTTGAAAATCTTAAAAGAAAGGTTTAAGCACTTGTTGAGCCAATTGCCATTTCAAATCTTCAAGCTTGCATTACCTATCTTTTTCTTACTTTCTTAGCTATTAGCCATGATCCTTCATGATTATTTCTTGCTTCATAACTTCGGATTGTGAGTTGGATTATTTTTTGCTTAATGACTTCGGATTGTGAGTTGGATTATGACATAACACCAGCATACTTAGTATCTATTGCTTGAGCTACTTGCATTATTTTGCTGACTATATCTCAATTTGACTCGCTAAACATGTTGATGCTCTCCTTTTTGATAATGTCAAAAGGGGGAAGATAGGTATAATACTTAGACTAATAAACATGTTGATGCTCTCTTTTATGGTTATCCTAATAAACATGTTACTTGTGAAATAATGGTGCATATTTTGAGGGGGAAGTATTATTTGTTTGTCATCATCAAAAAGGGGGAATTTGTTGTGACTCTAAGTCAATGTTATTTTGATGATGATAAACACTCTATGCTATAACATGTATGTGTGTAACAGTGATCTAAGAAAACTATCAAGATTGGATGTTCATGAAAGATCAAGAACTTGAAGATATGGAAGCTTAGGTCTAGTTATGTTCTTAGTCATGTTTATGTTATCTAATTAACGTTTTGGATTTTGGTGCTAAACTAGAAATATGAAATTAGGATGATTAACTATTTTTTTTTTAGTTAAGAAAATAGGTAATTATATTAATTTCATGTTTCTATTTTTAAAGAATATAAAAAGGGGCGTTTTTAATTTCGAAAATTAGTTTTGAAAGGAAAATATTTTTTACAAAGATTTTCGGATAAAGAGTTTTGTAAAAACTGATTTTAAAGAAAACGTTTCTTTAAAAATATTTTTTCGGAAAAAAGAGTTTTAAAAAATCTGATTTTTAAGAACGAGATTTTATAAAAGATAAAATGCGAAAAAAAAGAAAAAGAAGAGTTTTAATAAAAAACTGATTTTAAAGAAAATATTTCTTTAAAAGATTTTCTAAAAAGATTGTTTGTAAAAAGAGAAAAACTGATTTTTAATGATAACAATTTTTATAAAGTTTGTTTAGATAAAAACTGATTTAAAATCTGATTTAGAGTTGGCATAAGATATGGAGGAATCCTTATCTTACAAGGAGTAAAGGAAATCGAGTTTTTTATAAAAGATAAAATTGGATTTTGAAAAGGAAAAGAATTTTATCCCTTTATTTTAGGAATAAAAATTGTTCAAAAAGATAATACATCTTGGAGAAGGATTTTTATTCAGCTGATTGAATTATATAAGGGATAGAAATCATTGGAGCAAACCACGTTTTCAGATTTGGAGAGATAAAGATTTTGAGAGCTGAAAACGGACTCCCAGAGCACAGTGTATTGCACAGAGTTCTAGTAAGTTAAGGTTTCTAAACAAAGCTTGTAACGATCCTCTATTTGCTTGAATAAGAAGCACGTCTTTGAGGAATCTTTCTTTCTGTAATTCTTATATTATAGGAGAGTACCAACACTTAGGGTTAAGTGTTGGGGAGCACTACTAGAGTTAGTAGTGGGGGAATCGAATTGTATCAAGAGTTTGATATTTTACGATTCAAATAATAAAAGAGTAGTTTGTGTGGACGTAGATCTCAGAGGTGAGATTGAACCACGTTAAATTCCAGTGTTTTATTATTTGATTTCATTGTTTTATTGTTTGATTCATTTTCGGTTGAGCAAAAACATAAATCGGAGATTTTACGAGTGAATAACACAGTGCACGGCACTGTGCCATAAGGGTGTTTTTGCGAAAATCGATTAGATTTAGCCACTAAATTCACCCCCCTTCTTGAGTGTCAACTTGTGTTCCAACATTACTGCATTTTCTTTTTCTTAACCAATACATACGTTGTTAATTGCAGAACATCCATGGAAATAACGTGGCTCAGTGACTAGTGAGTATTTCCAAGTCAAAGTGTTTTTCGTTTCGTAAAAAATGGTATGTAATGTGAATGGGCCGATAAGTAAACGATGACTATCTCCTTAAATTAAATTTCTCGGATGTTCAATCTTTAGAAAGTAAAGCACAAGTGAACTATCATTTGGCCCAAAAATTAAAAAATTCTATGGACGTAAGTTGCAAGGTTATGTACATAATACATTAGGCAGGTCATTACGCTTCCAACTCGCAGCCAATCACGATAGTTACTTCCTTCTCTTCCTTCTTCTTCTTTCTCTCTCATTTGGCCCTCTTTAAAAGTTGGTTTTTTTTGCCATGTTTTTAAAAATTCTCTTCCTTTCTTTTTCATTCTTAGCTTTCTTTTCTTTTTCTACTTTTAAAACCATAACTAGGGGTGTTAACGAGCCGAACCAAAACCGAGCCCGGGGTTGCTCGGCTCGATTTGTTACAATATACCTTAAAGCTGAACTTGAGTTAAAAACTATATTACATATATTCTATAAATACATTTAGCCTACTAAGTTTGAGTTTTTTCACAAGTACTGTACAAATTTTAAATATAACTTTTCATTTAATTTCTATAATATGAAAAATAATATAAGTAAAACATATTGCGAGTCTGCTCACGAACTTTTCCAATCGAACTTTGCTATGCTCGGTTCTAGAAAATTTCGAGCCGAGTTCGAATAATTTGCGAGCCAGCTAGGCTCATTAACACCCCTAACCACAACCCATGTACGACTTTCAACACTTGACTTTATAAATTCTTAGAGTATATTTTTCAATGGAAAAGTTTATCGTATTTACTACCTTCAACTTAATTAAATATATATTTCAACTACTTTAGGGTATATATTCCAAAGGATGAACTTACGAAAAAGGAGATCACTTCAGAAAATTTATACTCTGGAAATTTTGTCAAAAAGTATCTTATATGTTACAGTTTTGTAAAAAAACACCTTTATATATATTTTTTTATTGTGAGAAAGCATCTTACTCCATCTGTCTTTTCAAGTCTTACTAATAACTATAGACACGGTATCTTAGGTAAAAGGAAAGAGTTCTTTTGGGTCTACTTGTATTAAATGAATAGGAATATATGAGGATCGGAGAGAGAACATTGGGTCCACTTTTTAGGTCCAATTGCATTACATAAATATAAATAGGAAACAAAAGTAGATCATAAACCAATAAACTAATAATATTTTTTTTACAAAGATAGATTTAAAGTAAAGTGAGTAGAGCTTCACATAACAGACTAAAATAGAAAGTAAATAACACTTCAAAAAACGAGAGAGTAAATGACAATTTCTATCAAAATAGCTACTTTGTCATTGGATTTCTGCCGAAAAGTCTAGTCTTTCAATTAAAAAATTATGGATAATTCAACAATAGGATTTCGATTTTGATATGATATTTGAACACATATATTTATGGGATTGTTGCTCAAATTACTTTGGATTTTTTAACTGGAATAATACAAACTTTGGCCCGTTCTCTCGCAATAATACAAACTTTTGATTATTTTTTAATAATACAAACTTTGGGCCAAAATTCCTCGTGAGGGTCATGACCGGTTCCTAACTTGTTGGTGTAGGTAAAATGCATACGTGGCACTCTCTAGGATACGTAGCGCTTTTCTATTGGTTGATTTTTTTAAATTTGAAAAAAAAAACCCTTCTTTTTCCTCTCACCCACCCCACCCCGGCACTTGACCCCGCCGAGGCGAAACCACCTTCATCACCACTCTTAACTTTCTCTCTCCTCCCATCAATGGCGAAATTCTTTCTCCTCTCTCCCAATCCCTCCCAGGTGAAGGAAATCTCTTCATCAAACTCACAAAACTCGACAAAATCGAAGGCGAAGCTTTCTCTTTCGATTCTCTTCGAAGCCGAATTTCGGAAAGTGGGTAAGATTTTTGTGGGTAATTTACCATTGTGGATAAAAAAACCCAGAAGTTACTGAGTTTTTCCGGCAATTTGGGCTGATTGAGAATGTGATTGAGAAATCGGCATTAAAGCTGTGGAGTTTGATGGGGGTGGAGTTTCATGGCTGGTGGGATCAGGGGTGTCAAAGTGATTTCTCCTCTCCTGAATTCACAAAAGTAGCACACCCAAAAACTTCATACCAACGCGCGCATAAAACATGGTGAGTACTCTCTACTCTTACTCTTTTTCTTCTCAATTTTTCAACCTGCAAATTCTATTCAAACTCCATTTTTCTTGCTTCTTGAGTAATTAAAGGGAGATTCATCTGAAGAACTCAAACCATTATTCGATTACAGCCGAGTACAACCCTCTAATTTCGTCGACCTTGAAGATTTACCCCCTCAATTTCTCTCTCCTCTCCTTTTTTTTCGTTTTCTCGCTCTTAAATTTCATGAATTTTTGTTGTTTTTCTTAAACAGAGGATTCAGATTCTTCTTCTTCATCGCCGAAACGCAAAAAAATTTCGAATGTATCTCTCATTTTTCCGACGCTTTGATTTTCTCTTATTTGAATTGGTTAATTTTGTTCTTTAATTATTTTTGTGTTGTTTTTGGTGGTTACGGGTGGATCAGGGGTGGTTCGGGGTGGTGTTTGGGGTGGTTTCGGGGCTAGTGGGTTCAAGTGGTCGGTGGCTTCGGGGTTACGGGTGGGTTTACGAGATGGGGTTACGGGTGTTGTTTTTTGGTGGATGGGGGTGGCCGGGCTTCGGTGTTGCCTGTTATGGTGGGGGAGGGAGTGGGGTTGGAGGTGGGGGCAAGGCGGGGGTGGTTTCAGTGGGTTGGGGAGGGGGAGGAAAGAGGGAAAGTTTTATCGGAGGAGCGAGTGGTTTCATTCGTGGTGGGGCAAGGCGAGGGTGGTTTCATCGGAGGCGGAGCGCGGTGGTTTCATCCGTGGTGGGGGCAAGACAGGGACGTTTCGTGGCAGTGGGGTGGAGGAGATGTCGGGGGTTGGTGGTGGTTTAGGTGGGTGGTGGGTACGGCGTCGAAAGGTGGCTTCGGTGGTGGCTATAGGGTGGGGGAGGGGCCGAGGTGGTTCGGTTGGGTGGAGGCTTGGGGAGGAGGGAGAAAGAAGAAATATTATTTTGTAATTTTTTTTTTACCTGTTTTACAGGTTCCAAGTCAACTTGACTTACTGGAGGAATTTTGATGCAATGTTTGTATTATTAAAAAATAATCAAAAGTTTGTATTATTGCTAGATAACGGGCCAAAGTTTGTATTATTCCAGTTAAAAAATCCAATTACTTTTAGGATTTTTATATTATTAACTCCTTTTTTTTAACCCGTTTCATGTATAAATACCACCTCGGGTGTTTTTTTTTTTTTTGGATTTTTCCATCTTTTTTCAACTAGCTCACTTAATGTTACCACATTCACTTGCTCTGTGACTGGGAAAATGGGTGTTCAATTAAATTGCAAATTTGTTGCCCAAATCATCAGCATGCGGGACATTTAAATAATATAGTAGTAAATTGTATCTCGGATAGAAATCAACTAACACGCCATTTATAATATAACTAGTATTTTGGTCCGGGCGATGCCCCGGGTCAGTTACAATTATAAAATATATTATTATTTATAAAGCTCATACATAATTTGATTACCTTTTCGTAATATTTTGTCTAGTGCGAAATTGAAAAATGGATGTTATGGCATGACAAATTATTTTTTAAAAAACTTATAAGGAATTTGGGATAAAAATAACAATTTCAATGGAATTAGGGTAAGAGAATGTTATTACTTAATAAAAGTATTAGAGATCAAAAAGTTTATTTATGTCTTTTTATAATTACATATAATTATAAGACTTTATTATGTTTTACTTTGAAATATTAAGCATTGAAATTGTAGTGGATTAGTGGTTAAACTCTCACATTTCATTTCAAAGGTCATGTCTTCGAATCCTAGTAACTACATATTGTTCATATTTTTAAATGAGATTATAAACATGTGTATTAGAAGCTTGAGAAGAGTGTCACGTGACATCGTTCCTTTGATAGGAACACCTTTTAATATATTTGTATAGATATCAAACTTAATATAAGGCTAAGAGTGTAAAAAAAAATATACATGTATATTACTCTATCATATTTTATTTGCTAAATTGGGGATAATTTGCCGCAAGCACTAACTTCATTAGGTTAATTATTGTTATTAAAGCTATCAGTTTGGTTGATCAACTGACGGGTTGAACTGAAATCGACTGAATATTGAACTGAATTCAACTACATTGAATTGACCCATAACTATCATGAACTGAAAAAAATTGAACTAAAACTGAATTGAACTGAAAATGGAAAATTGAACCAAATTACGGTAGCCGAAAACGAACTAAAACTGAAAATAAATGCAAGAAACTGAAAAGTTGATGGAAGAAATTGTTATTTTATTAGGAACGATACCAGAGGGGGTGAATTGTATTGTCTGAAACAATGATATTTTTGCAGAATTTAAACAAATGTGAAAGGAACAAAAGTAAACAAACGAGAGATTTTACGAGGAAAACCTTCCTAGGCCTAATAAGAAGTTAAAATCTCGACCCTGCGGGATTTTAAACACAACTCATCCACTAATAGTAGGCCAAACCCTAAGTACAACCTATTACAATGAGTTCCTATTCTCTCTCTTTCTCTCGTTCCACTAGGAACAACAATCCATCAACTGTTGCTTCTTCTCTCTTGACTTCACTCAAAGTCCTCTCTCTAACTTCACTCAAAGCTAACTCAAATACATAATTTCCCTCAAAATCCCAACCAAATCAATTACAAATTCTTAAATTAACTCTAAGAGAAACGAACAACAAACTTGGAAACAGTGTTGCTTATGAGAACTCTTTATGGCACTGACTCAATAAATTGGTGAATGCTCTGAAATATGCTCGGTTAGTGTTACTCTAAATAATGATGGATATTTATTTCGTATGTTACAATGCAACATTTGACAAAATCCATGTATGCTTTATTATACAACTGTAGAAAACAAGTTACTATTAGATGGAAATTGCAATAATCTTAACATACAAAAGGATAAATATGTGTATTCAATTATAATAAGATCAATTACAAGTATAACATATCATAAATAATTAATGCTCCATGTAGTGGTCTTAGAATAGAGTATTGCTCTATATGGCATACTTGTGATGATTAAAGAAATGACCTAATAAACACGATAAGCCAACCCAAAACATTCACCAAAATTAGCCCATGCATGCATCTTTTGGCTATATATCTAGGTTCTCCCATGTATGTAAAATCATATAGGATAAGAAGCATCCATGGCAATGCCACATTGATTCTGATCTCTGATAATCTTCATATATCCATTTTCTCCCCAAGTTTCTCCCCAAGAATTCTTCAACAACCAATAATTAGTCCCATCAGTATCTGTGCCATACCCAACAAGTGTAACAGCATGAGTAATGTCTTGGCCACACTCTCCATTGAACACCCCTCCATTGTAGTTCTGGAACTCGAACCCACTACCGTCGATGCCAACGGAGATAGGCTGCTGCGAAACCGCTTGCATTAGAGTTGCCTCGTCGTTTGGAGTAATGTCACTACATCGCCGCTAGAATATGTTGCCTGGCACTGACCCTGTGTAGCTTGGTATCGGTACTCTTCTTCCCTCGATAGGCCTTGGTTTTGTTTGATGAACTCGAAAGCATATGTCATCGCGCCTCCTCCACAACCATGGTTGTTTTGTACGCAATCGAGGAGTTCCTGCTCTGAGAGTGAGATTAATTGTCCTGTTTTGATTTGATTAACCCTTCCACTGCTGCCACCGTTAAGAATGCCCAGCAACACCCTGAAAATTTTTTAAATAAAAGAAAGCATCATGTGAAAGCTTTTTCAATTTGTTGCTAGTAATAATGTCACTTTTTGCACATAAAAAAGGGATTTTATACCACATATGCGGTATGCCTGTGTTTTATTCTTTGCACTAACAAATTAAATAACCTCATGTTTGCCTGTGTTTTATTTTTTGCACTAACAAAATAACCTCATGTTTGCACGCACTGACGCACTCTGTCCTAAGGTAACCCCTAATTTGTAAAATGGCATAGAATAATTTACTTATATTCCTATATAATTAAATTCACATATTTAAATACTATGAATGACACAAACAGTTTTGGTACATGTAAGATAGTGAAAAGATAACATTTCAAAATTATAAAGGATGGAAGCATTCTAGTAGAAGAATAAGATGTTATTAATCATGTAGGTATATTTGATCTTATCTTACCACAATTCCCTTGGTACTTTACGGGAGTGACAGCTCCCTTTTCTCCAATCCAATGAGGGTGGCATGTCAATGAGATTTTGATCAAACCTTAACCGCCTTTGGTCGTGGAATAACCAGACATGGATTCGGAATGAAATTGCTTCTTATAGCCAGTATGAGTGGCTACAAACTCCTCAATGGTTAGATCAGAGAATGCATTAACACCTAATGTGAACAACTTATCTGATGATGCATTGCCATTAAAATTCTCTATACGCTCAACATTTTTACTAAAAATGTTGAGCCGCTTGTCCTTCTCTATCTGATCCGTGTATACACGGCCATGTCTAGCCATCCAGAGCTCGTGCCTCTCGCGAATTGACAAGGACTTATGATCGTCGAGAGGACGAGCCAAGGACGAGGTGGCCAAAAGTCCCAAGAGGAGGACTAAGGCAAAGCATAAGAGTTGGAAGTTTTGGTTTGTGAAAGCAGCCATGTTAACAAGCCTAAGAGTTAATTTTATGCTCTTAACTCTTAAGCTTCAAGTTTGATGAGTAGAATGTTATGAAAGTGTCTTACTTATATAGGAAACCTATGTTATGGTATATTACTGGTTTTTTCTTTTTCTTAACCAATACATACGTTGTTAATTAATTGCAGAACATCCATAGAAATAACATGGGTCAGTGACTAGTGAGTATTTCCATGTCAAAGTGATATTTTTCAGAAAAATTGGTATGTAATGTGATTCGGCCGATAAATAAACGATGACTGAGTATCTCCTTAAATTTATGGGATGTTCAATCTTTAGAAAGTAAAGCACAAGTGCACTATCATCTATGGACGTAAGTTATGCTCCAAAAATTAAGAAAAAAACTATGGACGTAAGTTGCAAGGTTACTTACATAATACATTAGGCTTCTTTCTTCTTTTTCTCTCATTTGGCCCTCTTTAAAAGTTGTTTTTTCTTTTTACCATATTTTTTAAATTCTCTTCCTTTCTTGTGTTTTTCTAGTTTTAGAACTATAACCCATGTACAACTTTGGACACTTGACTTCACAAATTCCTAGAGTAAATTTTTCAATGAAAAAGTTTATCGTATTTACTACATTTAACCTAACTATATAGTTCAACTACTTTAGGGTATGTATTCCAAATGATGAACTTAGAAGAAAAGGGGATCACTTCAGAAAATTTATACTTCGGAAATTTTGTCAAAAAGTACCTTCTATATTACAATTTTTGTAAAAAAACACTATTATATATATTTTTTAATAGTGAGAAAGCATCTTACTCCCTCTGCCTTTTCAAGTCTGTTAGTCTAGTACGAACACACTACCAACTACAAGAGAGGGGTGAATTGTAGTTGAGGGGAAATCTTTAAACTAATTTGTGGAATTATAAACAACTAAGAGAAATAGAGGATTGACACAAAGGTTTTACTTACAAGGTACTTCGTAGGCCTAATAGGAAGAACCTTGACCACGAGGGATTTGGACTCTTGACTACTCTAATTAATAATAGGCCAAATGACTCGATACAACCTATTAATGGACCTCACTCAGGTTCCTCTAAGAACTTGTTTCCCGTCACTTAGTTCCCCCGAACTAGTGAACTTCTCTTGACTTCACTAGAAGTCTTCTCTTTCTCTCTTTCTCTTTTTCACTTGATTACAAAGACATTCTTTGTTTTTTTTCACTCACCCAACACTCAAAAGTATTACACAATGAATTACTAATGAAGAGGAGTAAATTACAAGAAAAACTTTCTAAGTAATAAATCTTGAGAATGCCTGAAAGTTGTATATATTTTCGAACAATAACTTCTCTTATATAGTCTTTGCAACTTCTTGTTCTTCAAGCATATTACTCCACGTTTTGTCTCTGCTTGTATTTAGGCTTCATGGCTCACGAACTGACTGCACTATCTCCACTATTTTTGCAACGGGATTAACAACCTTCCACTAGCCATTGTGGTAGACAATCCAGCGAGTGGTAAGAGGAATTCTCGCCCCACTCTCCTTCTTTGTAGGCACAATTATTTCAACCTATTTTCCAAAATAGAAACCACAACAAACTCTAACAACAAAGAATATTTTTTACAAAAGATCCTAAGCTACTAGAATCATTAATCATACCATAGCATATAAATCGAGTATTAATTTATATTCTAAACATATAATATCTTGATTATATTAAATACCCATTAATTTTTCTCTACAAGATAAAATTATATAGAAGCATAAAAGATATATGAAGTATTTTTGGGATTTTTATTTATTTTTTAAATAATAACTATACAAGATAAATGATTATTTGTCATCATCAAAATAGGGAGGACATGAATTAATGGGAAATAGAAAGGAAAAAAGAAATGAAGAGAGATAAAGTTAGAGAGAGAAAAAAGAGAAAAAAGCTCCCAACCACCCAGCCCCTTGAAACCCTAGCTCGCAAGAAAAAATCCCCAAATCAATTTAGTACCATTTCTGCCCAAATTCAATCAACTAAATGCAATTTCAGCACGAAAGCTCTGTCATTAGTCTTAATTGTGGTATTCTGGTTACCTAATTTTGTATATAATTTGCTTTCTCTCTTCTGTCATAATTACAGCAAGACGAAAACTAGTTGTAGCTTTGTTAATTACCTTCCTAAATGTTGGCAGGGCTATAAGTATAGCTATGGAGTAATTCTTCCGCTTTTTCCCACTAAAGTAGCTAAACCCCCTTCAATTTTGATTAGGTGGCTCCAGTTTTTAGGTTTCAAGTACAAATTTCGAGCTAGGGTTAGGGTTCTATTTTTTGGGGATGGGATTGATCATTTATTTCCCCAATTGAGTGTGAGTGTCCTTAAATTTTTTTGGTTTACTTTCATCATTTCGTTGCTCAGTGCTGAGTTGGTAAGTCGAAGGAAAATCTCTTGGCTTGTTGAGTTTGGATGTTTGTTCATAATTTTGGCATTCGCATTAAATGCGATTAGAAAGATCACTCCTGAAAGTCGTTTAAGGTGCTATTGTAGCTGGCTGTGTTTTCGGAATTTTTGCTATAAATACGATCCTTTTCAGGTAAATTGGTATACTGCTTTCTCCTACTTCTCGTATAATTCTCTTACTAAGTTTGTGTTTGCTTGTCATCCTTTTCTCAAAATTTGCTTAGTGTTGGTGTGTTTAGTAAGGATGGAAAATCCTCCATCTTTTAAGGAAGTTGTGTTGAAAAATAATTCTGGTGAAGGTTGTTCTTCTGGTAATGTTCCTAACCTAGTATTGCAATTTCTTCTGCTGAAAATGTGCATGATTGTTTACATGCTGTTAGCCATGATCTCCCTGGCCCCCTCTTTCCCTGAGGCTGTTATTCTAGATGAGTTGCCTCAAGTCCAGAAAGATATAGTCGACCTATCTAAATCCTGTCTTGTGGGTAAAATGTTGAGGGATCCTGTTGATATGGGAACTATCATTTCCAGAACAAGGGCTGATTGGAATTTTTGTAAAGGTGATGTGGAGTATCTTGATATGGGTAACCATTGGGTTTTAATTAGGTTTGCCAATCCTGGTGACCTTTTTCTTGTATGGTCTGAAAGACCATGACATGTTATGGGGGAGCTCTTTGTCATTTATCCTTGGAGGGCTCATTTTGACCCATTTATGTAAGAGATTAAGTGGGTGGATTTATGGGTAAGAATTCCTCGTTTTCCTACTGAATTGCTTAACTTTGAATCTGTTGCAAACTTGTTGGCTGCAAATTATGTTGGTTCTTTAATTAAGCTTGATCCTAGATCTTTGTTGAGGCATAAAATAAGATTTGCTCGTGCCTGTGTAAAGGTTGACATATCTGCCCCTTTGATTGAATATGCTGAGATTAAACGTACTGGTGGCGTTGATTGTGGCTATGTAATCTGGTATGAGGATTAATCTGTGGGACGTTTTTTTTGTGGCAGTGATGGTCATGTGATTGACTTCTGTCCTGTTCTATCCCCTCCCAAAAAAGAAAGAAAGGTGTTGCTTTTGCAAAATCCCAAGAAAAAATGGTTAGCTGAATTCTTGGGTAATGCTAATAGGCAAGCAATGCCTTCCACCACAGCTGAGCAAGCAAATGTGGTGGAGGTTAGGCCTAGGCATGTCTCAAGGCCAAGGCTTGTCCCCTCAGGCAATGTATTTGGTGCTGGCCCTAAAAAATTTCATGCTAAAGTATTTTCTGGTGCCGTTAAGGCTTATGGAGTCAAATGTGTGGTTATTAATGAACCACAAGTGCAAACTATCTCGAAGAAAGCTATGATCTCTCTGCCTGTCAAAGGTGATAAAGGCAAAATTGTGATTGATACTAATTTGGTAGTAGAAGTTCCTTCCTCTGATGATGAGTCTAGCAACTGTGATGTGCTCCCATTCCCTTATCCTGCTGCTAGTGAGGGTGCTCCCTCTCCTGTGGTTGTGCACTCCCCAGTGCCCCCGGGAAAGGATGAGCTATTGCCCCTCCCCCCGCTCAGTCCCAGGTTCCTGTGCTAAGCCCAGTCCCTTTGCGTGTTGTCTACCCAGAGGACATGTTTGCTGGTGATTTCTTGCCAGTAGCCCCGTTTGATGCTGATGAAGGTAATGAGTATTTTGCTGATTTGAATGGTCAGTGTGATGTTGATGATGGTACCTATGTAATGGAAGATCATTTTGATGATGAAATGGTTTATGAGTATATCTCACAACCTGAAAATTCTTTCCATTCGCTTAATTCTGACCATTCTATTGTCAAGCAAATTGAGATTTCGGGGGTTGAAGGGGCTAGCTTATCTGAGTCATTCTCTTCTTCTAGTTTTGCTAAAAGGAGAAAGGGATGGTGGAAGCAGATTCAGCCAGTTCTAAGCTGAAGAGGAGTAGGTCTTAGACCTAGCTTCGTTCTCACCTGCTTAATGATTAATGTTAATTAGTAGCTGGAATATTCGAGGTGCTAGGAGACCTCTTGCAATGGAGGAAGTCAAAAAATTTTGTAAATTAAATAAGGTGAGTATAATGATGATTTGTGAAACTAAAGTGTCCATCCCTCCGTCGGAGGGATGTGTAAGCATTGTGGATTTTCTCACCATGATTTCCTTCCTTCTTTTGGGTTAGCAGGTGGGATGTGGATATTTTTGGAAAGATCAAAATTGTAATCCATTTAAGATTTCTAATATTATTAAATCTTCTCGCTTTTGGGCTTGTAGTATTGAATTGATGGCGTCTTTAGTTTTGTTCTTGTTTTTATATATGCTCCTCCAAATTACAATCTCAAGTATGAATTTTGGGATGAACTTATTGAGTTTGATAGGATGTCGTACACCTGTCAAAAATAATTCCTGCAAAACCTTCTAACAATGTAGTAGGGTAAGTAGGGTCGAATCCACAGAGAGATGGTTGTTCTAATCTAGCTTCTAAGGTATGGAGAAATTAAATAAGATCAGAAATATGTGTACTAAGGTTTCAAACTAATAAATAAAGAAAATCAAAGTAAGAAGTTCTAGGGCAATGGTTCACCATGTTTATACTTATAATCTATCAAAATATCATCAATAGTTCAATTAATCAGATATCTAAAGCACATATTAATCCTACGGTCGGGTCTTAACGCTCTCAAATCAACATATGCTAGTACGGTCGCTCAACATAATCAGATTTGCTAATTGTAGGTAAGCCTATAAAGAGTACTATCTCTCGATCTATGACTTGATATTAGCAATATTTAATCATACAATTGAACATATTGCAAGATTAACAATAAAAAACTAATCAATTAGAGAAATCAGAAACTAATTAAACCATGAATAAATATCAATCAATAATCATATCATATAAACATGGATTCCCAAACCCTAGAAAATAAGACTACTCAATCATGAAACAAAGAATAAAAACTACATCTACCAAGGAAAACATAATTAAAGAAATCAATTAAAGGAAGAAATAGAAATCATGAATTAATGAAGAGAAAAGAGAAACTAGGGTTTACAACTAGAAACTAGAGAGAAAAAGATGGAGAGAAAACTAAACTAAACCTAGAAACGCAGAATTATAAGATGTCCTAATCGAAAAAAACTAAAAGCCTATTTATAGTTTTTACAAAACCGGCTAAAAAAGGCAAAAATTAAAGCTCCCGAAAAACCGCCCGGTCGAGCGACGGTGTTCTGAATTTACGAGCAAAGGGGAGATTCCGCCCGGTCAACCGGGCAAGGCCGCCCGGTCGGGCGCGTAAACAGTTTTGGCGCCTCTTTCGCCCGGTTGACCGGGCGAACAAGTCTTGTGCTCTGATGAAGATTTCTTCTCGCCTGGTCTGGCGAAACCGCCCGGTCGACCGGGCGGGAAAACTGCGATTTTGCGTCAGCGAAGGCTGTATCTCTCGAACCAGAAGTCCATTGTTGGAAAGCCCTTCAAGTCTAGTTTCCAACCCAACTGGAATTTCGGGATTATAAATTTTATATCAAAAGTTAGGATCAAAATAGTGAACAAGTGTCGTTTTGGCACTTCTTTCACTAACTCTTTGCTTCATTCTAACTCGAAATTGTCCCAAACGGATGCATTGTGATCCTTGTGCAAGCTATCTTCATCCTCAATGATTAATAGGCTTGATCTTAGATAATCATTATTAATTTGCATCAAAATAACCTGAAAATCATCGAAACACGCAAACGGGGAGTAGTAGAGCACAACTTACGTAATTCATGCCATTATGCACCTAAATGCTCTAAAAGGAGTTCTAAATGCAATCAAAATGCATCTAAAAACTATATATAAAAGTGACACATCATTTTGTTAAGAAAATTGATCGACCATATGTTATCTTAGGTGACTTTAATGAGTTAAGTTCCCATTTAGATAAGCAAGGGGGTGCTGAATTTAGGTTCTCACGTTTAGCCCTTATGAATTATTTTTACGCATCAGTAGATTGCATGGAACGCCCGTTTCAGGGTAATTTATTCACTTGGCGAAAATCAAGAGATAGCCCTAATAATATATATGAAAGATTAGACAAAGGTGTAGCTAATCTAAGTTGGATTAATGCTTTCCCAAATGCAAAAATTTTACATCATTCGTTCACTTCCTCGGATCATTGCCCAATTTCTTTAGAAATAAAAGTTCATAGTAAACTTAAATCGCCCCCTTTTAAGTTTGTTAAATTATGGACGACTCGTAAGGATTTTGATGTTATAATTAAAAAATCTTGGTGTCAAAGATTTCAAGGTTCTAACATGTATTGCTTAACAAGAAAATGTAAACTTTTAAAAGAGCTTGCCAAAAAGTGGGTATCTACTAGGTTTGGTAACATTAGTAGACAATTAGAGTCGGTAGAAAAAAAATTATCTACAATTCAAAGTAGACTATTGAAAAAAGTGATTGTTCCTTTTTACTACATCAACAAAATCTCATGTTAACCAAACATAGTAAGCTTCTTGAATTTCAAGATTCTTATTGGAAAAAAAAAAGCGAAATCCAATAATCTAAAATTAGGTGATTCAAATACTAAGTATTATCATGCTTGTGCCTCAATTAGAAGAAAGCGTAATCTCATTACCTCAATACATGATCCTTCTAACAATTTGATTTCCCAACCTAAACTAGTTGAAGAATGTTTTACAAATGATTTCAAGAAGAGATTTCTAGCTAACTCTGTCGGTAGGTTTGACTATGACTCTAACTTTTCTTTATTAGAAAGTATCATTTCCGAAAATGACAATGTTAATTTATGTGCTGATATCTCTATTGAGGAGGTCAAGTCAGCGCTTTTTGATTTGGCTCCGGACAAAGCTCCGGGACCGGATGGGTTCACTCCTTTCATTTATCGATTTATTGTTGGTAATTCGGTTTTTAGGGTTGTCAAAGCTTTTTTTCCATTCGGGGAAAATCCTCAAAGAAATAAACCATACTTTCATTACTCTTATCCCGAAGATTGATAATCCTACTAATCCAAATCATTTTCGGCCAATTAGTCTTTGTTCAACAATATATAAAATTATTTTTAAAATTATGGCTAATAGGCTGAAGGTTGTTTTAGGCAGAATTGTTCACCCGTTACAAGGGGCCTTTATTCCTGAACGGTTGATTCAAGATAATATTCTTTTAGCTCATGAAGCTTTTCATTCTTTGAAAAATAAGAAAGGAAAGGAGGGCTGGCTTGCAATTAAACTTGATATGGAAAAAGCTTATGATAGATTAG
Source organism: Beta corolliflora (assembly GCA_947648045.1). Classification (NCBI taxonomy): domain Eukaryota; kingdom Viridiplantae; phylum Streptophyta; class Magnoliopsida; order Caryophyllales; family Amaranthaceae; genus Beta; species Beta corolliflora. Next base: position 882,398 of record CANSZD010003249.1, read on the forward strand.
AATGGAATTTTATTTTTGCCACATTCAGAAAATTAGGTTTTTGTGAGCAATGGATCAACTGGCTTAAACAATGTATTACAACAGTTTCTTTTTCTATTTTGGTCAATGGGATTCCTGGTGGTATGTTTCTTCCTTCTAGAGGCATTCGTCAAGGTGATCCTCTTTCTCCATATATTTTCATTCTCTGTGCGGAGATCCTAGCTTGTCAACTATTCCAGGCCAGCCATGCCGACTCTAGACTGATATGGATCACTCTTGGTCACTCTAGAATAAATATTCTTTTTTAAACTTTTACGGATGATACAATGATTTTTGCAAAAGCTAAAGTAGAAAGCTGCTATGCTATCAAATCTATTCGTAATAAGTATTGCTCAATGTCAGGCCAACTTGTCAATTTCCATAAATCTGCATTTCAATGTACTACTAATACCCCAACAGAATTTTTGAGTGCTTTTTAGAACATTCTCCAGATGGAAAATACTCTATCTCTAGGTAACTATTTGAGTTGCCCAATTATTAACAGCAAGGTTACAAATGAACTTTTAGTGCTATTCAAGAAAAGTCTCTTCTCAGCTTACCAAGTGGAGAGCTAATTTTTTATCTCAGCGAGGAAGAACTATTTTAATTTAATCTAATCGGCTTCTAAAGCTAGTTTCCGGATGCAAAGTTTTACTCTCCCTTCTCATATCATTTCTTCTCTGGATAAAGCATATAGGAATTTTCTTTGGAATAAAGATCCAAATTCTAAAGCTCCTAATTTGATAGGTTGGGATAAGATTTGTAAACCTAAAAAATTTGGAGGGCTGGGATTAAGAAAAGAAAAAATTAATAATTTAGCTCTTCAATTTAAACTTCTTTGGAAAATAATTAGGATGCCTAATAATTTATGGGTTAAACTTGTTAAGCAAAAATATTTAAAACAAGACAACTTATTCTCTTATAAAACTAAAGCTAATGTCTCTTGGCAATGGCGTAAACTAATGACACTTCGTACACCTTTTAAGCAAGGTCTTAGATGGATGATGGGGAATGGGGAAAAAATTTCTTTTTGGAATGACAATTGGGTGTTTAATTACCCTATTAAAAAGAAGTTCTTGCCTATTATTAGATCAGAGGAGGTGATGGTTAATTTTTTCATTACCGACTCTGCTCAATGGAATAAAGATCTTCTCTTAAATTATGTTCCAATTAATGTAGTGGATGAAATCCTAAAAATATTTATCCCTTCTAATGAAATGGCGAGATAGGATTTTTTTGAGGTCTTACTGCGAGATGGAGAATATTCGGTTAAATCGAGTCTTTGCCTTCTGCTGCAAGGGTATGGCTTAGATCCGCTTTGATCGGGTTAGTTTTGCTTGGATTTGGGGTTTGTCTATTCCTCCTAATATTAAATTCTTCTTGTGGAAAATTTGTCAGAATGGTCTCCCTACCAAAAAGAGATTAGAAATGAGTCATATTTTCCTTCCTTTAGAGTGTGTTTTTTGTAACTTCCATTCTGAAGATGACCATCACTTATTCCTGGATTGTCCTTTTGTGCATGATGTTTTAGAAATAGTTAATGTCAATGGGATGTTTTCCCCCCTTCCTCTTGATCGTAATAATCGTTCGTTCATTGAGTATTTTTGTAATCTTAAGTCTTGTTGGTCTTTTAAGAATCTTAATTTCTACGCTATTGTGTGGTGCTTCATTTGGTATGCTAGAAATAGCATCACCTTTCGTCAGGAAAGCTTTTCTCCAGCCAAACTAGGGGCCATGATTAAAGCTTATATGCATAAGCTGGACTGTTTTCATTCCAATATTTCAATTTGTGGGCATAGTCAACAAGTTATTAAAGAGTCTAAAAAGCCTAAACCTAACATTAGTTGGTCTCCCCTCCTCTTGATTTTGTTAAACTTAATTTTGATGGATCCAAGTTGCAGAATGGTAGCACAGCTTATGGCTTTGTTATTAGAGATTCTGTGGGGAATCTTTTGCTTAGTGGAGCCAACGCCATTTCGGATAAAAATTCTATTTTAGTTGCTGAGGTCTGGGGTCTAAGAGAAGGTATTAGGGGTGCTCTCTTTCTGGGGGGGCTCATAATATTACTATTGAGGGTGATAATCTCTCGGTTATTCAAGCTATCAAAAGAATCTGGAAGTTCCCTGGTCTATTAACGCTCTTATTAATGATGCAGCGGCGGATATGAGAAAATTTGATACTTATAATATTCGGCATGTTTTTAGAGAAGCTAATTATGCTTTGCGATTGGATGACAAATCGTGGTCATTCCACTACTAATCTTTGTTATTGGTTTGAGTCTATTGCTTTTTCCAAGATCATCCGTAAGGATGCTTTAGGGTGACCTGTTAATTGGGTTCCTCTCTAGTTTCTTTCTTTCTGGCTAAAAAAAATCAAAATAGGGAGGACAACAAAGTCTTACTTAATAATTATAGACACATTATCTTAGGCAAAACGTAAGAGAATATACTTTTTGGGTCCACTTGTATTAAATAAATTGAATTTGTGAGCAGAGAGAACATTGTGATCCATGTGAGGGATGGCTCGTTTCCTACAAATCCTAGTTCTGTTAGGATTGGTGTGTTTTCCTAGTTCTAGTAGGAATAGGACTCTTAATATCCTAATCCTAGTAGGATTAGAACTCCTAGTTATGTTAGGAGTCTTAATGTTTTAGTTTGATTGTAATTCTAGTTGAGTTAGAAATCCAAATCCTAGTTGAATTAGGATTCTAATTGGAGTAGAGTTATAGTAGTATTAGGAGTCTAGTTAATAGTCACCAAGTTGAGCTTGTTCTACTTAGCTTATGAGTGTGTTTATTTCCTTGTTATCTTGTTCTTAGTTTTCTAGCCTTAGTAGGACTAGGGTTTGTTTGTTTGCTTTTGTTTTACACGCCTATATAAGGCTTTTTAATTCATTAATAAAATCGTTTGTTGAGTTTAAGAAAACGTATTAAGCTTGTTGTGCTTGCATAGAACTGAGTGTTCAAATACACAAACCGAGACGTTGTGTGATCTTGGAGCCGAGACTTACAAGAGAACCTCTTAAACCTAGATTTAAGAGCATATCCATCTTTAATTTCGTTGTTGTTCATACAAAAATCGCAAAACACAAAAAAGAGTTCGAAACCGCCAACAAAATCACATCATCTTGGTATTAGAGCAGAGTTCATTGCGACGGCGCGTGAGAAGGTAACATACGGGGATACGTTATGTCAAAATTTCAGCTCATTCCAATCGAAACGAAGTCGCGGGCGAAGCAAACAATCCGACGTGATCATGGGAGACAGTGAAGCAGATCGAAGAAGAGATGCCATGTTAGAGGCACTTGCCAAACAAAACGAAACCTTGCAAGACATGCTCACCTAGATGACATTAGAGGTGTTTAAGAAGAAGAAGGGGAATGAGCCACGTTTACAAAGAGACAAGTTGATTAAGATTGGAGACCTTCCCGAGTTCAAGCCTATTTGAATTGGGAAAGAAGGATAGAGCGCCTCTTTGATCATAAAGGTATGGATGAAACCCAACGTTTTAATCATGCTATACTTAAATTTACTGATTATGCATCGGATTGGTATGATTCCTTTCAAGTTCAAAGAGTGAGAGATGGGAAGGAAAAGATTGAAACTTGGACTTCATTAAAACTTAAGTTAAGAAAATGCTTTGTTCCCAAGTCCTATAAGCAAGAGTTATACCTTAGGCTAACTTCTTTTCAACAAGATCATATGTCCATGGCTGAATATGTGATTGAATTTGAGAAGTTGTATTTGGTTGAATATGTGATTGAATTTGAAAAATTGTATTTGGCGTGTGGTTGCAAGGAGGAGGAGGAACAAAAGATGGCTAAATTTCTTTTCGGTATGAATAAACCTATAGCTAATTTGGTTGAATTGTAAACTTATAACACGTTTGATGAGTTGTGTCAATTAGCAAGTAAGGTAGAAAGGCAGTAAAAGGAGGCCAAAGGGCAAGTCTTCTAGGGTTCCTTTTATGGGCAAAATTAAATCTTCCTCTAGTTTCAAGGTGGAGGTGAATGATAAGGGGAATGGAAGTAGTGTGCCGATGGTGGAGGCTCCTAAAACACCTTCAACTCTCACGTCTGGTCAAAAGGGGATGAGGGAGGTGGTGTGTTTCAAGTGTCTAGGCCAAGGACATGTAGCCAAGCAATGTCCTAATCGAATGCTGATTTATGTGGAGGAACGTTATAGCCTATTGTCCATGCAAATAGAGGAAGCCGAGGAAACAAGGTTTGTGGAGATTGAGAGGACACCCGAAACTAGTGTCCATGACATGGCTGATCCTAAGTTTTGGGCTACTAATGTTGTTGAATCGGAAATTGAGAGGAAAAGCATGATACTTAGGCGTGCATTAGTGGCACAACAAAAGATCATGAGCATGAGCAGTGTGAGAACTTGTTTCAATCAAGGTGCTTAATCAATAGTAATACTTACTCTTTTATTATTGATTCGGGGTCTTGTACTAATGCTATTGCTAGAGCTGTCGTTAATACTTTGAAATTACCCACGCAAGTGCATCCTAAGCCGTATAAGTTGAGTTGGTTGAATGATGATGGGGGTGTATGGGTGAATCAACGAGCATTGGTAGGGTTTCGAGTTGGAAATTATATGGACCAGTTGTGGTTTGATGTTTTGCTTATGAGTGCTTGTGACTTGCTACTTGGAAGACCTTGGCAATCAGATCGCCAAGTGATACATAATGGCCGAGAGAATGTGTATTCGGTGCTGAAGGATGGGGTGCGTTTTGGTCTCAAGCCATTATCGCCTAAACGAAATTTGCTACATAAGGCTAATGATGGTGAGTCAAGGCAACATGTGAATGCTGGTCATGTGTACGTGAGTTCTTGTAGGGAAGAGGAATTAGATGCAGCAAGCAACAAGAAGGAACGACGAGCTAAACTACTTTATCTTCGTCGAGATCCACATATAGGTGAAGGGGATTATGCTTGGTTGTTACTTAGTGCTCAAAAGTTGCATCTAGATCACAAGAATGATGAACCTATGGATGAGGGGCCATTCAAGGTCGTGAAGAAGCTTGGATATGCTACGTACAAGGTGTTGTTGAGCAAGGGAGTGTGCGCCACACTTGGAGCTGCTGACGTAGAGTTATGTGAGGGATGTTTTCAAGAGGGAGGGGATGATCCATGTGAGGGATGGCTCGTTTCCTACAAATCCTAGTTTTGTTAGGATTGGTGTGTTTTCCTAGTTCTAGTAGGAATAAAACTCTTAATATATATCCTAATCCTAGTAGGATTAGAACTCCTAGTTCTGTTAGGAGTCTTAATGTTTTAGTTTGGTTGTAATTCTAGTTGAGTTAGAAATCCAAATCCTAGTTGGATTAGGATTCTAATTGGAGTAGAGTTATAGTAGTATTAAGAGTCTAGTTAGTAGTCACCAAGTTGAGCTTGTTCTACTTAGTTTAGGAGTGTGTTTATTTCCTTGTTATCTTATTTTTAGTTTCCTAGCCTTAGTAGGACTAGGGTTTGTTTGTTTGCTTTTGTTTTACACGCCTATATAAGGCTTTTTAATTCATTAATAAAATCAGTTTGTTGAGTTTAAGAAAACGTGTTAACCTTGTTGTGCTTGCATAGAACTGAGTGTTCAAATACACAAACCGAGACTTTGTGTGATCTTGGAGCCGAGACTCACAAGAGAACCTCATAAACCTAGATTTAAGAGTCTATCCATCTTTAATTTCGTTGTTGTTCATACAAAAATCGCAAAACACAAAAAGAGTCTCGAAACCGCCAACAAAATCACATCACATTAGGTCCACTTTTTGGGTCCATGTGAATTACATAAATATAAATAGGAAACAAAAGTGGATCATAGACCAATAAACTAATAATATTTTTTATAAAGATATGAATAAAGTAAAGTGATTAGAACTTCACATAACGAACTGAAATGAAAAGTAAGTAACACTTCAAAAAACGGATGGAGTATATGACAATTTCTATCAAAATAGCTACTTTGTCGCTATATTTCATTAGAAAAGTCTAGTCTTTCAATTAAAAATTTCGAATAATTGAAAAATCGGATTTCGATTTTGACATGATATTTGAACATAGATATTTATGGGATTGTTGCTCAAATTATTTTTAGGATTTTTTATATTATTACCTCCTTTTCTTTAACTCGCCTACACCTCGTGTTTTTTTTTCGATTTTATCATCTTTTTTAGAACTAGCTCACTAAATGTTACCACATTCACTTGCTCTGTGACTAAAAAGATGGGTTTTCAATTCAATTGCAAATTTGTTGCTCAGATCATCAGCATGCGGGACATATAAATTGTATTTAGGATAGAAAATCAACTAACACGCCATTTATAATATCAAACTTAATATAAAACCAAGCTAAGAGTGTAAAATAATAATAAAAAATATACATGTTTTTAACTCTATCATATTTTATTTGCTAAATTGGGGATAATTTGCTACAAGTACCAACGGGATGTATATATCGAACCTATTATTTACTGCTTAATAGACTAATCTGCTCCTCGTTGTAGTTAGCGCCATCGTTGTAGTTTACTTGCTTCTTGTTGCTTTACTTTTCACAACAAAGCAAAGAAACAAAACTTAGCGCCATGGCACGACGTGAGGCATCAAAATTTTATAAATTTATTAAGCAAGCAATGGAGGAGATCTACACCACGGTTGTTAAAGAAATGTACAAGAGAAGGAGTACTATCCATCACCATGAAGAAGACAAACAAGAACTTGATGAAGACAAACAACCTAGTGAACCTCCTAACCCATTTTGTTGAAGAATATCAAATAAAGGTATTTTTTTAAATTTCTTCCATCTTGTGAAATGCTGAATTCTTGAAGATCAATTTTTGTTTTTTTTTGTTTTCTTGAAAGTTGTCATATGGTTTAATTTAGTTTTCTTGTTTTTTTTGTTTTCTTTGAGATCTTTGACGACATGGCTTGTAGACTATGGGGAATTGGGGATTAGGGAGTTTGAGGCTACATAAATAATTAACCTAATGGAGATAATAGAAAACTTCAGTCAGTTTGTAGACTATTCTTTACTATTCTCCACTGCAGTTTTCATTTGTGATAATTGATGTAGCTAGTGTGTGATTTAACAGTTTGTTTGTTACTTATAATAAGTGTTCTGAAATGAAGAATGCATTTAGAATTTTCCTGATTATTTGTGCTTAGTTTTTTAAAAGCTGTCTGAAGATTTTCTGTGTTTAAAAATTATACTCCCTCCGTCCCATAATATAGTGCTCACTTTTCATTTTTCACGAGAATTAAGAAAAATTGAAAGATTAGTAGGATTTCCAAAAAAAAATATTTAAGGAAGTGCTTTTTTGACACTTTTGTCTTGAAACTAGTTCTTTATTTTCTTTTCCTTTAAAATAAAATAAAAAAGCAATAAATGTTTCTTAGAATGATGTAAATTAATAAATAGGGACACATAATTTCAAAAAAAAAGTAGGGGTATTTTGGAAAGTTTATGTAGGAATGAAGGATAATTTAGTCAAAATGAATTGATAAAAATGAAAATAGGCACAACAATATGGGACACCCAGAAAGGAATGTAAGCACTATATTATGGGACGGAGGGAGTAATGTAATAGAACTATTTCCGGTAGACCAAAGTAGTGCACGTTAATGTGAAACATAATATCATAGTAAATGCTGAATTCTTGAAGATCATTTTTGTTTTTTGTTTTCTTGAAAGTTGTCATATGGTTTAATTTAATTTTCTTGTTTTTTTTTTTTTTGTTTTCTTTGAGATCTTTGACGACATGGCTTGCATGAGCTTTTTCGTAAAACTACGTACTTGTTTAATAACTCTTCGCTCCTATTCAAGAGGAAATCATCACAGTACTCTTCCCCTCCCAATTTAGGGTTTTTTTTTTCCAGAAAATAATCGCAACAAACAATCTCAATTTGCAAAGTAGAAAGTCGAATTTCTCAAAACAGTTAGAACTCTTCGCTTATTCTTCATCTTCTTCAAGAGCAGCGATAAATTTGTCAAAATCGCATCTCTTCGATAATCGCCGAGTTCTGATCAATGTAATTCATACTTTTCCTGCAATTTTTGTTAGATTAATTGATATTTTTGCTGCTTCTCACGCTCTAATGTTGTTTTTATAGCTATCCTTTCTCCAATCCCTAAATATCAGATCCAAAACTCTAATCTCAGTCAGGTAACTTTCAATTTTCTTCATTAAACTTTGATTTCACTTATACATTTGTTTGAATTTCCTAATGTTCTGTTTTTGTTTTTGTTGTTGTTGTTGTTGTTGTTGTTATGTTTTTATATTATTGGAGTTTGCGACAGAAACTTTTGAGTGATTGCAATTGGCTTCAACAATTCAAGGTATGATTGATTAATTTTTAGAAATTTTCGAGTAATTTTGCAAGTAACTAAATGATATTTAACTATATCGATTATTATTTCTGCAAATCGATTTTATCTGGTGAATCTTTAACGGATTAAATTACATTGTGCATTAGATTTGAACTAAAAACGTTATTACCATGTTTTGCAGCATGTTTTGCATGTGTTATCACTATGATCTTTTGATTAGTATTTGTCGGATTAGATTTTTGAATTTTTATTAGCTTGTGTTGATTGTTGGTTTGCTTTGCAGCTAGAGCTTGTGTTGTTTTGAGTAGTTCTTTGAATTTTAATGTGATTGAATGTAGTTAATTTTTTGTGCTTTATCTGGATTTGAACTGAAAACGTTATTTCCATGTATGGGAGGTGCAGAGAGATGGATGATGCTAGGTTAGTTTTCGATGAATTGGTTTTTCATGATTCTATATATTGGAATTCTTTGATTGGGGGGTATTTGGTCAGATGCGTTATGTTAGTGCACTTAGAGGCCTTCAATATGTTGATCTGGTTCTTGTATAAGAATAATTAACTCTTTCGCACACTCTGCTCGTGCAAGTAAGGAGCTCTTCTGTTGTGTAATAGAAATTTGTAGGCTCTTTTCCCAGTAGCCTGATCTGATCTTTGAGAACGTAGATTTCCGGTCTGCTAATTCGGTGAGGATTCACCAGTTGATTCATAATCATAATACTGTTGTTCAGCATACATACTTATGTTGCTCATAGCTAGTGTCCCAGTGGCAGGAAATTTCATATTATAGGTGGAGTTCCTGGTTGGTTGCTTATTTTGGCCCTTCACTTATTTACGATAGATCTTTTCTCTTTTATCTGTCCAGTTACCACTTGTTAATACTATACCATCCTGCTATCCCCATTCCCCAATGCCCCCAACAAGATTCATGCTAATTTACATTTAAGTTTGTCCTTGCTTTTCTACATCGTTAACTAAGGTTTATCTGATATGTGCTTAGTTATTAACCTGTAAACCACTTTTTGTTTTTGGATATATTAGAATGGTGCTATGTGTATAGCTAGAGCAGATAGTAAATTGGCCTACATATTTAAGAACTAGCCGTACCTAAATTTTTCTCATTTTTACAGGACTGATAATCTTGTCAATGTGAAGCTGCTTTTGAGGACTTACTTTACCCAACATGCATACCACAATGGTAAAATCTTTCTTTTTCTACATTATAACTGAGCTGTCATTTTGATTAACATATATTTCTGTAGTGTGGAGAAAAGAATTTCCTTGCTAATACTATTTCTTTGCTTTAGTGTTTTTATGGAGAGCAAATGAGATTTTGTGGTTGATAGATTTCATTAACGGGAAAAGTATCAAGGAGTAAGAACTAAGAAGGGGAAAAGAGGAGATAGAAAATTAAAATGTAAAATATACACTAGTTTTTGTTTTGAAGGTACAATAAAGTTGAGTTAAGATAAGATAAAACAAAGTTAGCTCTGAGGTCCTTAACCTTAAACAACAGATGTTCATGAGGTCCTTAAATATATTATTTGGGAAAATTTTAGTGTCCTTATTGTTACCTTATTAGCTCCTTTATATTAGGAGTTGATTTCAATGAATCAGAAGCTACTAGATTTTGTTAAATGACAGCTATTTATTGGATGAAACACTTGATTTTGATACTTGGTTCATAAGTAAAGTAAGACTTTCTTCTAAACAATATGTCTACGTGTGTGCTCAAGATTTTATCTCTGTCATGCATATACTAATCAATATCATATTCCCTCCGCACTTTCTTGAGTAAATATCATCAGCATATTTAATTCTCGAGTGTTAAATTCTGGTTGTTAAATTTAAGTAGTTAACAAGAAACCTTGATTATTAATATGAGCAGTAACTAACAGCCTTGCATTGTTTTGATTACTTCGATTTTTTTCATCGAATGTGCAGTCATCAAGTTGTTAACAAGAAACCTAGCCTACATTATAAGCTTCCAGGAGATAACTTCTAGTATGCACACTATTGACTCACAGTGTGGCAAGATGGATTTTGTGTTTGCTTCAGATGACAGTTTGAAATCTTCAGAATCTCAGTCCACTAGCTTTCTATGAAAGCATCCTGCAGAACCGAATACATTCTCTGTTTGCTCCTGCCTCTTTTCTGTGAAGAACGAGAAATCCTGAAGGAGAATCATCCCTTTTGGTAGCCTGAATCTGGATGTCTATTTTACAGACTAGTATTTTTGTTGTAGAAAGAGTTAATGAGTGTGGATGAGCTGTGTATGTTGGGTAAATGTTTCACTGCCTTTCGGTTGGCTGACCAGATAAAGAGATTTAACTCCTTTTTTTTTTTTAATAAGCTACTCAATGTCGCTTCTTATTTCAGATGCTCTTGGATTATATGCCAAACAATTCTAACGAATTTGGAATCTTAGATTCAGCTCATTATGTAAGTTGGATGAAATGTGTTAACAAACATAATCGAAATGAAGTTAGTCGGTAAAATATTATTCTTCATCTATATTATAGGGTTTTTCCTATAATATATTATTGTTTAGTCTCAAGATGTATTCTTAAAATATCTACTTTTTTATAAGTTTACTAATCGATAATCAAAGATATTAATAGTTAAAGTAGTGTATTGAGATATAAGAAAATCAACATGTTGCATACTTGCATGTACTCAACAACAGAGGAAGTATAATTCGATGCACTCATGAATTGGAGTACTCTAACTTGGTTAATTAAATCATGCAGAAAAAAGAAGGCAGCCACAACTGTTTCGGTTCCGTGCCACCCCCTGCTCACCCTAATATTTTTGTGCAGGGCTCTATCATGATGCTCAAATCTGAACTATAGAATTTCTTCAACGCAGTATCAATGATTTCCGTATCCCACACCTGACACCAAAAACAAGCGGCCAAGAAGGAGGGGGGCTCAAATTATGAAAGAAAACGCACCAGACAAATTAAACACAAATTAATGTGGCACTTTGATGCTTTGTCCATTCAAAAATAGTTGTCGCATTACTAGTTCAAGTTACAAACTGACAATTGTTCCCTAATGTGGGGATTAGGGAGTTTGAGACTAACATTTCATATGATCAACTTTCTTTGCATGCAGAATTTGATGAAGTTAGTGCTTCAAAATTAGTTAGTTGATTTCCTTAATTAATTATGGTTGTTATTACTTAGTCAAATTAGGAAGTTTAGTATAGTGGGCTACAAGCCTACAATTATGGAAACTATCACAACAACCCTATGTAATTGTGTTTGGATCCTGTAGAGTTCTAAAATAACTCTACAAGGTCGAGTTTGAGTAATATCAACTATTGAATAAAAAATCAATTGCTCATATATATCTTTCCAAAATCCCTCCTATTTTTTTCATCAAAATCCACCCCCTAATTTTGGAGTCCGGATCCTCTAGAGTTTTAATAAAACTCTACAAGGTATAGTTGTATCTGAACCATATATTTTTAAAATTAAGGGCTCATATTGATGGGAAGGGAAAAATTAGGGGTAGATTTTGATGAGAAAAAATAGGGGGATTTTTATTTTAGAACTCTAGAGGATCCAAATACGGCGGGAATTATGACTCCTAAGTCCTAATAAGAGTGTTGCTTCAAAAATCTATCTTCCCCTATGAATTATCCAATCCAGTATCCTAATTCCTATTCCTCCTTGGTTTCTTGTTCAAAAATCTATCTTCTATCTATGCTATAAATTGGGAGTATTTACGATCTACCATACCCTCCGTTCCATAATATAGTCGATATCGTTGATAATCGATGGCTGATGAGACAATAATAAAGGGGTATGAGTATGGGTGTGATGCGGTGAGGCCGTGGCCGTATAGAATGGCAGATGGGATGGGCGATTTTTTCAGTTGTGGTTTGGTGGGCGGTTTCACGTACCACTTGGTAAAAGGATTATTATTGAGGCGTCCGCGTCAAAACTTTGGCACGGTCTTGAGGTTGGCATGCCACAAAGCTCCGCAGGTGGGTGGTGCTTGTGTGGGGTTTTATGCAGCATTAACTGCTGGGCAATTCGTGGATTTGTCAATTCGTGGTAAGGATGATTTTTACAGCCTATTCTTCGCTTCCGCCTTTGGGGGTGCTGCTGTAAGGGCTAAGCATGGTATTATATCTGCGTCACGCTCCGCCCTCTGTATCGGTACTCTTTTCACCCTCACCATCGTCTGGCGTCAACAGTTGGAAAAGACGAGGGATCAACAAAATATGGAGGCTTACCTAGCCGCCAACAAGAGACCCAAACATAACCCAAATCAGTTCATACACACGTCCGTAGGAAGAAAACCATGAATAAAGACAAGAGACTTACTTTTGTTATGTTCTTTCGAATCTATTATATATGTATTGCTGTTAGATTTTGATCTAATTTAATTTTTAATACTTATACTACTACTTGTATGCTACTACTATAATCGAATTATATTCTACGTATCCCAATGTTGGAATTCTAAATCAAATGTCAAATATCAAAGTTATTGTTGTTCTTGTGGATATAAATTCAAACTGTAGATTGCTGTTGGATTTAGGGGTGTACTGTGTACAAGGTCAAGTTTGAAATCGAATGTCGTTGGTGTTTAGTGACAATGGGGACATGATTGATTGTACCAAGATGAATATTAACCTATGCTCATTGTTTATACTGCTTCTTGACAAGGATGTTGCCTTCTATATAGCGTAAGATGTATTGAATCCCATCTAACTGTGAATGTTGTGCAGCCTCAACCTGCTGTGATATGTAGGATTTAAGGGAAACTACTCTCCGTAAGATATATTTGTAAAATAGCTGAGGTAAGATTAAGATATAGTCATGCTTTTTTGCCTTTTCAACTCTATAGTTTCAATTGTGAATTTGGTGTAGTTGCTCCTGATTTTTTTTTTTTTTTTGAAGGGTCCAAGTAACATAGAATAAAACACTTTGTAGTTACTAGATTTTAGATGTGCTTACATGGTAGCAGCTAACTTCATGAAGGAGGAACTAATTTGCTCCATTTTGGTGCATCAGCAAAACGCGAAACCTGGAATTGAGGGCTATAGTGGAATTTTTTAGCTAGGGATTTTGTTATTTTTGCCATTTTGGCAATGAATTTATTCTGGTTAGGTTTTATATTACATCCATTTCATCTTATAGTATCCGCTTTAGGTAGTAGATATGTGAACGAAGAAATCAATGCTCGGACCCTCCAGTTTAGGCTTAAAACCACCACGATTTTGGAAATTACCAAGTGTACACCTGCACATGTATTTGCTTTTGATACGCAATGCCGAAGTTTAAGCAATATAAGTTTTGATGGTTTGGAAATTGAGATCTATCTTACTATTGATTGTGTAATATGGTCGTTTACAGAACCCTGTTTATGAGGGATATTGGGACTGCAATAAGAAAAAAAAACCACTTCTTCCTTGCTTACACATTTCTGGAAACTTGCAGCATCTTGAAAATAGCTTGATTATGGAAAATTACATGACTTTGACCCTTGCGGAAGAGGTATGACTCATTGTCTTATCGTTTGTGTGTTTCCATGTGCTAGACTACTCAATGCTGAATCTCCTATTTTCTTGACTTTTTTGAAGCTCATTCTAGTGTTGTTCCTAGAGGCAAGATTGGACCAGGAGTCCACAATTGCTTGATCGAGTTTCGAAACCTAGGCGGCATAAGTGTCTTTGGAGGAATAAGATTAGAGCAAAAGATTGAAGCATGATCATTTCCGACTTTTATTTTTCGTACATGCCAATCTGGCGTGCTCATGAGTTACATGCAAGACAATCAGTGGTTATAAGCATTTTCGTCCTGCTTCAAAGTTCAATCAAATGTAAGTGAATAACCATTCACTGTGCAATCTGTAATGGCTTCTCGAGGAACCGAAAGGGACCTAGCGAGGTATAGTCGCATACTCTCCTTGAGAATTGCTTGCAAGTAAACTAAATTCTAGAGGTTTTGATTCTTCCACCTCGCCTTTCTTTCCCCCACTAGGGTGTCTAGTTCGGCTTGAGCTCGTCAAGGCATCTTTATTTTTGAGTAGCAACTATAATGCCCATGTTAGGGTTACTCCTATGGTGTGCTCTTTGAAACTAAGTTTGTGCTCTTTGTGCAGAAATTTTCCCATATTGGGGATTGAGAATGATTCACATTATATAGTTGAGCTTGCAAAGGTTTACATGTAAAAGAGAAGCCATTACTTAAATGAAATATATATCTATCTACTATTATGTTGGATAAGTTTAGTTTTTAGTTAAATGAAATAATTCTTATAATTTCAGACAAGAATTTATGAAACTAATATTATAGACAATTAAATTTAATTTGACAAACATGTAGAAGTGATTACCATGCAAGTGGCTCGATAATTATATTCGGTTCGGATTTGGAAGGCTTTCCCTGTCCTGTTTCAAAAACACTAAGCATCATATCCATGAAATCCTGCTTTTCGTCTGTTGCTTTAGAGCTTCTTCTTCTTTTATGCTCTTCCAACCACTTTTCAGCTACATCATCAATGTCTTTTGCAGCCTTCACCTGTTTATCATACCCTCTGATGTCCAACCACCTCAAAGCTGGAACTACATCAGCAGGGACGAATGCGCCTGCCAATTCAAAGAAATCCCTGATTGCCTTTACACATCTATTGTATTCCTCACCTTTGCAATTTTCCTTCAACGAGTTGCCTGAAACTAATCTTACTATACTATTCAAGCTTACATCATTAAACCATTCTTTCATGTCAACCGATTCGGACCCGCACTTCGATACTCTCTCTTTATGGCTAATCTCATCTCTCGAGATCCCGACATTTTTAAACATCTCTACCCGATGATTTGACAGAATTTTGATGGTGGTGATCTCACGAAGCCCAACATGGCGAGTTGTAAGCCGGATGTTTTTACAAAGATATTGTGAGGCCGGTTTAAGAATACTCTGTCACTCGTGCCTAAGCACTCTTTTACCATTTCTGTTGTGCTTACAAAGTTGACACTGATAATGATATAAGATCAGAACAATAAAAAACCAAATATGATGTAAATTGTAAAGTATGAACTGCTTGCTCTGTTAGCAGCTTGGTTCTAACTCAGCGACAAAGTTGACACTGATAAGAATTCATGATAATGTTTTTCCTATAAATGAAGTCTGCTTTCATGACTTGCCATTCTTCTCTCTCTTTTCCTCTTTGTTTTTAAAGTAATCACTAACATGTTTATATTGATCACCTGCCTGCATTTTGTTGTAACTTGTAACTAATAGGGCTTAGCTTCTCCTGCATGCAGCCTCTACATTGTGGGTTATTCTTACTTCTTAGGCGATCTAGACTAGGAGGGAACATAATTCTATCTTCATTCTTCATTGGTACCGCAGGAAGGCTAATTTGCATTATGTACATGTTTCTCTTTTCTTTCTCCTGCTTAAATTATTTGCTACAAGTGACTACAGCGTGTAGCCCCTCATTTCTGACAGAAGTACGTAACGTGATGGTTTTGAATATGCAATTTCCTTCTGCTGAATTCTTTTAGGGGTCGTTTGGTTCACTATTTTTGCGCTTCAAAAAACGGAATCAATTATCGATTCCCTTTCTTCTTATTTGGTTCAATCCCTCATCAATCCCTTACCATTACTTGATGGTAATGGATTCCCCCAATTTGTTACCTTCCCCTCCCCCTCAAGTAACAAAATCCATTACTTGAAGGTAATGATTACCATTCATTTCCATTCCTTGTCTTGAACCAAACACTCAATAAAGGTAAGCATTTTTGTTACCATTCCCCTCTTCTATTTATATCTATTCCCTTTCCATTCCATATGTTGAACCAAACGACCCCTTAATCTATTAGAGTTGGTGACAGGAAGGAAAAATACGTTGGAGATGAGAAAGCAAAATATTGAAGAACGTTGAAAACAATGCTAAAGCTATTCTCATTTTAATTAAACTAGAAAGATATTATGCCTTTTTATAGGCTACAAATCTAACCGACAAAGCACACTCAAGCTAACAATTAGCATGCAACCACGCACATCCAAACACATCAATATGAGCCCTTGATTTTAAAATGTATGGTTCAGAAACAACTCTACCTTGTAGAATTTTATTAAAACTCTAGAGGATCCGGACTCTAGTTTCGCCTAGGTTCTTAAAAGTTAAAACCATCTTATTCTTTGCCATGTCAGCGTATATTGTGGCCACGGATTTAGACATGTTCAAATAAGTTTTTACGCCTTGTAAAATGAAACTAGTTTTTAGGCTCGGGCTACGCCTCGGGTAATTATATCTTTCATTCATTAATATTTTACTTTGAAATAATAACATAAAGTATCACTTGGTTTAGTGGTTAAGACATTAATATATATACTTGTGATCACGGGATCGAAAACCTGGAGAGAGAAAGTGTTGATAGGCGAAATGATAAAATTTCCTCGGTGGGCTCCATTTGACAAAAAGTTCACCCGAGAGCAAGTTGAAGTGGTGATTTATAGTAGGTTAATTTACTTAATTAAAGTGGTAAAATCTCGAAAAAATAAGGCAAGTATGCACGAAACAGTTAAAGGAAAGGGGTAAAAACCATCTTCTTATTCATTTTTCATAAAAGTTGAGAATAGTTTAATTGTTTTTAAGAAACTCATAAACTTCATAAATTTGGTTTTCATGCCCGTGATACACCGAAACCTTGATTGACGACATTCGTCTCCTTTGTAATCTCATCATACAATCCATTAAGCACATCTTTTGAGAATCCAACATGGTCGCAATGCAAACTACCTTCTTTTGTAGGAATATTTTTCCTTCTTTTATAAGGAAAAATTTGTTCTCATCGATTCGTTAAGATTTTTCCTTCAGATAATAGTCGTCTAAGAGCAACTTTAATGGCGTAATTTTTGCCCTTGCCAACAATTTTGCTAAATGTTAGCTATTGGCAAAGCAACATTGGTAGTTTTGCTAAGAAACACAATTTGCTCTCCCATTCAAAAGTGTAAAACAAGCTTATGTACGCGTGTATCGAGCTGATTTTTCTATGCATGAGACCCACCTAAACAACAAATAATAGAGATTAGAAATGAGTCATATTTTCCTCTCAATGAAAATAAGATCAGAAATTAAATAAGATCAGAAATATGTGTACTAAGGTTTCAAACTAATAAATAAAGAAAATCAAAGTAAGAAGTTCTAGGGCAATGGTTCACCATGTTTATACTTATAATCTATCAAAATATCATCAATAGTTCAATTAATCAGATATCTAAAGCACATATTAATCCTACGGTCGGGTCTTAACGCTCTCAAATCAACATATGCTAGTACGGTCGCTCAACATAATCAGATTTGCTAATTGTAGGTAAGCCTATAAAGAGTACTATCTCTCGATCTATGACTTGATATTAGCAATATTTAATCATACAATTGAACATATTGCAAGATTAACAATAAAAAACTAATCAATTAGAGAAATCAGAAACTAATTAAACCATGAATAAATATCAATCAATAATCATATCATATAAACATGGATTCCCAAACCCTAGAAAATAAGACTACTCAATCATGAAACAAAGAATAAAAACTACATCTACCAAGGAAAACATAATTAAAGAAATCAATTAAAGGAAGAAATAGAAATCATGAATTAATGAAGAGAAAAGAGAAACTAGGGTTTGCAACTAGAAACTAGAGAGAAAAAGATGGAGAGAAAACTAAACTAAACCTAGAAACGCAGAATTATAAGATGTCCTAATCGAAAAAAACTAAAAGCCTATTTATAGTTTTTACAAAACCGGCTAAAAAAGGCAAAAATTAAAGCTCCCGAAAAACCGCCTGGGTCGGGCGCGGTGTTCGAATTTACGAGCAAAGGGGAGATTCCGCCCGGCCAACGGGCAAGGCCGCCCGGTCGGGCGCGTAAACAGGTTTTGGCGCCTCTTTCACCCGGTTGACCGGGCGAACAAGTCTTGTGCTACGATGAACATTTCTTCTCGCCCGGTGCGGCGAAACCGCCGTGGCCGACCAGGGCGGGAAAACTGCGATTTTGCGTCGGCGAAGGTCGTATCTCTCGAACCGGAAGTCCATTGTTGGAAAGCCCTTCAAGTCTAGTTTCCAACCCAACTGGAATTTCGGGATTATAAATTTTATATCAAAAGTTAGGATCAAAATAGTGAACAGTGTCGGTTTTGGCACTTCTTTCACTAACTCTTTGCTTCATTCTAACTCGAAATTGTCCCAAACGGATGCATTGTGATCCTTGTGCAAGCTATCTTCATCCTCAATGATTAATAGGCTTGATCTTAGATAATCATTATTAATTTGCATCAAAATAACCTGAAAATCATCGAAACACGCAAACGGGGAGTAGTAGAGCACAACTTACGTAATTCATGCCATTATGCACCTAAATGCTCTAAAAGGAGTTCTAAATGCAATCAAAATGCATCTAAAAACTATATATAAAAGTGACACATCATTTTGTTAAGAAAATTGATCGACCATATGTTATCTTGGGTGACTTTAATGAGTTAAGTTCCCATTTAGATAAGCAAGGGGGTGCTGAATTTAGGTTCTCACGTTTAGCCCTTATGAATTATTTTTACGCATCAGTAGATTGCATGGAACGCCCGTTTCAGGGTAATTTATTCACTTGGCGAAAATCAAGAGATAGCCCTAATAATATATATGAAAGATTAGACAAAGGGGTAGCTAATCTAAGTTGGATTAATGCTTTCCCAAATGCAAAAATTTTACATCATTCGTTCACTTCCTCGGATCATTGCCCAATTTCTTTAGAAATAAAAGTTCATAGTAAACTTAAATCGCCCCCTTTTAAGTTTGTTAAATTATGGACGACTCGTAAGGATTTTGATGTTATAATTAAAAAATCTTGGTGTCAAAGATTTCAAGGTTCTAACATGTATTGCTTAACAAGAAAATGTAAACTTTTAAAAGAGCTTGCCAAAAAGTGGGTATCTACTAGGTTTGGTAACATTAGTAGACAATTAGAGTCGGTAGAGAAAAAAATTATCTACAATTCAAAGTAGACTATTGAAAAAAGTGATTGTTCCTTTTTACTACATCAACAAAATCTCATGTTAACCAAACATAGTAAGCTTCTTGAATTTCAAGATTCTTATTGGAAAAAAAAAAAGCGAAATCCAATAATCTAAAATTAGGTGATTCAAATACTAAGTATTATCATGCTTGTGCCTCAATTAGAAGAAACTGTAATCTCATTACCTCAATACATGATCCTTCTAACAATTTGATTTCCCAACCTAAACTAGTTGAAGAATGTTTTACAAATGATTTCAAGAAGAGATTTCTAGCTAACTCTGCTTAGGTAGGTTTGACTATGACTCTAACTTTTCTTTATTAGAAAGTATCATTTCCGAAAATGACAATGTTAATTTATGTGCCGATATCTCTATTGAGGAGGTCAAGTCGGCGCTTTTTGATTTGGCTCCGGACAAAGCTCGGGACCGGATGGGTTCACTCCTTTCATTTATCGATTTATTGTTGGTAATTCGGTTTTTAGGGTTGTCAAAGCTTTTTTCCATTCGGGGAAAATCCTCAAAGAAATAAACCATACTTTCATTACTCTTATCCCGAAGATTGATAATCCTACTAATCCAAATCATTTTCGGCCAATTAGTCTTTGTTCAACAATCTATAAAATTATTTTTAAAATTATGGCTAATAGGCTGAAGGTTGTTTTAGGCAGAATTATTCACCCGTTACAAGGGGCCTTTATTCCTGAACGGTTGATTCAAGATAATATTCTTTTAGCTCATGAAGCTTTTCATTCTTTGAAAAATAAGAAAGGAAAGGAGGGTGGCTTGCAATTAAACTTGATATGGAAAAAGCTTATGATAGATTAGAATGGAATTTTATTTTTGCCACATTCGTAAAATTAGGTTTTTGTGAGCAATGGATCAAGCTGGCTTAAACAATGTATTACAAACGGTTTCTTTTTCTATTTTGGTCAATGGGATTCCTGGTGGTATGTTTCTTCCTTCTAGAGGCATTCGTCAAGGTGATCCTCTTTCTCCATATATTTTCATTCTCTGTGCGGAGATCCTAGCTTGTCAACTATTCCCGGGCCGCCCATGCCGACTCTAGACTCGATATGGATCACTCTTGGTCACTCTAGAATAAATATTCCTTTTTAAACTTTTGCGGATGATACAATGATTTTTGCAAAAGCTAAAGTAGAAAGCTGCTATGCTATCAAATCTATTCGTAATAAGTATTGCTCAATGTCAGGCCAACTTGTCAATTTTCATAAATCTGCATTTCAATGTACTACTAATACCCCAGCAGAATTTTTGAGTGCTTTTTAGAACATTCTCCAGATGGAAAATACTCTATCTCTAGGTAACTATTTGAGTTGCCCAATTATTAACAGCAAGGTTACAAATGAACTTTTAGTGCTATTCAAGAAAAGTCTCTTCTCAGCTTACCAAGTGGAGAGCTAATTCTTTATCTCAAGCAGGAAGAACTATTTTAATTTAATCTAATCTGGCTTCTAAAGCTAGTTTCCGGATGCAAAGTTTTACTCTCCCCTTCTCATATCATTTCTTCTCTGGATAAAGCATATAGGAATTTTCTTTGGAATAAAGATCCAAATTCTAAAGCTCCTAATTTGATAGGTTGGGATAAGATTTGTAAACCTAAAAAATTTGGAGGGCTGGGATTAAGAAAAGAAAAAATTAATAATTTAGCTCTTCAATTTAAACTTCTTTGGAAAATAATTAGGATGCCTAATAATTTATGGGTTAAACTTGTTAAGCAAAAATATTTAAAACAAGACAACTTATTCTCTTATAAAACTAAAGCTAATGTCTCTTGGCAATGGCGTAAACTAATGACACTTCGTACACCTTTTAAGCAAGGTCTTAGATGGATGATGGGGAATGGGGAAAAAATTTCTTTTTGGAATGACAATTGGGTGTTTAATTACCCTATTAAAAAGAAGTTCTTGCCTATTATTAGATCAGAGGAGGTGATGGTTAATTTTTTCATTACCGACTCTGCTCAATGGAATAAAGATCTTCTCTTAAATTATGTTCCAATTAATGTAGTGGATGAAATCCTAAAAATATTTATCCCTTCTAATGAAATGGCGGATAGGATTTTTTGAGGTCTTACTCGAGATGGAGAATATTCGGTTAAATCGAGTTCGCTTTCTTTGCAAGGGTATGGCTTAGATCCTTTGATCGGGTTAGTTTTGCTTGGATTTGGGGTTTGTCTATTCCTCCTAATATTAAATTCTTCTTGTGGAAAATTTGTCAGAATGGTCTCCCTACCAAAAAGAGATTAGAAATGAGTCATATTTTCCTTCCTTTAGAGTGTGTTTTTTGTAACTTCCATTCTGAAGATGACCATCACTTATTCCTGGATTGTCCTTTTGTGCATGATGTTTTAGAAATAGTTAATGTCAATGGGATGTTTTCCCCCTTCCTCTTGATCGTAATAATCGTTCGTTCATTGAGTATTTTTGTAATCTTAAGTCTTGTTGGTCTTTTAAGAATCTTAATTTCTACGCTATTGTGTGGTGCTTCATTTGGTATGCTAGAAATAGCATCACCTTTCGTCGGGAAAGCTTTTCTCCAGCCCAAACTAGGGGCCATGATTAAAGCTTATATGCATAAGTTGGACTCGTTTTCATTCCAATATTTCAATTTGTGGGCATAGTCAACAAGTTATTAAAGAGTCTAAAAAGCCTAAACCTAACATTAGTTGGTCTCCCCTCCTCTTGATTTTGTTAAACTTAATTTTGATGGATCCAAGTTGCAGAATGGTAGCACGACTTATGGCTTTGTTATTAGAGATTCGTGGGGAATCTTTTGCTTAGTGGAGCCAACGCCATTTCGGATAAAAATTCTATTTTAGTTCTTTGAGGTCTGGGGTCTAAGAGAAGGTATTAGGGGTGCTCTCTTTCTGGGGGGGCTCATAATATTACTATTGAGGGTGATAATCTCTCGGTTATTCAAGCTATCAAAAGAATGCGGAAGTTCCCTGGTCTATTAACGCTCTTATTAATGATGCGGCGGCGGATATGAGAAAATTTGATACTTATAATATTCAGCATGTTTTTAGAGAAGCTAATTATGCTGCAGACTGGATGACAAATCGTGGTCATTCCACTACTTATCTTTGTTATTGGTTTGAGTCTATTGCTTTTTCCAAGATCATCCGTAAGGATGCTTTAGGGTGGCTTCGTTAATTGGGTTCCTCTCTAGTTTCTTTCTTTCGGCTAAAAAAAAATCAAAATAGGGAGGACAACAAAGTCTTACTTAATAATTATAGACACATTATCTTAGGCAAAACGTAAGAGAATATACTTTTTGGGTCCACTTGTATTAAATAAATTGAATTTGTGAGCAGAGAGAACATTGTGATCCATGTGAGGGATGGCTCGTTTCCTACAAATCCTAGTTCTGTTAGGATTGGTGTGTTTTCCTAGTTCTAGTAGGAATAGGACTCTTAATATCCTAATCCTAGTAGGATTAGAACTCCTAGTTATGTTAGGAGTCTTAATGTTTTAGTTTGATTGTAATTCTAGTTGAGTTAGAAATCCAAATCCTAGTTGAATTAGGATTCTAATTGGAGTAGAGTTATAGTAGTATTAGGAGTCTAGTTAATAGTCACCAAGTTGAGCTTGTTCTACTTAGCTTATGAGTGTGTTTATTTCCTTGTTATCTTGTTCTTAGTTTTCTAGCCTTAGTAGGACTAGGGTTTGTTTGTTTGCTTTTGTTTTACACGCCTATATAAGGCTTTTTAATTCATTAATAAAATCAGTTTGTTGAGTTTAAGAAAACGTATTAAGCTTGTTGTGCTTGCATAGAACTGAGTGTTCAAATACACAAACCGAGACGTTGTGTGATCTTGGAGCCGAGACTTACAAGAGAACCTCTTAAACCTAGATTTAAGAGCATATCCATCTTTAATTTCGTTGTTGTTCATACAAAAATCGCAAAACACAAAAAAGAGTTCGAAACCGCCAACAAAATCACATCATCTTGGTATTAGAGCAGAGTTCATTGCGACGGCGCGTGAGAAGGTAACATACAGGGATACGTTATGTCAAAATTTCAGCTCATTCCAATCAGTAACGAAGTCGCGGCGAAGCAAACAATCCGACGTGATCATGGGAGACAGTGAAGCAGATCGAAGAAGAGATGCCATGTTAGAGGCACTTGCCAAACAAAACCAAACCTTGCAAGACATGCTCACCTAGATGACATTAGAGGTGTTTAAGAAGAAGAAGGGGAATGAGCCACGTTTACAAAGAGACAAGTTGATTAAGATTGGAGACCTTCCCGAGTTCAAGCCTATTTGAATTGGGAAAGAAGGATAGAGCGCCTCTTTGATCATAAAGGTATGGATGAAACGCAACGTTTTAATCATGCTATACTTAAATTTACTAATTATGCATCGGATTGGTATGATTCCTTTCAAGTTCAAAGAGTGAGAGATGGGAAGGAAAAGATTGAAACTTGGACTTCATTAAAACTTAAGTTAAGAAAATGCTTTGTTCCCAAGTCCTATAAGCAAGAGTTATACCTTAGGCTAACTTCTTTTCAACAAGATCATATGTCCATGGCTGAATATGTGATTGAATTTGAGAAGTTGTATTTGGTTGAATATGTGATTGAATTTGAAAAATTGTATTTGGCGTGTGGTTGCAAGGAGGAGGAGGAACAAAAGATGGCTAAATTTCTTTTCGGTATGAATAAACCTATAGCTAATTTGGTTGAATTGTAAACTTATAACACGTTTGATGAGTTGTGTCAATTAGCAAGTAAGGTAGAAAGGCAGTAAAAGGAGGCCAAAGGGCAAGTCTTCTAGGGTTCCTTTTATGGGCAAAATTAAATCTTCCTCTAGTTTCAAGGTGGAGGTGAATGATAAGGGGAATGGAAGTAGTGTGCCGATGGTGGAGGCTCCTAAAACACCTTCAACTCTCACGTCTGGTCAAAAGGGGATGAGGGAGGTGGTGTGTTTCAAGTGTCTAGGCCAAGGACATGTAGCCAAGCAATGTCCTAATCGAATGCTGATTTATGTGGAGGAACGTTATAGCCTATTGTCCATGCAAATAGAGGAAGTCGAGGAAACAAGGTTTGTGGAGATTGAGAGGACACCCGAAACTAGTGTCCATGACATGGCTGATCCTAAGTTTTGGGCTACTAATGTTGTTGAATCGGAAATTGAGAGGAAAAGCATGATACTTAGGCGTGCATTAGTGGCACAACAAAAGATCATGAGCATGAGCAGTGTGAGAACTTGTTTCAATCAAGGTGCTTAATCAATAGTAATACTTACTCTTTTATTATTGATTCGGGGTCTTGTACTAATGCTATTGCTAGAGCAGTCGTTAATACTTTGAAATTACCCACGCAAGTGCATCCTAAGCCGTATAAGTTGAGTTGGTTGAATGATGATGGGGGTGTATGGGTGAATCAACGAGCATTGGTAGGGTTTCGAGTTGGAAATTATGTGGACCAGTTGTGGTTTGATGTTTTGCTTATGAGTGCTTGTGACTTGCTACTTGGAAGACCTTGGCAATCAGATCGCCAAGTGATACATAATGGCCGAGAGAATGTGTATTCGGTGCTGAAGGATGGGGTGCGTTTTGGTCTCAAGCCATTATCGCCTAAACGAAATTTGCTACATAAGGCTAATGATGGTGAGTCAAGGCAACATGTGAATGCTGGTCATGTGTACGTGAGTTCTTGTAGGGAAGAGGAATTAGATGCAGCAAGCAACAAGAAGGAACGACGAGCTAAACTACTTTATCTTCGTCGAGATCCACATATAGGTGAAGGGGATTATGCTTGGTTGTTACTTAGTGCTCAAAAGTTGCATCTAGATCACAAGAATGATGAACCTATGGATGAGGGGCCATTCAAGGTCGTGAAGAAGCTTGGATATGCTACGTACAAGGTGTTGTTGAGCAAGGGAGTGTGCGCCACACTTGGAGCTGCTGACGTAGAGTTATGTGAGGGATGTTTTCAAGAGGGAGGGGATGATCCATGTGAGGGATGGCTCGTTTCCTACAAATCCTAGTTTTGTTAGGATTGGTGTGTTTTCCTAGTTCTAGTAGGAATAAAACTCTTAATATATATCCTAATCCTAGTAGGATTAGAACTCCTAGTTCTGTTAGGAGTCTTAATGTTTTAGTTTGGTTGTAATTCTAGTTGAGTTAGAAATCCAAATCCTAGTTGGATTAGGATTCTAATTGGAGTAGAGTTATAGTAGTATTAAGAGTCTAGTTAGTAGTCACCAAGTTGAGCTTGTTCTACTTAGTTTAGGAGTGTGTTTATTTCCTTGTTATCTTATTTTTAGTTTCCTAGCCTTAGTAGGACTAGGGTTTGTTTGTTTGCTTTTGTTTTACACGCCTATATAAGGCTTTTTAATTCATTAATAAAATCAGTTTGTTGAGTTTAAGAAAACGTGTTAACCTTGTTGTGCTTGCATAGAACTGAGTGTTCAAATACACAAACCGAGACTTTGTGTGATCTTGGAGCCGAGACTCACAAGAGAACCTCATAAACCTAGATTTAAGAGCCTATCCATCTTTAATTTCGTTGTTGTTCATACAAAAATCGCAAAACACAAAAAAAGAGTCTCGAAACCGCCAACAAAATCACATCACATTAGGTCCACTTTTTGGGTCCATGTGAATTACATAAATATAAATAGGAAACAAAAGTGGATCATAGACCAATAAACTAATAATATTTTTTATAAAGATATGAATAAAGTAAAGTGATTAGAACTTCACATAACGAACTGAAATGAAAAGTAAGTAACACTTCAAAAAACGGATGGAGTATATGACAATTTCTATCAAAATAGCTACTTTGTCGCTATATTTCAACCGAAAAGTCTAGTCTTTCAATTAAAAATTTCGAATAATTGAAAAATCGGATTTCGATTTTGACATGATATTTGAACATAGATATTTATGGGATTGTTGCTCAAATTATTTTTAGGATTTTTTATATTATTACCTCCTTTTCTTTAACTCGTCTACACCTCGTGTTTTTTTTTCGATTTTATCATCTTTTTAGAACTAGCTCACTAAATGTTACCACATTCACTTGCTCTGTGACTAAAAAGATTGGTTTTCAATTCAATTGCAAATTTGTTGCTCAGATCATCAGCATGCGGGACATATAAATTGTATCTAGGATAGAAAATCAACTAACACGCCATTTATAATATCAAACTTAATATAAAACCAAGCTAAGAGTGTAAAATAATAATAAAAAATATACATGTTTTTAACTCTATCATATTTTATTTGCTAAATTGGGGATAATTTGCTACAAGTACCAACGGGATGTATATATCGAACCTATTATTTACTGCTTAATAGACTAATCTGCTCCTCGTTGTAGTTAGCGCCATCGTTGTAGTTTACTTGCTTCTTGTTGCTTTACTTTTCACAACAAAGCAAAGAAACAAAACTTAGCGCCATGGCACGACGTGAGGCATCAAAATTTTATAAATTTATTAAGCAAGCAATGGAGGAGATCTACACCACGGTTGTTAAAGAAATGTACAAGAGAAGGAGTACTATCCATCACCATGAAGAAGACAAACAAGAACTTGATGAAGACAAACAACCTAGTGAACCTCCTAACCCATTTTGTTGAAGAATATCAAATAAAGGTATTTTTTTAAATTTCTTCCATCTTGTGAAATGCTGAATTCTTGAAGATCAATTTTTGTTTTTTTTGTTTTCTTGAAAGTTGTCATATGGTTTAATTTAGTTTTCTTGTTTTTTTGTTTTCTTTGAGATCTTTGACGACATGGCTTGTAGACTATGGGGAATTGGGGATTAGGGAGTTTGAGGCTACATAAATAATTAACCTAATGGAGATAATAGAAAACTTCAGTCAGTTTGTAGACTATTCTTTACTATTCTCCACTGCAGTTTTCATTTGTGTTAATTGATGTAGCTAGTGTGTGATTTAACAGTTTGTTTGTTACTTATAATAAGTGTTCTGAAATGAAGAATGCATTTAGAATTTTCCTGATTATTTGTGCTTAGTTTTTTAAAAGCTGTCTGAAGATTTTCTCGTGTTTAAAAATTATACTCCCTCCGTCCCATAATATATAGTCTTCACTTTTCATTTTTCACGTGAATTAAGAAAAATTGAAAGATTAGTAGGATTTCAAAAAAAATATTTAAGGAAGTGCTTTTTTGACACTTTTGTCTTGAAACTAGTTCTTTATTTTCTTTTCCTTTAAAATAAAATAAAAAAGCAATAAATGTTTCTTAGAATGATGTAAATTAATAAATAGGGACACATAATTTCAAAAAAAAAGTAGGGGTATTTTGGAAAGTTTATGTAGGAATGAAGGATAATTTAGTCAAAATGAATTGATAAAAATGAAAATAAAAGACAACAATACGACACCGAGAAAGGAATGTAAAGACTATATTATGAGACGGATGGAGTAATGTAATAGAACTATTTCCGGTAGACCAAAGTAGTGCACGTTAATGTGAAACATAATATCATAGTAAATGCTGAATTCTTGAAGATCATTTTTGTTTTTTGTTTTCTTGAAAGTTGTCATATGGTTTAATTTAATTTTCTTGTTTTTTTTTTTTTTTTGTTTTCTTTGAGATCTTTGACGACATGGCTTGCATGAGCTTTTTCGTAAAACTACGTACTTGTTTAATAACTCTTCGCTCCTATTCAAGAGGAAATCATCACAGTACTCTTCCCCTCCCAATTTAGGGTTTTTTTTTTCCAGAAAATAATCGCAACAAACAATCTCAATTTGCAAAGTAGAAAGTCGAATTTCTCAAAACAGTTAGAACTCTTCGCTTATTCTTCATCTTCTTCAAGAGCAGCGATAAATTTGTCAAAATCGCATCTCTTCGATAATCGCCGAGTTCTGATCAATGTAATTCATACTTTTCCTGCAATTTTTGTTAGATTAATTGATATTTTTGCTGCTTCTCACGCTCTAATGTTGTTTTTATAGCTATCCTTTCTCCAATCCCTAAATATCAGATCCAAAACTCTAATCTCAGTCAGGTAACTTTCAATTTTCTTCATTAAACTTTGATTTCACTTATACATTTGTTTGAATTTCCTAATGTTCTGTTTTTTTTTTTTGTTGTTGTTATGTTTTGATATTATTGGAGTTTGCGACAGAAACTTTTGAGTGATTGCAATTGGCTTCAACAATTCAAGGTATGATTGATTAATTTTTAGAAATTTTCGAGTAATTTTGCAAGTAACTAAATGATATTTAACTATATCGATTATTATTTCTGCAAATCGATTTTATCTGGTGAATCTTTAACGGATTAAATTACATTGTGCATTAGATTTGAACTAAAATCGTTATTACCATGTTTTGCAGCATGTTTTGTATGTGTTATCACTATGATCTTTTGATTAGTATTTGTCGGATTAGATTTTTGAATTTTTATTAGCTTGTGTTGATTATTGGTTTGCTTTGCAGCTAGAGCTTGTGTTGTTTTGAGTAGTTCTTTGAATTTTAATGTGATTGAATGTAGTTAATTTTTGGTGCTTTATCTGGATTTGAACTGAAAACGTTATTTCCATGTATGGGAGGTGCAGAGAGATGGATGATGCTAGGTTAGTTTTCGATGAATTGGTTTTTCATGATTCTATATATTGGAATTCTTTGATTGGGGGTATTTGGTCAGATGCGTTATGTTAGTGCACTTAGAGGCCTTCAATATGTTGATCTGGTTCTTGTATAAGAATAATTAACTCTTTCGCACACTCTGCTCGTGCAAGTAAGGAGCTCTTCTGTTGTGTAATAGAAATTTGTAGGCTCTTTTCCCAGTAGCCTGATCTGATCTTTGAGAACGTAGATTTCCGGTCTGCTAATTCGGTGAGGATTCACCAGTTGATTCATAATCATAATACTGTTGTTCAGCATACATATTTATGTTGCTCATAGCTAGTGTCCCAGTGGCAGGAAATTTCATATTATAGGTGGAGTTCCTGGTTGGTTGCTTATTTTGGCCCTTCACTTATTTACGATAGATCTTTTCTCTTTTATCTGTCCAGTTACCACTTGTTAATACTATACCATCCTGCTATCCCCATTCCCCAATGCCCCCAACAAGATTCATGCTAATTTACATTTAAGTTTGTCCTTGCTTTTCTACATCGTTAACTAAGGTTTATCTGATATGGTTGCTTAGTTATTAACCTGTAAACCACTTTTTGTTTTATGGATATATTAGAATGGTGCTATGTGTATAGCTAGAGCAGATAGTAAATTGGCCTACATATTTAAGAACTAGCCGTACCTAAATTTTTCTCATTTTTACAGGACTGATAATCTTGTCAATGTGAAGCTGCTTTTGAGGACTTACTTTACCCAACATGCATACCACAATGGTAAAATCTTTCTTTTTCTACATTATAACTGAGCTGTCATTTTGATTAACATATATTTCTGTAGTGTGGAGAAAAGAATTTCCTTGCTAATACTATTTCTTTGCTTTAGTGTTTTTATGGAGAGCAAATGAGATTTTGTGGTTGATAGATTTCATTAACGGGAAAAGTATCAAGGAGTAAGAACTAAGAAGGGGAAAAGAGGAGATAGAAAATTAAAATGTAAAATATACACTAGTTTTTGTTTTGAAGGTACAATAAAGTTGAGTTAAGATAAGATAAAACAAAGTTAGCTCTGAGGTCCTTAACCTTAAACAACAGATGTTCATGAGGTCCTTAAATATATTATTTGGGAAAATTTTAGTGTCCTTATTGTTACCTTATTAGCTCCTTTATATTAGGAGTTGATTTCAATGAATCAGAAGCTACTAGATTTTGTTAAATGACAGCTATTTATTGGATGAAACACTTGATTTTGATACTTGGTTCATAAGTAAAGTAAGACTTTCTTCTAAACAATATGTCTACGTGTGTGCTCAAGATTTTATCTCTGTCATGCATATACTAATCAATATCATATTCCCTCCGCACTTTCTTGAGTAAATATCATCAGCATATTTAATTCTCGAGTGTTAAATTCTGGTTGTTAAATTTAAGTAGTTAACAAGAAACCTTGATTATTAATATGATCAGTAACAGCCTTGCATTGTTTTGATTACTTCGGTTTTTTTCATCGAATGTGCAGTCATCAAATTGTTAACAAGAAACCTAGCCTACATTATAAGCTTCCAGGAGATAACTTCTAGTATGCACACTATTGACTCACAGTGTGGCAAGATGGATTTTGTGTTTGCTTCAGATGACAGTTTGAAATCTTCAGAATCTCAGTCCACTAGCTTTCTATGAAAGCATCCTGCAGAACCGAATTCATTCTCTGTTTGCTCCTGCCTCTTTTCTGTGAAGAACGAGAAATCCTGAAGGAGAATCATCCCTTTTGGTAGCCTGAATCTGGATGTCTATTTTACAGACTAGTATTTTTGTTGTACAAAGAGTTAATGTGTGTGGATGAGCTGTGTGTATGTGTATGTTGGGTAAATGTTTCACTGCCTTTCGGTTGGCTGACCAGATAATGAGATTTTAAACTCCTTTTTTTTTTTTTTTTAATAAGCTACTCAATGTCGCTTCTTATTTCAGATGCTCTTGGATTAGATGCCAAACAATTCTAACGAATTTGGAATCTTAGATTCAGCTCATTATTTAAGTTGGATGAAATGTGTTAACAAACATAATCGAAATGAAGTTAGTCGGTAAAATATTATTCTTCATCTATATTATAGGGTTTTTCCTATAATATATTATTGTTTAGTCTCAAGATGTATTCTTAAAATATCTACTTTTTTATAAGTTTACTAATCGATAATCAAAGATATTAATAGTTAAAGTAGTGTATTGAGATATAAGAAAATCAACATGTTGCATACTTGCATGTACTCAACAACAGAGGAAGTATAATTCGATGCACTCATGAATTGGAGTACTCTAACTTGGTTAATTAAATCATGCAGAAAAAAGAAGGCAGCCACAACTGTTTCGGTTCCGTGCCACCCCCTGCTCACCCTAATATTTTTGTGCAGGGCTCTATCATGATGCTCAAATCTGAACTATAGAATTTCTTCAACGCAGTATCAATGATTTCCGTATCCCACACCTGACACCAAAAACAAGCGGCTAAGACAGCAAGGGGGGCTCAAATTATAGAGAGAAAGCGCCAAAAAAATTAAACACAAATTAATGTGGCACTTTGATGCTTTGTCCATTCAAAAATAGTTGTCGCATTACTAGTTCAAGTTACAAACTGACAATTGTTCCCTAATGTGGGGATTAGGGAGTTTGAGACTAACATTTCATATGATCAACTTTCTTTGCATGCAGAATTTGATGAAGTTAGTGCTTCAAAATTAGTTAGTTGATTTCCTTAATTAATTATGGTTGTTATTACTTAGTCATATTAGGAAGTTTAGTATAGTGGGCTACAAGCCTACAATTATGGAAACTATCACAACAACCCTATGTAATTGTGTTTGGATCCCGTAGATTTCTAAAATAACTCTACAAAGGTAGAGTTGAAGAATATCAACTATTGAATAAAAAATCAATTGCTCATATATATCTTTCCAAAATCCCTCCTATTTTTTTTCATCAATATCCACCCCCTAATTTTGAGTCCGGATCCTCTAGAGTTTTAATAAAACTCCACAAGCGTATAGTTGTATCCGAACCATATATTTTTAAAATTAAGGGCTCATATTGATGGGAAGGTAAAAATTAGGGGTAGATTTTGATGAGAAAAAATAGGGGGATTTTTATTTTAGAACTCTAGAGGATCCAAATACGGCGAGAATTATGACTCCTAAGTCCTAATAAGAGTGTTGCTTCAAAAATCTATCTTCCCCTATGAATTATCCAATCCAGTATCCTAATTCCTATTCCTCCTTGGTTTCTTGTTCAAAAATCTATCTTCTATCTATGCTATAAATTGGGAGTATTTACGATCTACCATACCCTCCGTTCCATAATATAGTCGATATCGTTGATAATCGATGGCTGATGAGACAATAATAAAGGGGTATGAGTATGGGTGTGATGCGGTGAGGCCGTGGCCGTATAGAATGGCAGATGGGATGGGCGATTTTTTCAGTTGTGGTTTGGTGGGCGGTTTCACGTACCACTTGGTAAAAGGATTATTATTGAGGCGTCCGCGTCAAAACTTTGGCACGGCCTTGAGGTTGGCATGCCACAAAGCTCCGCAGGTGGGTGGTGCTTGTGTGGGGTTTTATGCAGCATTAACTGCTGGGCAATTCGTGGATTTGTCAATTCGTGGTAAGGATGATTTTTACAGCCTATTCTTCGCTTCCACCTTTGGGGGTGCCGCTGTAAGGGCTAAGCATGGTATCATATCTGCGTCACGCTCCGCCCTCTGTATCGGTACTCTTTTCACCCTCACCATCATCTGGCGTCAACAGTTGGAAAAGACGAGGGATCAACAAAATATGGAGGCTTACCTAGCCGCCAACAAGAGACCCAAACATGACCCAAATTAGTACATACACACGTCCGTAGGAAGAAAAACCATGAATAAAGACAAGAGACTTACTTTTGTTATGTTCTTTCGAATCTATTATATATGTATTGCTGTTAGATTTTGATCTAATTTAATTTTTAATACATATACTACTACTTGTATGCTACTACTATAATCGAATTATATTCTACGTATCCCAATGTTGGAATTCTAAATCAAATGTCAAATATCAAAGTTATTGTTGTTCTTGTGGATATAAATTCAAACTGTAGATTGCTGTTGGATTTAGGGGTGTACTGTGTACAAGGTCAAGTTTGAAATCGAATGTCGTTGGTGTTTAGTGACAATGGGGACATGATTGATTGTACCAAGATGAATATTAACCTATGCTCATTGTTTATACTGCTTCTTGACAAGGATGTTGCCTTCTATATAGCGTAAGATGTATTGAATCCCATCTAACTGTGAATGTTGTGCAGCCTCAACCTGCTGTGATATGTAGGATTTAAGGGAAACTACTCTCCGTAAGATATATTTGTAAAACAGCTGAGGTAAGATTAAGATATAGTCATGCTTTTTTGCCTTTTCAACTCTATAGTTTCAATTGTGAATTTGGTGTAGTTGCTCCTGATTTTTTTTTTTTTTTTGAAGGGTCCAAGTAACATAGAATAAAACACTTTGTAGTTACTAGATTTTAGATGTGCTTACATGGTAGCAGCTAACTTCATGAAGGAGAACTAATTTGCTCCATTTTGGTGCATCAGCAAAACGCGAAACCTGGAATTGAGGGGGCTATAGTGGAATTTGTTAGCTAGGGATTTTGTTATTTTTGCCATTTTGGCAATGAATTTATTCTGGTTAGGTTTTATATTATTACATCCATTTCATCTTATAGTATCCGCTTTAGGTAGTAGATATGTGAACGAAGAAATCAATGCTCGGACCCTCCAGTTTAGGCTTAAAACCACCACGATTTTGGAAATTACCAAGTGTACACTCCGCACATGTATTTGCTTTTGATACGCAATGCCGAAGTTTAAGCAATATAAGTTTTGATGGTTTGGAAATTGAGATCTATCTTACTATTGATTGTGTAATATGGTCGTTACGTAACCCCGTTTATGAGGGATATTGGGACCGCAATAAGAAAAAAAACCACTTCTTCCTTGCTTACACATTTCGGAAACTTGCAAGCATCTTGAAAATAGCTTGATTATGGAAAATTACATGACTTTGACCCTTGCGGAAGAGGTATGACTCATTGTCTTATCGTTTGTGTGTTTCCATGTGCTAGACTACTCAATGTCGAATCTCCTATTTTCTTGACTTTTTTGAAGCTCATTCTAGTGTTGTTCCTAGAGGCAAAGACTGGACCAGAGTCCACAAATGCTTGATCCGAGTTCGAAAACCGGCAAAGATAAGTGTCTTTGGAGGAATAAGATTAGAGCAAAAGATTGAAGCATGATCATTTCCGACTTTTATTTTTCGTACATGCCAATCTGGCGTGCTCATGAGTTACATGCAAGACAATCAGTGGTTATAAGCATTTTCGTCCTGCTTCAAAGTTCAATCAAATGTAAGTGAATAACCATTCACCGTGCAATCTGTAATGGCTTCTCGAGGAACCGAAAGGGACCTAGCAGGGTATAGTCGCATACTCTCCTTGAGAATTGCTTGCAGTTGCAAGTAAACTAAATTCTAGAGGTTTCGATTCTTCCACCCCGCCTTTCTTTCCCCACTAGGGTGTCTAGTTCGACTTGAGCTCTCGTCAAGGCATCTTTATTTTTGAGTAGCAACTATAATGCCCATGTTAGGGTTACTCCTATGGTGTGCTCTTTGAAACTAAGTTTGTGCTCTTTGTGCGTAAATTTTCCCATATTGGGGATTGAGAATGATTCACATTATATAGTTGAGCTTGCAAAGGTTTACATGTAAAAGAGAAGCCATTACTTAAATGAAATATATATCTATCTACTATTATGTTGGATAAGTTTAGTTTTTAGTTAAATGAAATAATTCTTATAATTTTGCACAAGAATTTATGAAACTAATATTATAGACAATTAAATTTAATTTGACAAACATGTAGAAGTGATTACCATGCAAGTGGCTCGATAATTGTATCTCGGTTCCGGATTTGGAAGGCTTTCCCCGTCCCTGTTTCAAAAACACTAAGCATCATATCCATGAAATCCCGCTTTCGTCCGTGGCTTTAGAGCTTCTTCTTCTTTTATGCTCTTCCAACCACTTTTCGCCTACATCATCAATGTCTTTTGCAGCCTTCACCCGTTTATCATACCCTCTCGATGTCCAACCACCTCAAAGCCGGAACTACATCAAGCAGGGACGAATGCGCCCGCCAATTCAAAGAAATCCCTGATTGCCTTTACACATCTATTGTATTCCTCACCTTTGCAATTTTCCTTCAACGAGTTGCCTGAAACTAATCTTACTATACTATTCAAGCTTACATCATTAAACCATTCTTTCATGTCAACTGATTCAGACCCTGCACCTGATACTCTCTCTTTATGGCTAATCTCATCTCTGAGATCCTGACATTTTTAAACATCTCTACCTGATGATTTGACAGAATTTTGATGGTGGTGATCTCACGAAGCCCAACATGGCAGAGTTGTAAGCCAGATGTTTTTACAAAGATATTGTGAGGCCGGTTTAAGAATACTCGTCACTCGTGCCTAAGCACTCTTTTACCATTTCGTTGTGCTTACAAAGTTGACACTGATAATGATATAAGATCAGAACAATAAAAAACCAAATATGATGTAAATTGTAAAGTATGAACTGCTTGCTCTGTTAGCAGCTTGGTTCTAACTCAGCGACAAAGTTGACACTGATAAGAATTCATGATAATGTTTTTCCTATAAATGAAGTCTGCTTTCATGACTTGCCATTCTTCTCTCTCTTTTCCTCTTTGTTTTTAAAGTAATCACTAACATGTTTATATTGATCACCTGCCTGCATTTTGTTGTAACTTGTAACTAATAGGGCTTAGCTTCTCCTGCATGCAGCCTCTACATTGTGGGTTATTCTTACTTCTTAGGCGATCTAGACTAGGAGGGAACATAATTCTATCTTCATTCTTCATTGGTACCGCAGGAAGGCTAATTTGCATTATGTACATGTTTCTCTTTTCTTTCTCCTGCTTAAATTATTTGCTACAAGTGACTACAGCGTGTAGCCCCTCATTTCTGACAGAAGTACGTAACGTGATGGTTTTGAATATGCAATTTCCTTCTGCTGAATTCTTTTAGGGGTCGTTTGGTTCACTATTTTTGCGCTTCAAAAAACGGAATCAATTATCGATTCCCTTTCTTCTTATTTGGTTCAATCCCTCATCAATCCCTTACCATTACTTGATGGTAATGGATTCCCCCAATTTGTTACCTTCCCCTCCCCCTCAAGTAACAAAATCCATTACTTGAAGGTAATGATTACCATTCATTTCCATTCCTTGTCTTGAACCAAACACTCAATAAAGGTAAGCATTTTTGTTACCATTCCCCTCTTCTATTTATATCTATTCCCTTTCCATTCCATATGTTGAACCAAACGACCCCTTAATCTATTAGAGTTGGTGACAGAAGGAAAATTCTGTTGGAGATGAGAAAGCAAAATATTGAAGAACGTTGAAAACAATGCTAAAGCTATTCTCATTTTAATTAAACTAGAAAGATATTATGCCTTTTTATAGGCTACAAATCTAACCGACAAAGCACACTCAAGCTAACAATTAGCATGCAACCACGCACATCCAAACACATCAATATGAGCCCTTGATTTTAAAATGTATGGTTCAAAAACAACTCTACCTTGTAGAATTTTATTAAAACTCTAGAGGATCCGGACTCTAGTTTCGCCTAGGTTCTTAAAAGTTAAAACCATCTTATTCTTTGCCATGTCAGCGTATATTGTGGCCACGGATTTAGACATGTTCAAATAAGTTTTTACGCCTTGTAAAATGAAACTAGTTTTTAGGCTCGGGCTACGCCTCGGGTAATTATATCTTTCATTCATTAATATTTTACTTTGAAATAATAACATAAAGTATCACTTGGTTTAGTGGTTAAGACATTAATATATATACTTGTGATCACGGGATCGAAAACTGGAGAGAGAAAGTGTTGATAGGCGAAATGATAAAATTTCCTCAGTGGGCTCCATTTGACAAAAAGTTCACCTGAGAGCAAGTTGAAGTGGTGATTTATAGTAGGTTAATTTACTTAATTAAAGTGGTAAAATCTCGAAAAAATAAGGCAAGTATGCACGAAACAGATTAAAGGAAAGGGGTAAAAACCATCTTCTTATTCATTTTTCATAAAAGTTGAGAATAGTTTAATTGTTTTTAAGAAACTCATAAACTTCATAAATTTGGTTTTCATGCCCGTGATACACCGAAACCTTGATTGACGACATTCGTCTCCTTTGTAATCTCATCATACAATCCATTAAGCACATCTTTTGAGAATCCAACATGGTCGCAATGCAAACTACCTTCTTTTGTAGGAATATTTTTCCTTCTTTTATAAGGAAAAAATTTGTTCTCATCGATTCGTTAAGATTTTTCCTTCAGATAATAGTCGTCTAAGAGCAACTTTAATGGCGTAATTTTTGCCCTTGCCAACAATTTTGCTAAATGTTAGCTATTGGCAAAGCAACATTGGTAGTTTTGCTAAGAAACACAATTTGCTCTCCCATTCAAAAGTGTAAAACAAGCTTATGTACGCGTGTATCGAGCTGATTTTTCTATGCATGAGACCCACCTAAACAACAAATAATAGAGATTAGAAATGAGTCATATTTTCCTCTCAATGAAAATAAGATCGAAATTAAATAAGATCAGAAATATGTGTACTAAGGTTTCAAACTAATAAATAAAGAAAATCAAAGTAAGAAGTTCTAGGGCAATGGTTCACCATGTTTATACTTATAATCTATCAAAATATCATCAATAGTTCAATTAATCAGATATCTAAAGCACATATTAATCCTACGGTCGGGTCTTAACGCTCTCAAATCAACATATGCTAGTACGGTCGCTCAACATAATCAGATTTGCTAATTGTAGGTAAGCCTATAAAGAGTACTATCTCTCGATCTATGACTTGATATTAGCAATATTTAATCATACAATTGAACATATTGCAAGATTAACAATAAAAAACTAATCAATTAGAGAAATCAGAAACTAATTAAACCATGAATAAATATCAATCAATAATCATATCATATAAACATGGATTCCCAAACCCTAGAAAATAAGACTACTCAATCATGAAACAAAGAATAAAAACTACATCTACCAAGGAAAACATAATTAAAGAAATCAATTAAAGGAAGAAATAGAAATCATGAATTAATGAAGAGAAAAGAGAAACTAGGGTTTGCAACTAGAAACTAGAGAGAAAAAGATGGAGAGAAAACTAAACTAAACCTAGAAACGCAGAATTATAAGATGTCCTAATCGAAAAAAACTAAAAGCCTATTTATAGTTTTTACAAAATCGGCTAAAAAAGGCAAAAATTAAAGCTCCCAGAAAACCGCCCTGGCCGTCGGGCGACGGTGTTCTGAATTTACGAGCAAAGGGAGATTCCGCCCGGTCAACCGGGCAAGGCCGCCCGGTCGGGCGCGTAAACAGTTTTGGCGCCTCTTTCACCCGGTTGACCGGGCGAACAAGTCTTGTGCTCTGATGAAGATTTCTTCTCGCCTGGTCTGGCGAAACCGCCCTGGCCGACCGGCGGGAAAACTGCGATTTTGCGTCGCCGAAGGCCGTATCTCTCGAACCGTAAGTCCATTGTTGGAAAGCCCTTCAAGTCTAGTTTCCAACCCAACCGGAATTTCGGGATTATAAATTTTATATCAAAAGTTAGGATCAAAATAGTGAACAGTGTCGGCTTTGGCACTTCTTTCACTAACTCTTTGCTTCATTCTAACTCGAAATTGTCCCAAACGGATGCATTGTGATCCTTGTGCAAGCTATCTTCATCCTCAATGATTAATAGGCTTCGATCTTAGATAATCATTATTAATTTGCATCAAAATAACCCGAAAATCATCGAAACACGCAAACGGGGAGTAGTAGAGCACAACTTACGTAATTCATGCCATTATGCACCTAAATGCTCTAAAAGGAGTTCTAAATGCAATCAAAATGCATCTAAAAACTATATATAAAAGTGACACATCATTTTGTTAAGAAAATTGATCGACCATATGTTATCTTGGGTGACTTTAATGAGTTAAGTTCCCATTTAGATAAGCAAGGGGGTGCTGAATTTAGGTTCTCACGTTTAGCCCTTATGAATTATTTTTACGCATCAGTAGATTGCATGGAACGCCCGTTTCAGGGTAATTTATTCACTTGGCGAAAATCAAGAGATAGCCCTAATAATATATATGAAAGATTAGACAAAGGGGTAGCTAATCTAAGTTGGATTAATGCTTTCCCAAATGCAAAAATTTTACATCATTCGTTCACTTCCTCGGATCATTGCCCAATTTCTTTAGAAATAAAAGTTCATAGTAAACTTAAATCGCCCCCTTTTAAGTTTGTTAAATTATGGACGACTCGTAAGGATTTTGATGTTATAATTAAAAAATCTTGGTGTCAAAGATTTCAAGGTTCTAACATGTATTGCTTAACAAGAAAATGTAAACTTTTAAAAGAGCTTGCCAAAAAGTGGGTATCTACTAGGTTTGGTAACATTAGTAGACAATTAGAGCTCGGGAAAAAAAAATTATCTACAATTCAAAGTAGACTATTGAAAAAAGTGATTGTTCCTTTTTACTACATCAACAAAATCTCATGTTAACCAAACATAGTAAGCTTCTTGAATTTCAAGATTCTTATTGGAAAAAAAAAAAGCGAAATCCAATAATCTAAAATTAGGTGATTCAAATACTAAGTATTATCATGCTTGTGCCTCAATTAGAAGAAACTGTAATCTCATTACCTCAATACATGATCCTTCTAACAATTTGATTTCCCAACCTAAACTAGTTGAAGAATGTTTTACAAATGATTTCAAGAAGAGATTTCTAGCTAACTCTGCCGGTAGGTTTGACTATGACTCTAACTTTTCTTTATTAGAAAGTATCATTTCCGAAAATGACAATGTTAATTTATGTGCTGATATCTCTATTGAGGAGGTCAAGTCAGCGCTTTTTGATTTGGCTCCGGACAAAGCTCCGGGACCGGATGGGTTCACTCCTTTCATTTATCAGATTTATTGTTGGTAATTCAGTTTTTAGGGTTGTCAAAGCTTTTTTCCATTCAGGGAAAATCCTCAAAGAAATAAACCATACTTTCATTACTCTTATCCC
Source organism: Beta corolliflora (assembly GCA_947648045.1). Taxonomy (NCBI): domain Eukaryota; kingdom Viridiplantae; phylum Streptophyta; class Magnoliopsida; order Caryophyllales; family Amaranthaceae; genus Beta; species Beta corolliflora. The sequence continues at coordinate 922,556 of CANSZD010003249.1, forward strand.
GAAGATTGATAATCCTACTAATCCAAATCATTTTCGGCCAATTAGTCTTTGTTCAACAATATATAAAATTATTTTTAAAATTATGGCTAATAGGCTGAAGGTTGTTTTAGGCAGAATTATTCACCCGTTACAAGGGGCCTTTATTCCTGAACGGTTGATTCAAGATAATATTCTTTTTAGCTCATGAAGCTTTTCATTCTTTGAAAAATAAGAAAGGAAAGGAGGGTGGCTTGCAATTAAACTTGATATGGAAAAAGCTTATGATAGATTAGAATGGAATTTTATTTTTGCCACATTCAGAAAATTAGGTTTTTGTGAGCAATGGATCAACTGGCTTAAACAATGTATTACAACAGTTTCTTTTTCTATTTTGGTCAATGGGATTCCTGGTGGTATGTTTCTTCCTTCTAGAGGCATTCGTCAAGGTGATCCTCTTTCTCCATATATTTTCATTCTCTGTGCGGAGATCCTAGCTTGTCAACTATTCCAGGCCAGCCATGCCGACTCTAGACTGATATGGATCACTCTTGGTCACTCTAGAATAAATATTCCTTTTTAAACTTTTGCGGATGATACAATGATTTTTGCAAAAGCTAAAGTAGAAAGCTGCTATGCTATCAAATCTATTCGTAATAAGTATTGCTCAATGTCAGGCCAACTTGTCAATTTTCATAAATCTGCATTTCAATGTACTACTAATACCCCAGTAGAATTTTTGAGTGCTTTTTAGAACATTCTCCAGATGGAAAATACTCTATCTCTAGGTAACTATTTGAGTTGCCCAATTATTAACAGCAAGGTTACAAATGAACTTTTAGTGCTATTCAAGAAAAGTCTCTTCTCAGCTTACCAAGTGGAGAGCTAATTCTTTATCTCAAGCAGGAAGAACTATTTTAATTTAATCTAATCTGGCTTCTAAAGCTAGTTTCCAGATGCAAAGTTTTACTCTCCCTTCTCATATCATTTCTTCTCTGGATAAAGCATATAGGAATTTTCTTTGGAATAAAGATCCAAATTCTAAAGCTCCTAATTTGATAGGTTGGGATAAGATTTGTAAACCTAAAAAATTTGGAGGGCTGGGATTAAGAAAAGAAAAAATTAATAATTTAGCTCTTCAATTTAAACTTCTTTGGAAAATAATTAGGATGCCTAATAATTTATGGGTTAAACTTGTTAAGCAAAAATATTTAAAACAAGACAACTTATTCTCTTATAAAACTAAAGCTAATGTCTCTTGGCAATGGCGTAAACTAATGACACTTCGTACACCTTTTAAGCAAGGTCTTAGATGGATGATGGGGAATGGGGAAAAAATTTCTTTTTGGAATGACAATTGGGTGTTTAATTACCCTATTAAAAAGAAGTTCTTGCCTATTATTAGATCAGAGGAGGTGATGGTTAATTTTTTCATTACCGACTCTGCTCAATGGAATAAAGATCTTCTCTTAAATTATGTTCCAATTAATGTAGTGGATGAAATCCTAAAAATATTTATCCCTTCTAATGAAATGGCAGATAGGATTTTTTGAGGTCTTACTGCAGATGGAGAATATTCGGTTAAATCAGTGTCTTTCCTGCTCGCAAGGGTATGGCTTAGATCCGCCCGATCGAGTTAGTTTTGCTTGGATTTGGGGTTTGTCTATTCCTCCTAATATTAAATTCTTCTTGTGGAAAATTTGTCGAATGGTCTCCCCTACCAAAAAGAGATTAGAAATGAGTCATATTTTCCTTCCTTTAGAGTGTGTTTTTTGTAACTTCCATTCGAAGATGACCATCACTTATTCCCGGATTGTCCTTTTGTGCATGATGTTTTAGAAATAGTTAATGTCAATGGGATGTTTTCCCCCTTCCTCTTGATCGTAATAATCGTTCGTTCATTGAGTATTTTTGTAATCTTAAGTCTTGTTGGTCTTTTAAGAATCTTAATTTCTACGCTATTGTGTGGTGCTTCATTTGGTATGCTAGAAATAGCATCACCTTTCGTCAGGAAAGCTTTTCTCCAGCCAAACTAGGGGCCATGATTAAAGCTTATATGCATAAGCTGGACTGTTTTCATTCCAATATTTCAATTTGTGGGCATAGTCAACAAGTTATTAAAGAGTCTAAAAAGCCTAAACCTAACATTAGTTGGTCTCCCCTCCTCTTGATTTTGTTAAACTTAATTTTGATGGATCCAAGTTGCGCAGAATGGTAGACACGACTTATGGCTTTGTTATTAGAGATTCGTGGGGAATCTTTTGCTTAGTGGAGCCAACGCCATTTCGGATAAAAATTCTATTTTAGTTGCTGAGGTCTGGGGTCTAAGAGAAGGTATTAGGGGTGCTCTCTTTCTGGGGGGGCTCATAATATTACTATTGAGGGTGATAATCTCTCGGTTATTCAAGCTATCAAAAGAATCTGGAAGTTCCCTGGTCTATTAACGCTCTTATTAATGATGCAGCGGCGGATATGAGAAAATTTGATACTTATAATATTCAGCATGTTTTTAGAGAAGCTAATTATGCTGCAGACTGGATGACAAATCGTGGTCATTCCACTACTTATCTTTGTTATTGGTTTGAGTCTATTGCTTTTTCCAAGATCATCCGTAAGGATGCTTTAGGGTGGCCTGTTAATTGGGTTCCTCTCTAGTTTCTTTCTTTCTGGCTAAAAAAAATCAAAATAGGGAGGACAACAAAGTCTTACTTAATAATTATAGACACATTATCTTAGGCAAAACGTAAGAGAATATACTTTTTGGGTCCACTTGTATTAAATAAATTGAATTTGTGAGCAGAGAGAACATTGTGATCCATGTGAGGGATGGCTCGTTTCCTACAAATCCTAGTTCTGTTAGGATTGGTGTGTTTTCCTAGTTCTAGTAGGAATAGGACTCTTAATATCCTAATCCTAGTAGGATTAGAACTCCTAGTTATGTTAGGAGTCTTAATGTTTTAGTTTGATTGTAATTCTAGTTGAGTTAGAAATCCAAATCCTAGTTGAATTAGGATTCTAATTGGAGTAGAGTTATAGTAGTATTAGGAGTCTAGTTAATAGTCACCAAGTTGAGCTTGTTCTACTTAGCTTATGAGTGTGTTTATTTCCTTGTTATCTTGTTCTTAGTTTTCTAGCCTTAGTAGGACTAGGGTTTGTTTGTTTGCTTTTGTTTTACACGCCTATATAAGGCTTTTTAATTCATTAATAAAATCAGTTTGTTGAGTTTAAGAAAACGTATTAAGCTTGTTGTGCTTGCATAGAACTGAGTGTTCAAATACACAAACCGAGACGTTGTGTGATCTTGGAGCCGAGACTTACAAGAGAACCTCTTAAACCTAGATTTAAGAGCATATCCATCTTTAATTTCGTTGTTGTTCATACAAAAATCGCAAAACACAAAAAAGAGTTCGAAACCGCCAACAAAATCACATCATCTTGGTATTAGAGCAGAGTTCATTGCGACGGCGCGTGAGAAGGTAACATACAGGGATACGTTATGTCAAAATTTCAGCTCATTCCAATCAGTAACGAAGTCGCGGCGAAGCAAACAATCCGACGTGATCATGGGAGACAGTGAAGCAGATCGAAGAAGAGATGCCATGTTGAGAGGCACTTGCCAAACAAAACCAAACCTTGCAAGACATGCTCACCTAGATGACATTAGAGGTGTTTAAGAAGAAGAAGGGGAATGAGCCACGTTTACAAAGAGACAAGTTGATTAAGATTGGAGACCTTCCCGAGTTCAAGCCTATTTGAATTGGGAAAGAAGGATAGAGCGCCTCTTTGATCATAAAGGTATGGATGAAACCCAACGTTTTAATCATGCTATACTTAAATTTACTGATTATGCATCGGATTGGTATGATTCCTTTCAAGTTCAAAGAGTGAGAGATGGGAAGGAAAAGATTGAAACTTGGACTTCATTAAAACTTAAGTTAAGAAAATGCTTTGTTCCCAAGTCCTATAAGCAAGAGTTATACCTTAGGCTAACTTCTTTTCAACAAGATCATATGTCCATGGCTGAATATGTGATTGAATTTGAGAAGTTGTATTTGGTTGAATATGTGATTGAATTTGAAAAATTGTATTTGGCGTGTGGTTGCAAGGAGGAGGAGGAACAAAAGATGGCTAAATTTCTTTTCGGTATGAATAAACCTATAGCTAATTTGGTTGAATTGTAAACTTATAACACGTTTGATGAGTTGTGTCAATTAGCAAGTAAGGTAGAAAGGCAAGAAAAGGAGGCCAAAGGGCAAGTCTTCTAGGGTTCCTTTTATGGGCAAAATTAAATCTTCCTCTAGTTTCAAGGTGGAGGTGAATGATAAGGGGAATGGAAGTAGTGTGCCGATGGTGGAGGCTCCTAAAACACCTTCAACTCTCACGTCCGGTCAAAAGGGGATGAGGGAGGTGGTGTGTTTCAAGTGTCTAGGCCAAGGACATGTAGCCAAGCAATGTCCTAATCGAATGCCGATTTATGTGGAGGAACGTTATAGCCTATTGTCCATGCAAATAGAGGAAGCCGAGGAAACAAGGTTTGTGGAGATTGAGAGGACACCCGAAACTAGTGTCCATGACATGGCTGATCCTAAGTTTTGGGCTACTAATGTTGTTGAATCGGAAATTGAGAGGAAAAGCATGATACTTAGGCGTGCATTAGTGGCACAACAAAAGATCATGAGCATGAGCAAGTGTGAGAACTTGTTTCAATCAAGGTGCTTAATCAATAGTAATACTTACTCTTTTATTATTGATTCGGGGTCTTGTACTAATGCTATTGCTAGAGCCGTCGTTAATACTTTGAAATTACCCACGCAAGTGCATCCTAAGCCGTATAAGTTGAGTTGGTTGAATGATGATGGGGGTGTATGGGTGAATCAACGAGCATTGGTAGGGTTTCGAGTTGGAAATTATGTGGACCAGTTGTGGTTTGATGTTTTGCTTATGAGTGCTTGTGACTTGCTACTTGGAAGACCTTGGCAATCGATCGCCAAGTGATACATAATGGCCGAGAGAATGTGTATTCGGTCTTGAAGGATGGGGTGCGTTTTGGTCTCAAGCCATTATCGCCTAAACGAAATTTGCTACATAAGGCTAATGATGGTGAGTCAAGGCAACATGTGAATGCCGGTCATGTGTACGTGAGTTCTTGTAGGGAAGAGGAATTAGATGCAGCAAGCAACAAGAAGGAACGACGAGCTAAACTACTTTATCTTCGTCGAGATCCACATATAGGTGAAGGGGATTATGCTTGGTTGTTACTTAGTGCTCAAAAGTTGCATCTAGATCACAAGAATGATGAACCTATGGATGAGGGGCCATTCAAGGTCGTGAAGAAGCTTGGATATGCTACGTACAAGGTGTTGTTGAGCAAGGGAGTGTGCGCCACACTTGGAGCCGCCGACGTAGAGTTATGTGAGGGATGTTTTCAAGAGGGAGGGGATGATCCATGTGAGGGATGGCTCGTTTCCTACAAATCCTAGTTTTGTTAGGATTGGTGTGTTTTCCTAGTTCTAGTAGGAATAAAACTCTTAATATATATCCTAATCCTAGTAGGATTAGAACTCCTAGTTCTGTTAGGAGTCTTAATGTTTTAGTTTGGTTGTAATTCTAGTTGAGTTAGAAATCCAAATCCTAGTTGGATTAGGATTCTAATTGGAGTAGAGTTATAGTAGTATTAAGAGTCTAGTTAGTAGTCACCAAGTTGAGCTTGTTCTACTTAGTTTAGGAGTGTGTTTATTTCCTTGTTATCTTATTTTTAGTTTCCTAGCCTTAGTAGGACTAGGGTTTGTTTGTTTGCTTTTGTTTTACACGCCTATATAAGGCTTTTTAATTCATTAATAAAATCAGTTTGTTGAGTTTAAGAAAACGTGTTAACCTTGTTGTGCTTGCATAGAACTGAGTGTTCAAATACACAAACCGAGACTTTGTGTGATCTTGGAGCCGAGACTCACAAGAGAACCTCATAAACCTAGATTTAAGAGCCTATCCATCTTTAATTTCGTTGTTGTTCATACAAAAATCGCAAAACACAAAAAAGAGTCTGAAACCGCCAACAAAATCACATCACATTAGGTCCACTTTTTGGGTCCATGTGAATTACATAAATATAAATAGGAAACAAAAGTGGATCATAGACCAATAAACTAATAATATTTTTTATAAAGATATGAATAAAGTAAAGTGATTAGAACTTCACATAACGAACTGAAATGAAAAGTAAGTAACACTTCAAAAAACGGATGGAGTATATGACAATTTCTATCAAAATAGCTACTTTGTCGCTATATTTCAGCCGAAAAGTCTAGTCTTTCAATTAAAAATTTCGAATAATTGAAAAATCGGATTTCGATTTTGACATGATATTTGAACATAGATATTTATGGGATTGTTGCTCAAATTATTTTTAGGATTTTTTATATTATTACCTCCTTTTCTTTAACTCGTCTACACCTCGTGTTTTTTTTTTCGATTTTATCATCTTTTTAGAACTAGCTCACTAAATGTTACCACATTCACTTGCTCTGTGACTAAAAAGATTGGTTTTCAATTCAATTGCAAATTTGTTGCTCAGATCATCAGCATGCGGGACATATAAATTGTATCTAGGATAGAAAATCAACTAACACGCCATTTATAATATCAAACTTAATATAAAACCAAGCTAAGAGTGTAAAATAATAATAAAAAATATACATGTTTTTAACTCTATCATATTTTATTTGCTAAATTGGGGATAATTTGCTACAAGTACCAACGGGATGTATATATCGAACCTATTATTTACTGCTTAATAGACTAATCTGCTCCTCGTTGTAGTTAGCGCCATCGTTGTAGTTTACTTGCTTCTTGTTGCTTTACTTTTCACAACAAAGCAAAGAAACAAAACTTAGCGCCATGGCACGACGTGAGGCATCAAAATTTTATAAATTTATTAAGCAAGCAATGGAGGAGATCTACACCACGGTTGTTAAAGAAATGTACAAGAGAAGGAGTACTATCCATCACCATGAAGAAGACAAACAAGAACTTGATGAAGACAAACAACCTAGTGAACCTCCTAACCCATTTTGTTGAAGAATATCAAATAAAGGTATTTTTTTAAATTTCTTCCATCTTGTGAAATGCTGAATTCTTGAAGATCAATTTTTGTTTTTTTTGTTTTCTTGAAAGTTGTCATATGGTTTAATTTAGTTTTCTTGTTTTTTTGTTTTCTTTGAGATCTTTGACGACATGGCTTGTAGACTATGGGGAATTGGGGATTAGGGAGTTTGAGGCTACATAAATAATTAACCTAATGGAGATAATAGAAAACTTCAGTCAGTTTGTAGACTATTCTTTACTATTCTCCACTACAGTTTTCATTTGTGTTAATTGATGTAGCTAGTGTGTGATTTAACAGTTTGTTTGTTACTTATAATAAGTGTTCTGAAATGAAGAATGCATTTAGAATTTTCCTGATTATTTGTGCTTAGTTTTTTAAAAGCTGTCTGAAGATTTTCTGTGTTTAAAAATTATACTCCCTCCGTCCCATAATATAGTGCTCACTTTTCATTTTTCACGAGAATTAAGAAAAATTGAAAGATTAGTAGGATTTCCAAAAAAAAATATTTAAGGAAGTGCTTTTTTGACACTTTTGTCTTGAAACTAGTTCTTTATTTTCTTTTCCTTTAAAATAAAATAAAAAAGCAATAAATGTTTCTTAGAATGATGTAAATTAATAAATAGGGACACATAATTTCAAAAAAAAGTAGGGGTATTTTGGAAAGTTTATGTAGGAATGAAGGATAATTTAGTCAAAAATGAATTGATAAAAATGAAAATAAAAGACAACAATATGGCGACACCCGAAAGTTGAATGTAAAGACTATATTATGGGACGGAGGGAGTAATGTAATAGAACTATTTCCGGTAGACCAAAGTAGTGCACGTTAATGTGAAACATAATATCATAGTAAATGCTGAATTCTTGAAGATCATTTTTGTTTTTTGTTTTCTTGAAAGTTGTCATATGGTTTAATTTAATTTTCTTGTTTTTTTTTTTTTGTTTTCTTTGAGATCTTTGACGACATGGCTTGCATGAGCTTTTTCGTAAAACTACGTACTTGTTTAATAACTCTTCGCTCCTATTCAAGAGGAAATCATCACAGTACTCTTCCCCTCCCAATTTAGGGTTTTTTTTTTCCAGAAAATAATCGCAACAAACAATCTCAATTTGCAAAGTAGAAAGTCGAATTTCTCAAAACAGTTAGAACTCTTCGCTTATTCTTCATCTTCTTCAAGAGCAGCGATAAATTTGTCAAAATCGCATCTCTTCGATAATCGCCGAGTTCTGATCAATGTAATTCATACTTTTCCTGCAATTTTTGTTAGATTAATTGATATTTTTGCTGCTTCTCACGCTCTAATGTTGTTTTTATAGCTATCCTTTCTCCAATCCCTAAATATCAGATCCAAAACTCTAATCTCAGTCAGGTAACTTTCAATTTTCTTCATTAAACTTTGATTTCACTTATACATTTGTTTGAATTTCCTAATGTTCTGTTTTTTTTTTTGTTGTTGTTATGTTTTGATATTATTGGAGTTTGCGACAGAAACTTTTGAGTGATTGCAATTGGCTTCAACAATTCAAGGTATGATTGATTAATTTTTAGAAATTTTCGAGTAATTTTGCAAGTAACTAAATGATATTTAACTATATCGATTATTATTTCTGCAAATCGATTTTATCTGGTGAATCTTTAACGGATTAAATTACATTGTGCATTAGATTTGAACTAAAATCGTTATTACCATGTTTTGCAGCATGTTTTGTATGTGTTATCACTATGATCTTTTGATTAGTATTTGTCGGATTAGATTTTTGAATTTTTATTAGCTTGTGTTGATTATTGGTTTGCTTTGCAGCTAGAGCTTGTGTTGTTTTGAGTAGTTCTTTGAATTTTAATGTGATTGAATGTAGTTAAATTTTGGTGCTTTATCTGGATTTGAACTGAAAACGTTATTTCCATGTATGGGAGGTGCAGAGAGATGGATGATGCTAGGTTAGTTTTCGATGAATTGGTTTTTCATGATTCTATATATTGGAATTCTTTGATTGGGGGGTATTTGGTCAGATGCGTTATGTTAGTGCACTTAGAGGCCTTCAATATGTTGATCTGGTTCTTGTATAAGAATAATTAACTCTTTCGCACACTCTGCTCGTGCAAGTAAGGAGCTCTTCTGTTGTGTAATAGAAATTTGTAGGCTCTTTTCCCAGTAGCCTGATCTGATCTTTGAGAACGTAGATTTCCGGTCTGCTAATTCGGTGAGGATTCACCAGTTGATTCATAATCATAATACTGTTGTTCAGCATACATATTTATGTTGCTCATAGCTAGTGTCCCAGTGGCAGGAAATTTCATATTATAGGTGGAGTTCCTGGTTGGTTGCTTATTTTGGCCCTTCACTTATTTACGATAGATCTTTTCTCTTTTATCTGTCCAGTTACCACTTGTTAATACTATACCATCCTGCTATCCCTATTCCCCAATGCCCCCAACAAGATTCATGCTAATTTACATTTAAGTTTGTCCTTGCTTTTCTACATCGTTAACTAAGGTTTATCTGATATGGTTGCTTAGTTATTAACCTGTAAACCACTTTTTGTTTTTGGATATATTAGAATGGTGCTATGTGTATAGCTAGAGCAGATAGTAAATTGGCCTACATATTTAAGAACTAGCCGTACCTAAATTTTTCTCATTTTTACAGGACTGATAATCTTGTCAATGTGAAGCTGCTTTGAGGACTTACTTTACCCAACATGCATACCACAATGGTAAAATCTTTCTTTTTCTACATTATAACTGAGCTGTCATTTTGATTAACATATATTTCTGTAGTGTGGAGTGAAGGATTTCCTTGCTAATACTATTTCTTTGCTTTAGTGTTTTTATGGAGAGCAAATGAGATTTTGTTGTTGATATATTTCATTAACGGGAAAAGTATCAAGGAATAAGAACTAAGAAGGGGAAAAGAGGAGATAGAAAATTAAAATGTAAAGTACTAATGTAAAATATACACTAGTTTTTGTTTTGAAGGTACAATAAAGTTGAGTTAAGATAAGTTAAAACAAAGTTAGCTCTGAGGTCCTTAACCTTAAACAACAGATGTTCATGAGGTCCTTAAATATATTATTTGGGAAAATTTTAGTGTCCTTATTGTTACCTTATTAGCTCCTTTATATTAGGAGTTGATTTCAATGAATCAGAAGCTACTAGATTTTGTTAAATGACAGCTATTTATTGGATGAAACACTTGATTTTGATACTTGGTTCATAAGTAAAGTAAGACTTTCTTCTAAACAATATGTCTACGTGTGTGCTCAAGATTTTATCTCTGTCATGCATATACTAATCAATATCATATTCCCTCCGCACTTTCTTGAGTAAATATCATCAGCATATTTAATTCTCGAGTGTTAAATTCTGGTTGTTAAATTTAAGTAGTTAACAAGAAACCTTGATTATTAATATGATCAGTAACAGCCTTGCATTGTTTTGATTACTTCGATTTTTTTCATCGAATGTGCAGTCATCAAGTTGTTAACAAGAAACCTAGCCTACATTATAAGCTTCCAGGAGATAACTTCTAGTATGCACACTATTGACTCACAGTGTGGCAAGATGGATTTTGTGTTTGCTTCAGATGGCAGTTTGAAATCTTCACAGTCTCAGTCCACTAGCTTTCTATGAAAGCATCCTGCAGAACCGAAGTATGTAGTTACATACATTCTCTGTTTGCTCCTGCCTCTTCTCTGTGAAGAACGAGAAATCCCGAAGGAGAATCATCCCTTTTGGTAGCCTGAATCTGGATGTCTATTTTACAGACTAGTATTTTTGTTGTAGAAAGAGTTAATGAGTGTGGATGAGCTGTGTGTATGTGTATGTTGGGTAAATGTTTCACTGCCTTTCGGTTGGCTGACCAGATAATGAGATTTAATCTCTTTTTTTTTTTTTTTTAATAAGCTACTCAATGTCGCTTCTTATTTCAGATGCTCTTGGATTATATGCCAAACAATTCTAACGAATTTGGAATCTTAGATTCAGCTCATTATTTAAGTTGGATGAAATGTGTTAACAAACATAATCGAAATGAAGTTAGTCGGTAAAATATTATTCTTCATCTATATTATAGGGTTTTTCCTATAATATATTATTGTTTAGTCTCAAGATGTATTCTTAAAATATCTACTTTTTTATAAGTTTACTAATCGATAATCAAAGATATTAATAGTTAAAGTAGTTTATTGAGATATAAGAAAATCAACATGTTGCATACTTGCATGTACTCAACAACAGAGGAAGTATAATTCGATGCACTCGTGAATTGGAGTACTCTAACTTGGTTAATTAAATCATGCAGAAAAAAGAAGGCAGCCACAACTGTTTCGGTTCCGTGCCGCCCCCTGCTCACCCTAATATTTTTGTGCACCAGACAAATTAAACACAAGTTAATGTGGCACTTTGATGCTTTGTCCATTTAAAAATAGTTGTCGCATTACTAGTTCAAGTTACAAACTGACAATTGTTCCCTAATGTGGGGATTAGGGAGTTTGAGACTAACATTTCATATGATCAACTTTCTTTGCATGCAGAATTTGATGAAGTTAGTGCTTCAAAATTAGTTAGTTGATTTCCTTAATTAATTATGGTTGTTATTACTTAGTCATATTAGGAAGTTTAGTATAGTGGGCTACAAGCCTACAATTATGGAAACTATCACAACAACCCTATGTAATTGTGTTTGGATCCTGTAGACTTCTAAAATAACTCTACAAGGTAGAGTTTGAGCAATATCAACCATTGAATAAAAAATCAATTGCTCATATATATCTTTCCAAAATCCCCCCTATTTTTTTTCATCAATATCCACCCCCTAATTTTGAAGTCTGAATCCTCTAGAGTTTTAATAAAACTCCACAAGGTATAGTTGTATCTGAACCCTACATTTTAAAATTAAGGGCTCATATTGATGGGAAGGGAAAAATTAGGGGTAGATTTTGATGAGAAAAAATAGGGGGGATTTTTATTTTAGAACTGATCCAAACACGGCGGGAATTATGACTCCTAAGTCCTAATAAGAGTGTTGCTTCAAAAATCTATCTTCCCCTATGAATTTATCCAATCCAGTATCCTAATTCCTATTCCTCCTTGGTTTCTTGTTCAAAAATCTATCTTCTATCTATGCTATAAATTGGGAGTATTTACGATCTACCATACCCTCCTCCGTCCCATAATATAGTCGATAGTCGATCGTTGATAATCGATGGCTGATGAGACAATAATAAAGGGGTATGAGTATGGGTGTGATGCGGTGAGGCCGTGGCCGTATAGAATGGCAGATGGGATGGGCGATTTTTTCAGTTGTGGTTTGGTGGGCGGTTTCACGTACCACTTGGTAAAAGGATTATTATTGAGGCGTCCGCGTCAAAACTTTGGCACGGCCTTGAGGTTGGCATGCCACAAAGCTCCGCAGGTGGGTGGTGCTTGTGTGGGGTTTTATGCAGCATTAACTGCTGTGCAATTCGTGGATTTGTCAATTCGCGGTAAGGATGATTTTTACAGCCTATTCTTTGCTTCTGCCTTTGGGGGTGCTGCTGTAAGGGCTAAGCATGGTATTATATCTGCGTCACGCTCCGCCCTCTGTATCGGTACTCTTTTCACCCTCACGATCGTCTGGCGTCAACAGTTGGAAAAGACGAGGGATCAACAAAATATGGAGGCTTACCTAGCCGCCAACAAAAGACCCAAACATAACCCAAATCAGTTCATACACACGTCCGTAGGAAGAAAACCATGAATAAAGACAAGAGACTTACTTTTGTTATGTTCTTTCGAATCTATTATATATGTATTGCTGTTAGATTTTGATCTAATTTAATTTTTAATACTTATACTACTACTTGTATGCTACTACTATAATCGAATTATATTCTACGTATCCCAATGTTGGAATTCTAAATCAAATGTCAAATATCAAAGTTATTGTTGTTCTTGTGGATATAAATTCAAACTGTAGATTGCTGTTGGATTTAGGGGTGTACTGTGTACAAGGTCAAGTTTGAAATCGAATGTCGTTGGTGTTTAGTGACAATGGGGACATGATTGATTGTACCAAGATGAATATTAACCTATGCTCATTGTTTATACTGCTTCTTGACAAGGATGTTGCCTTCTATATAGCGTAAGATGTATTGAATCCCATCTAACTGTGAATGTTGTGCAGCCTCAACCTGCTGTGATATGTAGGATTTAAGGGAAACTACTCTCCGTAAGATATATTTGTAAAATAGCTGAGGTAAGATTAAGATATAGTCATGCTTTTTTGCCTTTTCAACTCTATAGTTTCAATTGTGAATTTGGTGTAGTTGCTCCTGATTTTTTTTTTTTTTTTGAAGGGTCCAAGTAACATAGAATAAAACACTTTGTAGTTACTAGATTTTAGATGTGCTTACATGGTAGCAGCTAACTTCATGAAGGAGGAACTAATTTGCTCCATTTTGGTGCATCAGCAAAACGCGAAACCTGGAATTGAGGGCTATAGTGGAATTTTTTAGCTAGGGATTTTGTTATTTTTGCCATTTTGGCAATGAATTTATTCTGGTTAGATTTTATATTACATCCATTTCATCTTATAGTATCCGCTTTAGGTAGAAGATATGTGAACGAAGAAATCAATGCTCGGACCCTCCAGTTTAGGCTTAAAACCACCATGATTTTGGAAATTACCAAGTGTACACACTGCACATGTATTTGCTTTTGATACGCAATGCCGAAGTTTAAGCAATATAAGTTTTGATGGTTTGGAAATTGAGATCTATCTTACTATTGATTGTGTAATATGGTCGTTTTACGGAACCCCTTGTTTATGAGGGATATTGGGACTGCAATAAGAAAAAAAAACCACTTCTTCCTTGCTTACACATTTCTGGAAACTTGCAGCATCTTGAAAATAGCTTGATTATGGAAAATTACATGACTTTGACCCTTGCGGAAGAGGTATGACTCATTGTCTTATCGTTTGTGTGTTTCCATGTGCTAGACTACTCAATGTTGAATCTCCTATTTTCTTCTGACTTTTTTGAAGCTCATTCTAGTGTTGTTCCTAAAGGCGACCTTGGACCCGGGAGTCCACAGTTGCTTGATTCGAGTTCTCAAACCGGCGGCATAAGTGTCTTTGGAGGAATAAGATTAGAGCAAAAGATTGAAGCATGATCATTTCCGACTTTTATTTTTCGTACATGCCAATGCGGCGTGCTCATGAGTTACATGCAAGACAATCGGTGGTTCCTCGCTTCAAAGTTCAATCAAATGTAAGTGAATAACCATTCACCGTGCAATCTGTAATGGCTTCTCGAGGACCGAAAGGGACCTAGCGAGGTATAGTCGCATACTCTCCTTGAGAATTGCTTGCAAGTAAACTAAATTCTTGAGGTTTTGATTCTTCCACCTGCCTTTCTTTCCCCCACTAGGGTGTCTAGTTCAGCTTGAGCTCTCGTCAAGGCATCTTTATTTTTGAGTAGCAACTATAATGCCCATGTTAGGGTTACTCCTATGGTGTGCTCTTTGAAACTAAGTTTGTGCTCTTTGTGCGAAATTTTCCCATATTGGGGATTGAGAATGATTCACATTATATAGTTGAGCTTGCAAAGGTTTACATGTAAAAGAGAAGCCATTACTTAAATGAAATATATATCTATCTACTATTATGTTGGATAAGTTTAGTTTTTAGTTAAATGAAATAATTCTTATAATTTCGGACAAGAATTTATGAAACTAATATTATAGACAATTAAATTTAATTTGACAAACATGTAGAAGTGATTACCATGCAAGTGGCTCCGATAATTGTATACGGTTCGATTTGGAAGGCTTTCCCTGTCTGTTTCAAAAACACTAAGCATCATATCCATGAAATCCTCGCTTTTCGTCATTTGCTTTAGAGCTTCTTCTTCTTTTATGCTCTTCCAACCACTTTTCGGCTACATCATCAATGTCTTTTGCAGCCTTCACTGTTTATCATACCCCTCGATGTCCAACCACCTCAAAGCTGGAACTACATCAGCGGGGACGAATGCGCCCGCCAATTCAAAGAAATCCCCGATTGCCTTTACACATCTATTGTATTCCTCACCTTTGCAATTTTCCTTCAACTAGTTGCACGAAACTAATCTTACTATACTATTCAAGCTTACATCATTAAACCATTCTTTCATGTCAAGCGATTCGGACCGCACTTTCGATACTCTCTCTTTATGGCTAATCTCATCTCTCGAGATCCCGACATTTTTAAACATCTCTACCCGATGATTTGACGAATTTTGATGGTGGTGATCTCACGAAGCCCAACATGGCGAGTTGTAAGCCGGATGTTTTACAAAGATATTGTGAGGCCGGTTTAAGAATACTCTGTCACTCGTGCCTAAGCACTCTTTTACCATTTTCAGTTGTGCTTACAAAGTTG
Organism: Beta corolliflora; assembly: GCA_947648045.1. Taxonomy (NCBI): domain Eukaryota; kingdom Viridiplantae; phylum Streptophyta; class Magnoliopsida; order Caryophyllales; family Amaranthaceae; genus Beta; species Beta corolliflora. Next base: position 938,036 of record CANSZD010003249.1, read on the forward strand.
ACACCGATAATGATATAAGATCGGAACAATAAAAAACCAAATATGATGTAAATTGTAAAGTATGAACCGCTTGCTCTGTTAGCTGACTTGGTTCTAACTTCGGCGACAAAGTTGACAACGATAAGAATTCATGATAATGTTTTTCCTATAAATGAAGTCTCGCTTTCATGACTTGCCATTCTTCTCTCTCTTTTCCTCTTTGTTTTTAAAGTAATCACTAACATGTTTATATTGATCACCTGCCTGCATTTTGTTGTAACTTGTAACTAATAGGGCTTAGCTTCTCCTGCATGCAGCCTCTACATTGTGGGTTATTCTTACTTCTTAGGCGATCTAGACTAGGAGGGAACATAATTCTATCTTCATTCTTCATTGGTACCGCAGGAAGGCTAATTTGCATTATGTACATGTTTCTCTTTTCTTTCTCCTGCTTAAATTATTTGCTACAAGTGACTACAGCGTGTAGCCCCTCATTTCTGACAGAAGTACGTAACGTGATGGTTTTGAATATGCAATTTCCTTCTGCTGAATTCTTTTAGGGGTCGTTTGGTTCACTATTTTTGCGCTTCAAAAAACGGAATCAATTACCGATTCCCTTTCTTCTTGTTTGGTTCAATCCCTCATCAATCCCTTACCATTACTTGATGGTAATGGATTCCCCCAATTTGTTACCTTCCCCTCCCCCTCAAGTAACAAAATCCATTACTTGAAGGTAATGATTACCATTCATTTCCATTTCTTGTCTTGAACCAAACACTCAATAAAGGTAAGCATTTTTGTTACCATTCCCCTCTTCTATTTATATTTATTCCCTTTCCATTCCATATGTTGAACCAAACGACCCCTTAATCTATTAGAGTTGGTGACAGAAGGAAAATTCTGTTGGAGATGAGAAAGCAAAATATTGAAGAACGTTGAAAACAATGCTAAAGCTATTCTCATTTTAATTAAACTAGAAAGATATTATGCCTTTTTATAGGCTACAAATCTAACCGGCAAAGCACACTCAAGCTAACAATTAGCATGCAACCACGCACATCCAAACACATCAATATGAGCCTTTGATTTTAAAATGTATGGTTCAGAAACAACTCTACCTTGTAGAATTTTATTAAAACTCTAGAGGATCCGGACTCTAGTTTCGCCTAGGTTCTTAAAAGTTAAAACCATCTTATTCTTTGCCATGTCAGCGTATATTGTGGCCACGGATTTAGACATGTTCAAATAAGTTTTTACGCCTTGTAAAATGAAACTAGTTTTTAGGCTCGGGCTACGCCTCGGGTAATTATATCTTTCATTCATTAATATTTTACTTTGAAATAATAACATAAAGTATCACTTGGTTTAGTGGTTAAGACATTAATATATATACTTGTGATCACGGGATCGAAAACTGGAGAGAGAAAGTGTTGATAGGCGAAATGATAAAATTTCCTCAGTGGGCTCCATTTGACAAAAAGTTCACCTGAGAGCAAGTTGAAGTGGTGATTTATAGTAGGTTAATTTACTTATTTAAAGTGGTAAAATCTCGAAAAAATAAGGCAAGTATGCACGAAAAGCAGTTAAAGGAAAGGGGTAAAAACCATCTTCTTATTCATTTTTCATAAAAGTTGAGAATAGTTTAATCGTTTTTAAGAAACTCATAAACTTCATAAATTTGGTTTTCATGCCCGTGATACACCGAAACCTTGATTGACGACATTCGTCTCCTTTGTAATCTCATCATACAATCCATTAAGCACATCTTTTGAGAATCCAACATGGTCGCAATGCAAACTACCTTCTTTTGTAGGAATATTTTTCCTTCTTTTATAAGGAAAAATTTGTTCTCATCAATTCGTTAAGATTTTTCCTTCAGATAATAGTCGTCTAAGAGCAACTTTAATGGCGTAATTTTTGCCCTTGCCAACAATTTTGCTAAATGTTAGCTATTGGCAAAGCAACATTGGTAGTTTTGCTAAGAAACACAATTTGCTCTCCCATTCAAAAGTGTAAAACAAGCTTATGTACGCGTGTATCGAGCTGATTTTTCTATGCATGAGACCCACCTAAACAACAAATAATAGAGCTAAACGCCTAAACTAATGGAAGGATGTTGGCTTAAAAATAGATTTAACTAAGGAAAGCTACGAGACCAACCTAGTCAATCATAGATTTAGTCGACCATTATTGTTGCTCTTGCTCTCCTCATGTACCCGGGGAAAAAATATGTATATGCCATGTTATTTACCACCCGTATTTACCTTATATCGTCCGTATTTATACGGTACTTTTTTCTCCCTCCTCTACTTCTTCTTCCCCCTAAACACCACCAACAAGCCACATTGCCAACCCCCTTGCCGCCACCACCAAAACCCCCTTGCCGGCCCCACCATCCCACCCCCGCACCCCACCCACACCCCCACAACAACCCCCTACTATCCCCTCCCCCCCAACCCCAACCCTAACCCTAACCCCAACCCCAACGCCGCGGGCCACCAACCCCCCACCCACCCTTCGCCTCCCTCCGCATCCTCCCCCCTTTGTCGTTGCCTCCACGTCCCTCCCCCTCTCTTCTCCCGGCGTCTCTGCCCAGTCCCACCCGCGCCCTTCCCCGACAATCCCCTCCCTGCGTAGCCCCCCCCCTTCTTCGTCTTCATCTTATCTTTCTCCCTTCATCATCCTCTCTTGTGAAATTATTTATTAAAAAAATTTACTATTAATTTGAACCAAATAGAAATTTTAGCTTCATCATGCTGCTTTTTTCGGTTCCTCCATGGTGGAACTAATTTTTTTTTCATTTTACCATGGTAGAACCAAAAAAATCAAACGGTTCCACTACGTTGGAGATAAATAAATAAAAGTTCGGTTCTTGCTAAAAAAATTATATTTAAAGTTTAAGAAACAACTATCTCCCAAATGGGAGACCTCAATGTTGGGGGATTGGGGTGCTTGTTGGGCCTACAAGAAGATTGTTAAACATCGCCTCAAATTTTTTTTTAAAGAGTCCGTTTTAGAAGAGACGGTCTCACGTTAGTGTTAACGTGAGACCAGCTGATGTCACGCTGACATCACGCGCGTGCATCAAACTAGCAACGGAATTAGTTAAGTGATTGGACCTATTAGTTATGCTAGCCTTAAATTGCTTCTGAATGAATTAGTTAAGCGCTGAAGTACATTAGTTAAACGCTCAAGTATATTAGTTAAGCGCTAAAGTATATTAGTTATATCATAGAAACCATATTATAACGCATTTTGTTGGCCCTAATTTCAGTATCATGCATACATCATTCTCTCTTTCTTCTCTAATCCATTGAGACGCCCTAAAACCTGCATTATTTTCCTCCTCCATTCTCTGTCTACAACTTGAATTCGTTGTTTAATTTGAATGTAAGTAAAATATTTGAGCACGAGTTTGCAATGACAATGTCCACAAACACTTATTTTGTTATTGTTTCGCCTGACAAGATGTCTATCATGTTTGAAGTGAAAGAAGAGTTTGACACAGATCCATCATAGAAGGTCATATATACTGTCCATAATCAGACGATAACTTGTACTTGCAAAAACTTTGAAGAAACAGGTCAAATCACTTTTGGTACCAAAAACTTAACTTTTGCATTTGAAAGTTTTAACTTTTTATATATAAAACAGAACTAATACCTATATGTTATTAGTTATTAATTTAATTTTAATAGTTAAATAACATAATATAAAAGTTATGCTGCCAAGATTGTTATGTTTTCATGCCTTGAGAATCATGCACATGCATTCAATCACAACAATACCGCATAGGTACATGTTCAAAAAGTAGACTAGATTTGCCAAGAGCGAAGTGTGGAAAAGAGAAATGGATAGAGAAATCTTTGGAGCAGTTATAAACAACGTAACCCCATGTGCGATATGAAACCGAAATAAAGTTCTACAATAAGTCAAGATAATGAAGATGCAAGAAAGGTGCGTAAGAAGTCTATAAGACTATTCTTTGCAAGTATAACCAAAGTCTTAACTACAAAACCAATTATAGAAGAACAATGCTCATCAAGTACAACTACATTGGTTATTTTAGACTCCGATCGTGCAAAAATAAATTAAAGGGAAGAAGTGTAAGCAAGAAAAGTAATTTTAAGAAGACTAAAAAAATAAATTTCAAGAACCAAACTGAAACTGGTACAATTACTCCAAATGCTAGGTTGTTTTAAGTTCTTTTTTCATGTTGTCTCTTGTATTTGACATTTTAGATTTATAAAAAAGTTATTTCTTCGTTTATATTGGAAACTAAATAATGCTCAATAGATCTTAACCAATTACAGAACAACACTAAGTAATGTACTGGATATGTTAACTAAAAAATAATGTAAGTCTACATATAGATTACCAGCTATAAACTATTGTGCTAAAATACTTAACTAATTCGCCAAAAATATTAACTAATTCGCCAAAAATATTATCGTGAGAATTTGTGAGACGAGGTCTGTTTTTGAAAAACACATCTCTTGGATTTGGGCAGGTCTCACGTTAAGACTAACGTGAGACCGTCTTTTCCAAGAATTTGTGTTTTCTTATATCTCAATACACTACTTTAACTATTAATATATTTGATTATCGATTAGTAAACTTATAAAAAAGTAGATATTTTAAGAATACATCTTGAGACTAAACAATAATATATTATAGGATAAACCGTATAATATAGATAAAGAATAATATTTTACCAACTAACTTCATTTCGATTATGTTTGTTAACACATTTCATCCAACTTAAATAATGAGCTGAATCTAAGATTCCAAATTCGTTAGAATTGTTTGGCATCTACCTATGTCATTTCAAATCTTCAAGCTTGCATTACCTTTCTTTATCTTACTTTCTTAGCTATCACCCATGATCCTTCATGATTATTTCTTGCTTCATAATTTCGGATTGTGAGTTGGATTATTTTTTACTTAATGACTTCGGATTGTGAATTGGATTATGACATAGCACCAGCATCCTTAGTATTTATTGCTTGAGTTACTTGCATTATTTTGCTGACTATATATCACTTTGACTCGCGAAACATGTTGATGCTCTCCTTTTTGATAATGTCAAAAGGGGGAAGATGGGTATAATACTTAGACTAATGAATAATTGGTTATCTTGGTTACCATGTTACTTGTGAATGATGTTGAGTTTTTTTCCCTTATGTGATTAATGGTGCATATTTTGAGGGGGAAAAAGTGATTACTTAATAATATTATATTGAGTGTTTGTCATCATCAAAAAGGGGGAATTTGTTGTGCATGTGAATGTTAAGTTTTGATGATGAAAAATAATATAATATGTTATAGTATGAAAGTTTGTGACAGATGGTTGAGAAAGGAATAAATAAATGAAGACTGTGAAGAAGTGAAGAATCAAGATTGAAGTTCAAGTTTATATTGAATTCCAAGTTTAGTTACTATACGCAAAATGTAATATGCTAGAACTAGATGATATATTATGTGCCAAATATAGAAATATAAAATTAGGATAATTATTATTTTCTTAGAGTTAAGGAAATAAATAATTATGTTAATTTTATATATCAATATAAAAGGAAAAAGATTTTTGAAAGAAAAAGATTTTCGAAAACAAAAGATTTTCGAAAACAAGTTTTAATAAAAACCGATTTGGAAAAGGATTGTGAAAAACCGATTGATAAAAGAGTTTTGAAGACAAAAGGAGTTTTAATAAAGAAAACAAAGATAAAGAAGAAAAGGGAAAACTGATTTTGATAACATGTTTTATATAAAGGTAATTACTAGTTGATTTTGGAGAATTCTTATCTTATAAGGATTGAAAAGAAAAATCAGTTTTTATGAAAGATAAAATTTGTTTTTAATAAGGAAAAAGTTTTATCCCTTAATTTATGGAGTAAAAGATAAGTATATTTTTCTGAAGGGTTTTCGGTCAACCAAGATATATAAGGGATTACAATTCAGTTTTATAACTCACGTTTTCAGAGAGAAAAAATCGGAGATATTAAGAGCTGAAAACAGTTTCCTAAGGCACAGAGTATAGCACAGAGTTCTAGTCAGGTTAGGAAACTAAAACAATGTTTGTAATTGTCCTCTTTTTGCTTGAATAAGAAGCGCGCTTTTGAGGATCTTTTCTTTCTGTAATTTCATTATTATCGAGAGTGGCAACACTTAGAGTTAAGTGTTGGGGAGTACTACTAGGGTTAGTAGTGGGGGAATCGAATTGTATCAAGAGTTTGGTATTTTACGATTCCAATAATAAAAGAGTAGTTTGTGTGGACGTAGATCTCAGAGGTGAGATTGAACCACGTTAAATTCATGTGTCTTATTATTTGATTTCATTGTTTTATTATTTGATATAATTGTTTTAGTGTTTGATTAAGTTTCGTTTGAGCAAAAACGTTAATCGGAGATTTTACGAGTGAATAACACAGTGCACGGCACTGTGCCATAAGAGTGTTTTTGCGAAAATCGATTAGATTTGGTCACTCAATTCAACCCCCCCTTATTGAGTGTCACCTTGAGTTCCAACAAGTGGTATCAGAGCAGGCTATTCTCGAAAGGCTCATCCCTAGAGAATAGATTTCATGAACATGCAAGATGACTCTCGACATAGCACACACAAAGTGCCCAATTTTTAACGGAAAAGACTATGGATGGTGGAAGGCTAGGATGAGGATCTACATCCAAGGATCGGATTATGAATCTTTGGAAAGTCATAAGAAAAGGACCAATCCTTATCCAAATCAAAGATCTTTGAAGGAAATATGGTCGACAAAGATGAAGATGACTACTAATTCGATCGACTATGCAAAAGCCGAAAAAAACTTCAAAGCTATGAGTATTCTCCAATATGGAATTGGACCCGATGAATACTCAAGGATCTCGGCTTGTACTACAGCAAAAGAAATATGGGACACGTTTGGAGTTGGCCCACGAAGGTACGAATGAGGTAAAACAATCTAGAATAGATTTGCTTGTCCAACAATATGAATTGTTTACTATGAATAAGGACGAATCTATTAAAGAGATGTTCACTAGATTTACACTAATCACTAATGAATTACGTTCTCTAGGCAAAACATATACTTCGAAGATTTAGTGAGAAAGGTGTTAAGAAGTTTAACAAATCGATGGCTCCCAAAAATAACCGCTATTCAAGAAGCTAAAGATTTGACTAAACTTTCACTAGAACAACTTATTGGATCATTAATGACTCATGAACTTGTCTTAGATTCTAAAAATAATGAACCAAAAAGTAAAGGTATAGCCTTGAGAACTGAATTGGAAATTGAAAATAGTGATAGTGATGATGATATTGATTTTCTTACTCGAAGATTTAAAAATTTTCTCAAAAAGAACAAAAACAACAATCCTAGAAAAGATGAAAATTTCAAAGGTAAGAGCCCAACATCTAACTTTAAGAAAAGTGCTACTAATTCGGGTTGTTTCAAGTGTGGAGAGTTAAATCACGGGATAAAGGAATGTCCCTTATGGAATGATGAGAAGCCTAAAGAAAAAAGGGATCAAACAAAGAAGGAGTTCAAGAAAGTAATGATTCTTTGCCGTTTGGGGAGATTCGGATTACGATGAAGAACGGTCGGAGGCACAGTGCCATGAAGAAAAATTATGTCCGAATGCTTGTACGGACATCACGAGAGAAGGGCACGGTGCCGGGACGACTCTCACTTGTGTCTAATGGCGAAAAGTTCAAACTACCAAGATGAAGCGAAGACAGTGAGGTAAGTCTTCTTTCTCCGAAACCTTCAATACATCTTCTTTCAAAAAACCAACTTGTTACTTTGCTTGGAAATATCATTGATGATTGTCAAGAAATGAATGATGATTTTTCAATCATGAAAAAGGAAGTAAAAAATTTAACTAAGCAAAAGATTGGGTTGGAATTGGAATATAAGGATTTATTAAAGGATCTGTAAAGAGCGATGAAGAAGAGTGATGAACTTGAAAAAATTATTGAAGAGAAAAATCTCGAGATAAACGCTCTAAGATACGAAAAGTCTCTTGCTAACGAAATCGTAAATGACACGGTGCCATACAACTTGTGTTAGAAGCTGAAAAATCGAGTCTTGAAAAGCAAATTGAATCGCTAAATCATGAGTTAGTTGAACTAAAGAATTCAAGACAGAAATCAAGAATTGTTCCACTAATCTTTGCCTAGTGATGCTAAGATAAGTGAAGAACTTGATAAAGTTAAGAGAGAATTAGAAATTTCGAGAAAAAGAAATAGTGATCTAAATACTTCTGTTGAATTATTGGAATCACAATTGACTATTGCTCGAAAAATGTATGAAAAGTGGTCGTATGGTCTAAAAGCTCTCGATTATTTATCTAGTACAACTAGCAATTGAAACAGAATTGGTTTAGGATATACAGACCATAGGCACAGTGTAAGGCACAGTGCCAAAAATTTTGAAAGAGACTTTCGTAAAAGAAAATATGTCGATCTACCGAATATTTGATTTGCAACTTACGTGGAAAGAATGGACATCTTATGGATAATTGTAATGTCAAGACAAAGAGTGTTGCGAAAAATGTAAAGTATGTAACTCAAATATGGGTTAGAAAAGACTTGTTAGAAGCTCAACGAAAGACAAAGGGACCCCAGCAGATCCGGGTTCCTAAAACTAACAAGTGATCTTTGTGCAGGCAAACGTGAGAGGACGCAGCCTATGGTATCTCGACAATGGCTGCTCAAGACATATGATTAGTGATAAATCTCAATGCCTCTCACTAGTAGCCTACCATGGAGGGTGTGTTACATTTGGCGACAACAAAAAGGGAGAAATATTTGGTATTGACAAACGTCGGCAAATCCCTAACACACTCCATAGAGAATGTGATGTTGGTAAGTGGTTTGAAAAATTTGTTAAGCATATCCCAATTGTGTGATCAAGGTAGTTATGTTGAATTTCATGCATGAATATTTTACAATACAATTTGTGGCTTTGGGATTAATTTCGGAAATTAGTTGAGTATTATGCTTGTTGTCCTCCTTTAAATATGTTAATTGGAGTAGGAGTGCATGTCTTTGTGAAACACTTGTGAGAAAAAGTCTACTTGATATAAAAAGGACTCGTAATGGTCTAATGATGTTGTCCTAATGTCATGATCCTAAGTTCTTCGAACTAATGAGCTATATGATCCTAAGTTGCCGAATTATTGAGCTATGAAATGCTAATTCTTTCTCCTATGGCAAGCTTGATCTTTATCCCGATATTCGATTTTCTATTTATGAGTTTGACATTCGTGCCTCATTATTTCTTTCTTTCATATGTCTCACCTTATAGTCATTTTCCTATTATTATCTTTTCTTCACCCATTGATCCAAAGTTCAACAAGTGCTTTTAATCTTGATTAATGATAATTTATGGGGCAAGAACATCTTCATAAGATGATGGAAGAAAAAGACGCATCAATTAGGGGGGAACATGAAAAGGTTGGAATGAAACACAAATACGTGAAAGAATGAAAGGTCTTGATTCACCTTTGTGTAAGGCACGGTGCCGGGAGATGCATAAAAAGAAAATGAGGTCAAAATTAACTTATTATCTTTGATCTCTTATTGATTGACTCTAGTAATATTGTATGGTCTGCTTTTCCTTCATAAAAAAAAAAGGAAAGGAAAAGAAAAGAAAAGAAAAGAAAAGTAAGACACTTTTTTTAGATAAGTCCTAGAGTTCAATTCAAATGTGAAGAAAATTATCAAAGTTTTGAAGATCATCATTTTGGATTCCAGGTATTCGAAGATTAGTTATATTTGGAAGGGAATAGATTGTTCAACGGCACGAAACACACACGGTGCCACGGTGAAGAAAGTTCTATGATGCTATTTGCAGAAGTTGAAAATCTTTAAAGAAAGGTTTAAGCACTTGTTGAGCCAATTGTCATTTCAAATCTTCAAGCTTGCATTACCTTTCTTTATCTTACTTTCTTAGCTATCACCCATGATCCTTCATGATTATTTCTTGCTTCATAATTTCGGATTGTGAGTTGGATTATTTTTTACTTAATGACTTCGGATTGTGAATTGGATTATGACATAGCACCAGCATCCTTAGTATTTATTGCTTGAGTTACTTGCATTATTTTGCTGACTATATATCACTTTGACTCGCGAAACATGTTGATGCTCTCCTTTTTGATAATGTCAAAAGGGGGAAGATGGGTATAATACTTAGACTAATGAATAATTGGTTATCTTGGTTACCATGTTACTTGTGAATGATGTTGAGTTATTTTCCCTTATGTGATTAATGGTGCATATTTTGAGGGGAAAAAGTGATTACTTAATAATATTATATTGAGTGTTTGTCATCATCAAAAAGGGGGAATTTGTTGTGCATGTGAATGTTAAGTTTTGATGATGAAAAATAATATAATATGTTATAGTATGAAAGTTTGTGACAGATGGTTGAGAAAGGAATAAATAAATGAAGACTGTGAAGAAGTGAAGAATCAAGATTGAAGTTCAAGTTTATATTGAATTCCAAGTTTAGTTACTATACGCAAAATGTAATATGCTAGAACTAGATGATATATTATGTGCCAAATATAGAAATATAAAATTAGGATAATTATTATTTTCTTAGAGTTAAGGAAATAAATAATTATGTTAATTTTATATATCTATATAAAAGGAAAAAGATTTTTGAAAGAAAAAGATTTTCGAAAACAAAAGATTTTCGAAAACAAGTTTTAATAAAAACCGATTTGGAAAAGGATTGTGAAAAACCGATTGATAAAAGAGTTTTGAAGACAAAAGGAGTTTTAATAAAGAAAACAAAGATAAAGAAGAAAAGGGAAAACTGATTTTGATAACATGTTTTATATAAAGGTAATTACTAGTTGATTTTGGAGAATTCTTATCTTATAAGGATTGAAAAGAAAAATAAGTTTTTATGAAAGATAAAATTTGTTTTTAATAAGGAAAAAGTTTTATCCCTTAATTTATGGAGTAAAAGATAAGTATATTTTTCTGAAGGGTTTTCGGTCAACCAAGATATATAAGGGATTACAATTCAGTTTTATAACTCACGTTTTCAGAGAGAAAAAATCGGAGATATTAAGAGCTGAAAACAGTTTCCTAAGGCACAGAGTATAGCACAAAGTTCTAGTCAGGTTAGGAAACTAAAACAACGTTTGTAATTGTCCTCTATTAGAGTTAAGTGTTGGGGAGCACTACTAGGGTTAGTAGTGGGGGAATCGAATTGTATCAAGAGTTTGGTATTTTACGATTCCAATAATAAAAGAGTAGTTTGTGTGGACGTAGATCTCAGAGGTGAGATTGAACCACGTTAAATTCATGTGTCTTATTATTTGATTTCATTGTTTTATTATTTGATATAATTGTTTTAGTGTTTGATTAAGTTTCGTTTGAGCAAAAACGTTAATCGGAGATTTTACGAGTGAATTACACAGTGCACGGCACTGTGCCATAATAGTGTTTTTGCGAAAATCGATTAGATTTGGCCACTCAATTCAACCCCCCTTCTTGAGTGTCACCTTGAGTTCCAACAACGGCTAGTTCTTATATATGTAGGCCAATTTACTATCTGCTCTAGCCTCTAGCTATACGTGGCCCAGCAAACTCATTAATTGTTATTCTGTACTGCACAGAAAGTGGTTTGTATGCTGAACAACAGTATTATGATTATGAATCAACTGGTGAATCCTCACCGAATTAGCAGACCGGAAATCTACGTTCTCAAAGATCAGATCAGGCTACTGGGAAAAGAGCCTACAAATTTCTATTACACAACAGAAGAGCTCCTTACTTGCACGAGCAGAGTGTGCGAAAGAGTTAATTATTCTTATACAAGAACCAGATCAACATATCGAAGGCCTCTAAGTGCACTAACATAACGCATCTGACCAAATACCCCCCAATCAAAGAATTCCAAGATATAGAATCATGAAAAACCAATTCATCGAAAACTAACCTAGTATCATCCATCCATCTCTCTGCACCTCCCATACATGGAAATAACGTTTTCAGTTCAAATCCAGATAAAGCACCAAAAAATTAACTACATTCAATCACATTAAAATTCAAAGAACTACTCAAAACAACACAAGCTCTAGCTGCAAAGCAAACCAACAATCAACACAAGCTAATAAAAATTCAAAAATCTAATCCGACAAATACTAATCAAAAGATCATAGTGATAACACATGCAAAACATGCATGCTGCAAAACATGGTAATTACGTTTTTAGTTCAAATCTAATGCACAATGTAATTTAATCCGTTAAAGATTCATCAGATAAAATCGATTTGCAGAAATGATATTCGATATAGTTAAATATCATTTAGTTACTTGCAAAATTACTCGAAAATTTCTAAAAATTAATCAATCATACCTTGAATTGTTGAAGCCAATTGCAATCACTCAAAAGTTTCTGTCGCAAACTCCAATAATATCAAAACATAACAACAACAACAACAACAACAACAACAACAACAACAAAAACAGAACATTAGGAAATTCAAACAAATGGATAGTACTCCTCCTCTTGTATATTTCTTTAACAACCGTGGTGTAGATCTCCTCCATTGCTTGCTTAATAAATTTATAAAATTTTGATGCCTCACGTCGTGCCATGGCGCTAAGTTTTGTTTCTTTTTTTGTTGTGAAAAGTAAAGCAACAACAAGCAAGTAAACTACAACGATGGCGCTAACTACAACGAGGAGCAGATTAGTCTATTAAGCAGTAAATAATAGGTTCGATACATACATCCCGTTGGTACTTGTAGCAAATTATCCCCAATTTAGCAAATAAAATATGATAAGAGTTAAAAACATGTATATTTTTTATTATTATTTTAAACTCTTAGCTTGGTTTTATATTAAGTTTGATATTACAAATGGCGTGTTAGTTGATTTTATATCCTAGATACAATTTATATGTCCCGCATGCTGATGATCTGAGCAACAAATTTGCAATTGAATTGAAAACCCATCTTTTTAGTTACGGAGCAAGTGAATGCGGTAACATTTAGTGAGCTAGTTCTATAAAGTTGATAAAATCGAAAAAAAAAACACGAGGTGTAGACGAGTTAAGGAAAAGGAGGTAATAATATAAAAAATCCTAAAAATAATTTGAGCAACAATCCCATAAATATCTATGTTCAAATATCATGTCAAAATCGAAATTCGATTTTTCAATTATTCGAAATTTTTAATTGAAAGACTAGACTTTTCGGCCGAAATATAGCGACAAAGTAGCTATTTTGATAGAAATTGTCATATACTCCCTCCGTTTTTTGAAGTATTACTTACTTTTCATTTCAGTTCGTTATGTGAAGTTCTAATCACTTTACTTTAATCATATCTTTATAAAAAATATTATTAGTTTATTGGTCTATGATCCACTTTTGTTTCCTATTTATATTTATGTAATTCACGTGGACCCAAAAAGTGGACCCAATGTAATGTGATTTTGTTGGCGGTTTCGAACTCTTTTTTGTGTTTTGCGATTTTTGTATGAACAACAACGAAATTAAAGATGGATAGGCTCTTAAATCTAGGTTTAAGAGGTTCTCTTGTGAGTCTCGACTCCAAGATCACACAAAGTCTCGGTTTGTGTATTTGAACACTCAGTTGTATGCAAGCACAACAAGCTTAACACGTTTTCTTAAACTCAACAAACTGAATTTATTAATGAATTAAAAAGCCTTATATAGGCGTGTAAAACAAAAGCAAACAAACAAACCCTAGTCCTACTAAGGCTAGGAAACTAAAAACAAGATAACAAGGAAAAAAACACACTCCTAAACTAAGTAGAACAAGCTCAACTTGGTGACTACTAACTAGACTCCTAATACTACTATAACTCTACTCCAATTAGAATCCTAATCTAACTAGGATTTGGATTTCTAACTCAACTAGAATTACAACCAAACTAAAACATTAAGACTCCTAACAGAACTAGGAGTTCTAATCCTAATCCTACTAGGATTAGGATATTAAGAGTCATATTCCTACTAGAACTAGGAAAACACACCAATCCTAACAAAACTAGGATTTGTAGGAAACAAGCCATCCCTCACATGGATCATCCCCTCCCTCTTGAAAACATCCCTTGTCCTCAAGGGTCTTCAAGGCACGGCACTACGTCAGCAGCTCCAAGTGTGGCGCACACTCCGATCCCTTGCTCAACAGCACCTTGTACGTAGCATATCCAAGCTTCTTCACGACCTTGAATGGCCCCTCATCCATAGGTTCATCATTCTTGTGATCTAGATGCAACTTTTGAGCACTAAGTGACAACCAAACATAATCCCCTTCACCTATATGTGGATCTCGACGAAGATAAAGTAGTTTAGCTCGTCGTTCCTTCTTGTTTCTTGTTGCATCTAATTCCTCTTCCCTACAAGAACTCACGCACACATGACCACATTCACATGTTGCCTTGACTCACCATCATTAGCCTTATGTTAATACAGAGGTAGTATATAATAGATTTCGAAAGAACATAACAAAAGTAAGTCTCTAGTCTTTATTCATGGTTTTCTTCCTACGGACATGTGTATGTACTAATTGGGGTACGGTAATGTTTGGGTCTCCTGTTGGCGGCTAGGTAAGCCTCCATATTTTGTTGATCCCTCATCTTTTCCAACTGTTGACGCCAGACGATGGTGAGGGTGAAAAGAGTACCGATACTGAGGGCGGAGCGTAACGCAGATATAATACCATGCTTAGCCCTTACAGTGGCACCCCCAAAGGCAGAAACAAAGAATAGGCTGTAAAAATCATCCTTACCACGAATAGACTAATCCACGACTTGCACAGCACTTAATGCTGCATAAAATCCCACACAAGCACCACCCACCTGCGGAGCTTTGTGGCATGCCAACCTCAAGGTCGTGCCAAAGTTTTGATGCCTCAATAATAATCCTTTTACCAAGTGGTACGTGAAATCGCCCACCAAACCACAACTGAAAAAATCGCCCACCTCATCTGCCATTCTATACGGCCACGGCCTCACTGCATCACACCCATACTCATACCCCTTTATTATTGTCTCATCAGCCATCGATTATCAACGATCGACTATCGACTATATTATGGGACGAAGGGAATGGTAGATCGTAGATACTCCCAACTTATAGCATAGATAGATTTTTCAACAAGAAACCAAGGAGGAATAAGATACTGGATTGGATAATTCATAGGGGAAGATAGATTTTTGAAGCAACACTCTTATTAGGAGTCATAGTTCGCCTAGGTTCTTAAAACCATCTTATTCTTTGCCATGTCAGTGTATATTGTGGCTTTCACAGATTTAGGCTCTGTGTTTTTTGATTGAACTGAACTGAACTGAAATGAATGAAAACTGTGATAGGAAACTAACTGAACTGAAATGAACTGGAATAAACTGAAGTGAATTTTTTATTAATTCAGTCCAAAAGGACAGAGCTTTAGACAAATTCAAATAAGTTTTTACGCCTTGTAAAATGAAACTAGATTTTAGGTTTGGGCAATGCCCCGGATAATTATATCTTTCATTTATTAATATTTCACTTTAAAATGATAACATCAATTATCACTTGGTCTAGTGATTAAGACTTTAGTACATATGCTTGTGATACGGGGTTGAATCTTATTATATGGAGTTAAGCACTCTAAGGGAAGGCGCCACGTGGCATCTTCCTTGTTTAGGAACGCCTATTAATATATTAGTATAAAATGAATTCCAATAAGTTTAGATAAATTAACTTCAGATAAAAATTTCAATAAGTTTAGATAAATTAACTTCATTTTCTGTTTTTTTATTGTATGTGGATTACATAGAGTTAAACACTCTTAGTGAAAGCGTCACATAACTTTAGATAAGTTGAGGAAAATTCAAGTAAACAAAATGCATCCTAAATGCTCTTAATCCTATGCCTTATGGCAAAGGATAGCCAGAGAAGTATAATTTTAATATGCTACTAAAGAACTTGAAAAAATAGAGAATCATACTCCTGAATTTGAAGAACCCGAAAGCTCGTTCTGTTGGGGTTTCTTGTATTTCTCTTCAAGCACTTTACACTAGTGGAAAAAATGTAAAATGCTCCGGTCAAAAGGGTCTTATTTGCTTCTATTTGGACCGGAGCACTTGGCATAGCAGCCAATAATGGCTCCGACTTTTCAGATTTATCGGAGCTAATAATGACCCAAAATAAATATTTTTTTATTTTACATATATATATATATATATATATATATAAAACACAACATCCGCAACCAAAAGTTTTACTTTTCGCATAATATTTTTTAGCACCTTTTTACTATAGACAACCATAATTAAACAAGGGTCTAATATAGCTGAGAAGCAGAAATACTAAATTATTTTGGGTTTTGATGAAAAAAAAATGAGTTTTCATATGGATCTATAGCAAGAGGAAGAAAACAATTTTCGATTATATAGAAAACTGGGGAGAGAAAGTGTTGATAGGGGAAATGATAAAATTTCCTCGGTGGGCTCCATTTGACAAGAAGTTCACCTGAGAGCAAGTTGAAGTGGTGGTTTTTAGTAGGTTAATTTACTTAATTAAAGTGGTAAAATCCCGAAAAAATAAGGCAAGTATGCACGAAACAGATTAAAGGAAAGGGGTAAAAATCATCTTCTTATTTATTTTTCAAAAAGTTGAGAATAGTTTAATCGTTTTTAAGAAACTTATAAACTTCATAGAATTGGTTTTCATGCCCGTGATACACCCAAACCTTAGTTGATGACATTCGTCTCCTTTGTAATCTCATCATACAATCCATTAAGCACATCTTTTGAGAATCCAACATGGTCGCAATGCAAACTACCTTCTTTTGTAGGAAAATTTTTCCTTCTTTTATGAGGGAAAATTTGTTCTCATCGATCCGTTACGATTTTTCCTTCAGAGAATGGTCGTCTAAGAGCAACTTCAATGGCGCAAGTTTTGCCCTTGCCAACAATTTTGCTAAATGTTAGCTATTGGCAAAACCACTAAAGCAACATTGGTAGTTTTGCTAAGAAACACAATTTGCTCTCCCAAACAAAAGTGTAAAACAAGCTTATGTACGTTTGTATGGAGCTGATTTTTTGATGCATGAGACCCACCTAAACAACAAATAATGGAGCTAAACACCTAAACTAATGGAGGGATGTTGGCTTCAAATTAGATTTAACTAAGGAAAGCTACGAGACCCACCTAGTCAACCATAGATTTAGCTAACCATTATTGGTGGCTTGTTGCTCTTGCTCTCCTCATGTACCGGGGGAAAAAAATATATGCCATGTTATTTACCACCCATATTTACCGTATATCGTCCGTATTTATACAATACTTTTTTCTCCCTCCTCTACTTCTTCTTCCTCCCTAAACACCATCAATAAACCACCACCTTGCCAACCCCTTAGCCAGCCACCCAACCCCCTTGCCCGGCCCCACCATCCCACCCCCGCACCCCACCCACACCCCCACAACAACCCCCTACTATCCCCTTCCCCCCAACCCCAACCCCGTAGCCCGCAGCCACTGCCCCCCCCACCCACCCTTCGTCTCCCTCCTCTCCCCCTTTGTCGCTGCCCCCATGCCCCTCCCCCCTCTCCTCTCCCATCGTCTCTACTGCCCCCCGAGTGCTTCCCCGACGGTCCCCTCCCCGCGTAGCCCCCCACCCCCTTCTTCTTCATCTTATTCTTTCTCCCTTCATCATCCCCTACTCTGAAATTTCAAAAAAAAATTACTTGTTAATGGAAACGAACAAAAATGTTGGTTCCACCATACTGATTTTTTTGGTTCCTCGGTGGTGAAACCAAATTTTTTTTTTTCTTTTTACCATGGTAGAACCAAAAAAATCAGTCGGCTCCACTACGGTGGAGATAAAAAAAAACGTTCGGTTCCTGCTAAAAAAATTATATTTAAAGTTTAAGAACCAAGGACCTTGGGTCCAATGGTATCGCTTCCTATCTCCCACATGGGAAACCAAGGTTGAAATGTTAGTGGAAGCATAATTTTAATGTTGAGGGGTTGCGGTGCTTGTTGGGCCTCTGGTCTATGGTCCTATTGTAATACCCCTCATGATTGCTTTAAAGAGATTTAGCAGGCTACTCATTCCAACAAGATGGATCTTTCTTTTAGGGAGCTTAATTCCTTAGTTACTCCACAGTTAAGCGTGCTTGACTGGGAGTAGTCCAGGGATGGGTGACCTCCTGGGAAGTTTCTCCTGGGAAGTTTCTCGGGGTGCGCATGAGTGAGGACAAAATGCGCCGAAAGAACTTGTGTTGGTTATTGAGGATAGTTGTTGGCCGTGGATGCGCATTGATGACAATATACTCGACCCCGGATGGGTCGGGTGTTACAAATGGTATCAGAGCAACCCTACGACCGCGTGTTGGGGCGACCCTGAGGCCGTCAGGTCGAATATCAGGAGTCCTCAGGCGCCTAGTGGGGGAGGATTCTGGGGCTGCATTGTCATAAGGAGCGACCCATAGGTCATCAGGCCGAATATCTGGAGTCTCCGGCGATCAGCCTTCAGGCTGGGGCGACCCACATGCCGTATGCCGAATATGTGGAGTCCTCAGGCGCAGCGAGGACGTTGCTGTTCTCAAGTGGGGGTGTATGTAATACCCCTCATGATTGCTTTAAAGGGAGTTAGCAGACTACTTATTCCAACAAGATGCATCTTTCTTTTAGGGAGCTCATTTCCTTAGTTACTCCACAGTTAAGCGTGCTTGACTGGGAGTAGTCCAGGGATGGGTGACCTCCTGGGAAGTTTCTCGGGGTGCGCATGAGTGAGGACAAAATACGCCGGAAGAACTTGTGTTGGTTATTGAGGACAGTTGTTGGCCCAGAATGCGCATTGGTGACGATATACTCGACTCCGGAAGAGTCGGGGTGTTACACCTAGGGCTGGGAATGAGCCAAGCCTGCCCGTGAACAGTTCGAGCTCGGCTCGGTGAAAGCTCGGCCAGGGCTCGGCTCGCTAAAGCTCGGCTCGAGTTCGGGATCGGCTCGAGACCTAACGATACGATCCACGAGTTAAGCTAAGCTCGACTCGAAAAGCTCGCGAACGGCTCGAGTTATTTTTTTATTAGAAAAATATAAAAAATAGTATTATTATTCATTAATAAAAAAAGGCAAAACACTAAAAATATACTGTATATTCAAATAGGGAAAAAATACAACCAAAAAACAAATACTCTCACATTCCCTCAAAAAAAAAAAAACAAATACTAGTGGGCAGTGGCGCAACTCTTCAGTTTGAAGTTTGAACAAAACTTAAAAACATTACTCACCAAAACATTAATATAGAGTATAATGACACAAATTAAGTTAAAGAATTTTTTTTAAAAAAAAGACAAAAACATATGGATTATAGCAATTGTTACTCTCTCTTCCTATTTCGTTGTTGGTCATCAAAATAATCAGGTGATGAATTCACATGGTTTTCAAGCCATCAATTACTCATTTTTGTAAAGATCTTATTATGTTGAATTCATTTACTTTGTAAAGAAATAGCAAAGTTCACGTGACTTGGATAGGAGTAGAGGACCAAAACATAAAAGAAGAAAATATGGCAGATTGAGCGTCCCACATCGGTGGGATAACTTGAGGATGTGGTAACAAGCGCTTATAAAAGAAACCCTTCACCTCTTAATCCCTTACAGTAGGTTACAACAGGCTAGCTATTTGCGGGCCTTGCTAATAACTAATGCTTAGAAATTGGGCCTTTCAATTATTAAATGCTTGGGCTCAAGAAACTAACATTGGCTGAAAGTTGATTCGAGCTTTTCGAGCCTGTCGAACTCGAGCCGAATTGCACGTGTCACTGATAGTGTTCGAGCCTCGAGTTTTTCACGAGCCGAGCCGAACCTCAAACGAGCCCGAGCCTCGAGCCTCAAACGAGCTCGAGCCGAGCCTCGCATTCCATGACACGAGCCCGAGCCGAGCTCCATTTTTTAGGCTCGACGAGCCTCGAGCTCGAGCCGAGCCTAACACTATTCGGGCTCGGCTCGGCTCATTCCCACCCCTAGTTACACCTATCCTATATAAGGACAACTTAGAGGTAAAATTCTCCTTAGCATAGGTTCCCGAAAAGGGGCTAAAAAATGAAAGTTTAAGAAATTCTCGCCTCCAATACTTTCCACTAACCTTTTAAAAATTCCACAAAGTACCCTCAAGGTTACCTTATTTAATGCACGATGCCCCTACCGCTGATTATATGTCATTAATTTCGTTTAATTTTTTTAATTTATTGGAACTAATTTAACTTATACATAGTTTAACGCTCGGAGGGAATATTCTCAAATTAGATTAGCTCCAGTAGATTATAAAAAGTAGACGAAATTAATGACGTATAATCAGCGGTGGGGCCATTGTGCATTAAAAGAGGTAAGTTTGAGGATACCGTGTGGAATTTTTAAAAGGTTGGGGTACAATGTAGAAATTGAAAAAACACAAGGGTACAAGGTAGAAAAACCCTTTTTTTTTTTTTTTACACAACACTAAATCTTTGTTTATTCAAAGCAATATAAAAATACATGATCACAAATTCACGAGTACATCTCCAAAATTCTGGGTGAAATCGGATGTTTATGATCACAAAGTCACTATGCACTTGGGATGAAATATAATTCTGGGGTTAATTACCCATCAAGGTTAGTTCTTTTTACGCTAATTCAAGTTTTACTGTGAATTTCAGAATTGCTTGCCTAATTCTAGATATACCTGAATAAGTGAATATTATATTTATCTCAATTTCGTTATATATGAGCCTGATGATGGACGGATAGAGCGTTGCTTTGAATTTTAATAATTCACAAACGAGAATAGATTATTTAAACTTGCAATGTGTTCAGTTACAAGGTTTTTTTTGGTTTGAAATTCTAGTGCTATATAGCTGCAAAATATGTCATGGTTGCATATCTATATTCTATATTTTATCGAGGTAGAATTCTGTTGGCATGCCTTGAATCTGGGGCTTCGAACGACCCAGCACGGGTTCGCGGATTTTTAACCAATTATGTGCTTCACAAAAACTTTTTGGGGCCGGTTTGCGTCTACTTTGGGTTTATTTTGTTCATCTTATTATAAGTCCATATAAGAAAAAAATAAGTTAAGGTCAGCAAAAATAAGGTTTGACACGCTCACAAAATAAGTTCAGATAAGTTCAGGTAAGGTTTAATAACGATTAATAAGTTAAGATAAGCAAAAATAAGTGGAAAAGAATGAATCCTTTGTCATCTGTGCCTGCGAATTCTTTAGCCATATCTGCTGTGTTCACAACCGAGCTTGATGACACCAGGCTTGGTTGTGAAGATTGGACCATATTTATGTGTTAGTTGTTCAAAGGGTATGTGATGAAGCCTTCCAATAAGACGTAGATGGCCTGATGGCCAATGAAAGGCCATCAACCCAATAGTCGGGTGGTTTGCCTAGTGTTTTGGTGTAAAAAAAAGGATCATTATCAGACACTTAGGCCCCGTTTGGTTGGACGGAAACATTTTTAGTGGAAAATGATTCTCCAAGGAGAACACAATTGTAAATCAGTTTTTCCTTGTTTGGTTTGTTGCACGGGAAGTTAGAAAAAGAAGAACGAAAATAGAAGGGAGTGGATGGATGGGAGGAGGGAAGAGGAAGGTGAGAAATGAGGAGGAAAATGTGGGATTCCTTCCTTTAAGAAGGAAAAGTATTTCCATTTGGGAGAACCAGTCTCTACAGCTTACAAACCAAACAAACGAAAATAGGAAAATCACTTTTCCGGGGGAAAAAAATTGTGCCAACACACTCTTAATTCACGACTAAAACTTATCAAACGTGTGGAAACTATATCTGTGCATTTATTCATATCCATGTTCTTACAAAACAAGTGTAGCATGATAAATGGCATCTGTTTCGGCGAAATGTGAAATAAAGATAAGCTATGGCAAGTTGTTCTATATGTGCTTTTCTGGGAGTCCTATGATTGGTCATATGTATAACGTGGCGGAGATGCGTATGTTGCGGTGGATGTGTGGCCACACAAGGAAGGACCGATTAAGAAATGAAGTGATCCGGGAAAAAGTTGGAGTTGCATCCATTGAAGAAAAGATGAGGGAGAATCGGTTAAGATGGTTTGGTCATGTGAAAAGGAGATCAGGTGATGCACCGGTGAGAAGAATTGAAGAGTGGAGGAGTAACCAAATTGTAAGGGTTAGGGGAAGACCTAAGATGACTTGGATGAAGGTAATTGAAAGTGATATGAGGTTACTTGGGATTGAGGAGAGCATGACGCTGGATAGAAGTGGGTGGAGGGGCAGTATCCATGTGGAGGAAGGGGTGTAATTACTGCATTTATTTGTTTTTCTCAATGGTGTTGGTATTAAAACCTTTTGTTGAAAACCTCTTTTAAAACTTGTTGGTGTAAACCTTGCTTTAAAAAAAAAAAAAAACTTCTTTAAAAATTCTAAAAAAAAAAAAAAAACCTTTTTATCACTCTTGTCGATGCCATCTCCTCTGGTAACGGTTTCAGTTGACGATTCATGTTAGCCGACCCCAAATCACTTTGGGAATAAGGCTTAGTTGTTGTTGTTGTTGTTGTAAGGCCACATAAATTGACCTGATGGAGATAACAGAAAACTTCAGTCAGTTTGTAGGCTACTCTTTACTATTCTCCAATCTGCAGTTTTCATTTGTGTCAATTGATGTAGCTAGTGTGTGATTTAACAGTTAGTTTGTTACTTATAATAAGTGTTCTGAAATGAAGAATGCATTTAGAGGTTTCCTGATTATTTGTGCTTAGTTTTTTAAAAGCTGTCTGAGGATTTTCTGTGTTTAAAAATTATAATATAATAGAACTATTTCCGATAGACCAAAGTAGTGCACGCTAATGTGAAACATAATATCATAGTACATACTGTCATATAAAGTATGTTACTAATCGCATGCTAGTGTCAGGACATACATGGTATTTTACACAGAAGATCAATTTAAAATCATAACAGAGTCGTTATATATAAAGGTTGTGGGGAAGGCGATGTGTGAGGATGACCTCAAGTGGTGTGGCTTTGAGGTTTGTTATTCCGAAACCCTCAGTCATGTCGACAGCTTCATCAGATGGAACTGAGATTTCAAATTCATGGAGTAAATTAGCTAGTGTAAACTGCATGACCCGAAGGGCAGAAGATATACCAGGGCAAATCCTCCTGCCACTTCCAAAAGGTATATATTCAAATTGTTGGCCTCCAACATCATACTCTTTGTAAGTTGTAAGAAACCTTTCAGGATGAAACTCCAAAGGGTCTTCCCACACTTTAGGATCTCTATGTATTTTGTAAAGATTAACAAAGAGTTGAGTGCCTGCTGGGATGTGGTAACCATTTACGGTGCAGTCTGTAATTGCTTCTCGAGGGAGTGAAAGCGGCCCAGCAGGGTATAGTCTCATAGTCTCCTTAAGAACGGCTTGTAAGTAAACTAAATTTTTGAGGTCTGATTCTTCCACCTGCCTTTCTTTGCCAACCTGGATGTCTAGTTCAGCTTGAGTCTTCTTGAGGACATTTTTGTTGTTGAGTAGCAATGATAGTGCCCATATTAGGGTTCCTGCTGTGCTATCTGCCGCAGCTAAAATCATCGCCTATCAAGTGGATGAAAATTAAAATCAAATCTTTGAGAACTCTCCCCATCAAGTGAGTGATTATACTGAAATTTAATGGCATTTTGTATTGGAAGCCTAGCCAGAAAAATGAAAGACAGCTCAGAGTAAACTGTTACTCCTCCGTTCCAAATTAGTTGCAAGTTTCACAAGATTTGAGGAGTGCATGTGAAGATGAGAGACATATAGAAATAAACAGAGTATTATGTCATAATGCACCTAAAGAGGGATTATTTGGTACTTCAATTAAAAAGATGGATACATAACGTACCCCCAAAAATCCATTATTATATGTTTCTTCAATTGAAAAGTTTATGCAAAATTGCATATTATATATCACATGAAACATGCATACATAAGTTTCACATAGGTTAGTATGTAACAAGAATATTGAAATCTTCCATTTGTAAGTCGTAGCTTAGCAGTCAACAACATGTGCTAGAAAATAGAGACTTAGGGTTAGCATGTAAGCTGTTTTGCATCCCTATTGAATGGGAGGAGAGAAGAGGACATCAACCAATAGGAAGGAAAATGTCTTGCACCCTTTGGAGAATTGATTTTCATCCTTGGGAATTTTATTTTTCACCTTTTGCTAACCATGATAATATAGGAGAACCAATTTTCTGGAAAATGATGTCCTCCCAAACAAACACTCCCATAGTATGTGTTATCGCAACATTAGGTTATTCAAGAAATCATCAAACTTTGTTAACAACTAATATAGAAATTAAAAATTGAAAAACATGTAGAAGTTCTTACCATGCAAGTGGCTTTAATAATTGTATCTGATTCAAAGTCGGAAGGCTTTTCCTGTCCAGTTTCAAAAACACTAAGCATCGCATCTATGAAATCCCGCTTTTCTACTGTTTCTGTAGAACTTCTCCTTCTTTTATGCTCTTCCAACCACTATTCAGCTATATCATCAATGTCTTTTGCAGCCTTCTTCATCTTTTTCTCGTACCCTCCGATATCCAACCACCTCAAAACTGGAAGTGCATTAGCAGGGACAAATGCACCTGCTAATTCGAAGAAATCCCTAAATGTCTTTACGCACCGAGTGTATTCCTCACCTTGGTGGTTTTCCTTCAATGACTAACCCGGAATTATTCTTACTATAATGTTCAAGCTTATGTCATTAAACCATTGTTTCATGTCAACCAATTCAGACCCTACCCCTGATATTCTCTTTATGGCTGATCGTATCTCTGAGATCCTGACATCTTTAAACATTTCTATCTGATGATTGGATAGGAGCTCGACAGTAGTGATCTTCCGCATCTCACGCCAGTACTGGCCATATGGGCTCAACCCGAACATGGCCGAATTGTAAGCCATAAGCTCTACAAACATTGTCTGGAGCCGATTTAAGAATATTTTGTCACCGGCGCCTAAGCACTCTTTTGCCATCTCTGCTGTGCTTACAACCAAGGCTCGGTGGACACCGAGCTTTATCATGATGATTGGACCGTACTTATCTGCTAATTTTCCTAAGGATTTGTGAGGAAGCTTTCCCAAGAGATGTAGATGGCCAATAAAAGGCAATGAACCAGATGGTTGGGGTGGTGTTGCTTTAATATTAGCGCTCTTTTTCCATTGTAGCAAACAGTAGAGAAATAGTAAAAAGCTAAGCACGCTTGCAGCTTGAATGGATAGGTGAAACTCCATTGGAACTAGAACTTTGTGGAAGGTGAACTAATGGTATGTATATCTTTTATAAGAAGATAAGTTTTATGAGTGGATTATATGATGATGTAACCTTAGAATAGTCGAAAGTTAATCTCTGAGAAAATTCCTTCAGATCATGGTGCATTTTGGTTTATTTCTTTGACAATTATGTAATAAAATGTTGACAGCATATGCACGACAGTAAACTGATTCCTGATTTGTAATTATAGCTTACCCTGAATCTAGACTCTCTTGGTACTTGGTATACTAATCTATAAAGCCTGGCTAGTGACATATGGGATGACACAGAATTCGAGCGAAAAGCAGAGCAATACGAGGTAGCAGAATCCCCTAAAAACTTTTCAGCTTCCAGACTACATCATGCAGTATCTTTGTGTTCCTGTAAATTACTGAAGTTTTGGAGTAGCCAGGTATGAATCTAAACCATCATGCCCACTGCATAGTGCATGCACCCAAAATAAGATGAGTCAAAACCGACGGCAAGAAATTGATATCTAATGCTGATGAAGTATTTGGAACTTGTTGCTTACTTGATCTAATCTGTAGCATATGTCAACATTAAACACTTGAAAAATCAATGTGTGAATCTTCCTCTTTGCGTAATGAAAACTGTAACTTTAAATTAAGATTATCCTAAATTCAGTAAGAAAAAAGAGAGGAATACTTCTGTCTTGATTTTCTTAACGTTGTATGGTTAATTAGTTATACTTTGATTATGGTTATACCAGCAAAACAAATATCAATTCCTCTAAGTAATTATGGTGGCCACTGTACTCTAAAGTGGTGACTAACTAATTATGTTGGCCACGGTACTCTAAAGATAGATTGATGATAGACATATCCTTTTAATGGATCTGCTACAGAATTTTGTTACATAATGCATTTGTCCACATATATTTGCATTGTGAAGTTGCTATAGAAGAAAATTGCAAATTAATAGTAGTAGACAATTACCAAAAAGGTGTAGAAGAAATACAATTTTTTTTCGGTTGGCTTACTGAAACATCTGAAAGCCACATATAGGCAATAATGCAGACAGAATTTGATGTCATATCTTAGTATCAAGCCTTTAAAACTTCATCATCTAAACTAACAAACCTTTTGAGCTTGACTTGAAGAGTTTAGGAATAACAAATCATTTGGCTGCTGGAATGATGCAATGCAACAAGCCATTGGAACTCTTTCTGACAAGAAAAATCCTAAAGTTCCAACATTTTCTTCTTGTGAAAATAAATAATCAAATAATAGTTATTATTCCAATAAATGGCAACATAAGACACTTCTATTATGTTGTTATTTTCTGCATTAGTCAGCAGTAAACATGAACAAACTTATTGAGATTCTTAAGTGACAATTATAACATGAAAAGTAGACATATAGAAGAATTATAATTTAGTGATGTCACTGGCCATATAAGTAAAGGAGAGGTAATTTAGTGATG
The DNA here is from genome assembly GCA_947648045.1 of Beta corolliflora. Classification (NCBI taxonomy): domain Eukaryota; kingdom Viridiplantae; phylum Streptophyta; class Magnoliopsida; order Caryophyllales; family Amaranthaceae; genus Beta; species Beta corolliflora. Next base: position 964,750 of record CANSZD010003249.1, read on the forward strand.
TATAGTAAAATGAAATTTTCGATGCTAAACGTAATACCTCTATGCTTTTACACCCTGAAATATTTTTGTCCCAGAATCGAAGTTCATATATTGGATGACTTTACATGAGAAGCTGCTTACTGAAAAAGAAGTGCACCCTTTATTCCTTACTTGGTCCTTAATTCTCTGCTGAAGTTTTGGGAACCCTGCTTAAATATCTTGCAGATCAAAGACAGCCTGATACTTGGATGCAAGAAGACTAGCATGCTGTAAGTAGATTATTCCTTTTCTTCATTTGCATGCTATTTATTATTTTCTGTATCCATAAATAAACTTCCTGTTTGACTTTATATCGTTGGCTATAAATTCTCACAGTATTAGTATCAAAACATTATGACTTACCTTTTACTAGATTAATCGATTTGTAATTTCGATGTACTAAATTTTGATCATCTTTTTCCAAACATTTAACTAAATATATTGATGGTCAAAGTAGTGCACTGGAGACTGCGAAAGTCAAAAAAGATGTTTATTTACTCAAGAAGAAAGGGTGGCCTTGTTCAAAAGAGAAAATAGTGATTTTCTCCCTGGGAATATGATAGTTACACTTTACACTAATGTCAAACGTAGTATTATGAAATATGTCAAATGTAGCACACTAGTTTCAGAACTTACTACGAGGTGGCAAACAAATAAAGATCAATTGACAATCATAACAGAGTCTTATTACAAGGTGGTAAACAAATAAAATCAGTTGACAATCATAGCAGAGTCACTATAAAGTTTGTGGGGAAGGCGATGTGTGAGGATGACCTTAAGTGGTGTGGCTTTGAGGTTTGTTATTCCGAAACCCTCAGTCATGTCGACAGCTTCATCAGATGGAATTGAGATCTCAAATCCATGGAGTAAATTAGCTAGTGTAAACTGCATAATCCGAAGGGCAGAAGATATACCAGGACAGATCCTCCTGCCATTTCCAAAAGGCATATATTCAAATTGTTGGCCTCTAACATCATACTCTTTGAAAATTGTAAGAAATCTTTCAGGTTGAAACTCCAAAGGGTCTTCCCACACTTTAGGATCTCTATGTATTTTGTGAAGATTAACTAAGAGCTGAGTTCCTGCTGGGATGTTGTAACCATTGACGGTGCAGTCTGTAATGGCTTCTCGAGGGACTGAAAGCGGCCCAGCAGGGTATAGTCTCATAGTCTCCTTAAGAACAGCTTGTAAGTAAACTAAATTCTTGAGATCTGATTCTTCCACCTGCCTTTCTTTACCTACCTGGATGTCTAGTTCAGCTTGAGTCTTCTTCAGGACATCTTTGTTGTTGAGTAGCAATGATAGTGCGAATTAAAACTCGCCCGTTCCGTTACAGAACGGCCGTTCTGTAACGGATTTTGGATTTGCCGTTCCGCGAAATCCCGTTACGTAACGCCATAATAAAAATCACATACTTCTCGCCGTGTTGTCCGTTCCGTAACGCGAACTCGCCGCGTTAGACCGTTTTTATCCCCGTTACATCCATTCTTTTCAAACATTGGCCAAAAATATTTTATTTTTTAATTATATAGTTGATGAAACATGGTATTCTGATAGATTTGATTATATTATGTTGTAATAATGCTTCATAAACTAGAATAATGCAAATAAGGTTAGAACGTATTAATGTGATTTTTTAAAAAAAATTCACGCCGCGTCGGCCGCGAAACGTTCTATTCCCCCGTTACAAGCCGTTCCCGCGACAACGCGACCGTTCCCGCGAACGCGACCGCGACCGCGTTTTTTTTTCCCTGGCCGCCCCCATATTAGGGTTACTGATGTGGTATCTGCCGCCGCTAAAATCATTGACTATCAAGTGGATGAAAATTAAGTGAGTGATTATACCGAAATATAATGGAATTTTTTATTGGAAGGCTAGCGGCTAGCCAGAAAAACGGAAGACGGCTCAGAGTAGACTGTTACTCCTCCGTTCCAAATTAGTTGCAAGTTTCACAAGATTTGACGAGTGCATGTGAAGATGAGAGACTAAGAGACAGATAGATATTAAATAGAGTTTTATGTCAGAATGCACCTAAAGAAGAATTATTTGTTACTTCAATTAAAAAGATGATACATAACGTACCCCCAAAAATATATTAATATATGTTTCTTCAATTGAAAAGTTTACGCAATATTGTTTATTATACATCATATAAAACATGCATACATAAGTTTCACATAGGTTAGTATGTAACAAGAATATTGAAATCATCCATTTGTAAGTTGTAGCTTAGCAATCAAGCATGTGCTAGAAAATAAAGACTTAGTGTTAGCATGTAAGCTGTTTTGCATCCCTATTGAATGAGAGAAGAGAAAAGGATAGCAACGAAAATGATTTCCTCCCAAACAAACACTCTCATAGTATGTGTTATCACAACATTAGGTTATTCAAGAAATCATCAAACTTTGTTAACAGCTAATGTAGAAACTAAAAATTGAACAATATGTAGAAGTTCTTACCATGCAATTGGCTTTAACAATTGTATGTTGTATCTGATTCAAAGTCGGAAGGCTTTTCCTGTCCAGTTTCAAAAACACTAAGCATCGCATCCATGAAATCCCACTTTTCTACTGTTTCTGTAGAACTTCTCCTTCTTTTATGCTCTTCCAACCACTTTTCAGCTACATCATCAATTTCTTTTGCAGCCTTCTTCATCTTTTTCTCGTACCTTCCGATATCAAACCACCTCAAAACTGGAAGTGCATTAGCAGGGACAGATGCACCTGCTAATTCGAAGAAATCCCTGAATGTCTTTACGCACCGAGTGTATTCCTCACCTTGGTAGTTTTCCTTCAATGACTTTCCTGAAATTATTCTTACTATAATGTTCAAGCTTATGTCATTAAACCATTGTTTCATGTCAACTAATTCAGACCCCGCCCCTGATATTCTCTTAATGGCTGATCGTAACTCTGAGATCCTGACATCTTTGAATATTTCTATCTGATGATTGGATAGGAGCTCGATAGTAGTGATCTTCCGCATCTCACGCCAGTACTGGCCATATGGGCTCAACCCGAACATGGCCGAGTTGTAAGTCAGAAGCTCTACAAACATTGTCTGGGGACAATGTAAGAATACTTTGTCACCAGCACCTAAGCACTCTTTTGCCGTCTCTGCTGTGCTTACAACCAAGGCTCGGTGGACTCCGAGCTTTATCATGATGATTGGACCGTACTTATCTGCTAATTTTCCTAAGGATTTGTGAGGAAGCTTTCCCAAGAGATGTAGATGGCCAATAAAAGGCAATGAACCAGATGGTTAGGGTGGTTTTGCTTTATTATTTGCGCTCTTTTTCCATTGTAGCAAGCAGTAGAGAAATAGTAAAAAGCTAAGCACGCTTGCAGCTTGAATGGATAGGTGAAACTCCATTGGAACTAGAACTTTTTATGAAGGTGAACTGATGGTATGGTTATCTTTTATAAGAAAATAAGTTTTATGAGTAGATTATATAAATATAACCTTAGAATAGTCAAAAGTTAATCTCTGAGAAAATTCCTTAAGACCATGTTGCATTTGGGTTTGTTTCTTTGACAATTATGTAATGAAATGTTGAGCAGCAGCTGCACGACAGTAAACTGATTCCTGGTTTGTAATTTTTTCTTACCCTGAATTTAGACTCTGTTGGTACTTGGTATACTAATCTATAAAGCCTGGCTAGTGACATATGGGATGACACAGAATTCGAGCGAAAAGCAGAGCAATACGAGGTAGCAGAATCCCCTAAAAACTTTTCAGCTTCCAGACTACATCATGCAGTATCTTTGTGTTCCTGTAAATTACTGAAGTTTTGGAGTAGCCAGGTATGAATCTAAACCATCATGCCCACTGCATAGTGCATGCACCCAAAATAAGATGAGTCAAAACCGACGGCAAGAAATTGATATCTAATACTGATGAAGTATTTGGAACTTGTTACTTACTTGATCTAATCTGTAGCATATGTCAACATTAAACACTTGAAAAATCAATGTGTGAATCTTCCTCTTTGCGTAATGAAAACTGTAACTTTAAATTAAGATTATCCTAAATTCAGTAAGAAAAAAGAGAGGAATACTTCTGTCTTGATTTTCTTAACGCTGTATGGTTAATTAGTTATACTTTGATTATGGTTATACCAGCAAAACAAATATCAATTCCTCTAAGTAGTAATTATGGTGGCCACTTTAAAGTGCTGATTAACTAATTATGTTGGCCACCGCACTCTAAAGATAGATTGATGATAGACATATCCTTTTAATGGATCTGCTACATAATTTTGTTAAATAATGCATTTGTCCACATATAATTGCATTGTGAAGTTGCTATACAAGAACATTGCAAAATAATAGTAGTAGACAATCACCAAAAAGGAGTAGAAGAAATATAATTTTTTTTGGTTGGCTTAGAAACATCTGAAAGCCACATATAGGCAATAATGTGGACAGAATTTGATGTCATATCTTGAGTATCAAGCATTCTTCACCAATGAAACTAACAAACCTTTTGAGCATGACTTGAAGAGTTTAGGAATAACCTAGGTTGCACAGAGATGGATACCGGTACTGGTTCGGGTTCGGTACGGGGACGGAAAACGGTGAGATCTAAATTTTTTAGAAGTGGGTATACGTTTATGGATACGTATCTCGGGTACGAGGACAAGTACGTCTACGAATACGTGACCTAGAAGAAGTACCCGCGCTACATAGGGAATAACAATCTCCAATCTGGCATTCTTACTTTGAGTCCGTGCTCTCATTTGGCTGCTGGAATGATTCAATGCAACAAGCTTTCAGAACTCTTTCTGACAAGAAAAATCCTAAAGTTGCAAAATTTTCTTGTTATGAAAAATAAATAATCAAATAATAGTTATTATTTCTATAAATGGCAACATATAATAAGATACTTCTATTATGTTGTTATTTTCTGCATTAGTCAGCAGTAAACATAAACGAACCTATTGAGTTTCTTAAGTAACAAATATATAATGTCAATTGCCTGTCAACATAAACGAAATTATTGATTTTCTTAAGTAACATTTGGCATTAGTGTAATCTATCTTTATTTCCAGGGAGAAATTCACTATTAACTCTTTTGAACAAAGCTACCTTTTCTTCTAGATCAAATAAGGGTGTTTCTCACTTCTCACATGAACTCAATTCTATATATGGTGTCTGTTGCCACTAGAATCATTGCCTGTCAATTGGAAGAAAAGAAATCAAATATTTGATAATTTTCCATCAAGTGATTGATAATTGTGAATTTTTCATCAAGTAGACTATTGTTTTGGTGTGTTCGTCAATAGCTTTGTTCTCAAAGAATCGTTTGGTGAATAGCTCAACTCAAAAGTCAGAACAAATCGAAATTCAAAACAAATTTCATTGAATAATAAAGTGGCTCTGCCGTGTATTCATCGAAAGAAAGGAATTGATTTGTTCCGGCTTGGATCAATTGCAATATTCGGAAACACTCTTACAAGTTCAATGTAGGTAGCTAATACAAGAGATAATAAAACAAGCTAGAAGAATTAGTAACTAAGTTGCCTGCTTCAAGCCTTTAACTCTATCACCTTGTTCTTTCCCCCTTTCAAAATATTTTTTGAGGAAATTAAATCCAGGTAAGTTAATATATTCTAATAAGGGCTACCAAAGTTAAATTAACTACTGAAATAACTTAATGTTCTTTGTGCAGAAATTTTCCCATATTGGGGGATTGAGAATTATTCACATTATATAGTTGAGCCTGCAAAGATTTACAGGTAAAAGAGATGCCATTACTTTGAATGAAATATGTATCTATCTACTATCATGTTGGATAAGTTTAGTTTAAATAAATGAAATAATTCTTATAATTGCAGATAAGAATTCATGAAACTCATATTATAGACAATTAAATTCTATTTAGCATGTAGAAGTGCTTACCATGCAAGTGGCTTTCATAATTGTATCTGATTCAAATTTGTGAGGCTTTTCTGTCTCGTTTCAGAAACACTAAGCATCAGATCCATGAAATCCTGCTTTTCTTCTGTTGTTTTTTTTTTTTTGGTAGGAAACGAGCAAATTAGATTACTTCACTGATAAGGTTTGATACAGGCTCCACTGGAGCCATAGTAGTAGTAGAGTTCATCTGAGAAATATTACAAGCCATTTTATCTGCTAAATAGAATTTAATACATTCTGGGGGAGGGGAAGATAAAATGCATAGAGTATTAAGACCCTCTTATTTCCCCTTAGCATATTTAGCTATACCATCCGCTAGCCTATTAGTGTTCCTTCCTTCATGCTGCACTCTTACCCTTGGTGTTTCGGACATTGACTCCCTGCAATGATGGATTAAAGCAGACAAATTACTGTTAATGGAGCTTTGCTGTTTGATAGCTGTAATGGCTGCACTACAGTCTGTGACAACGAAGCATTGATTCCAGTTCTTCCCTTTAACCCACTGTAACGCCAAACTCAAGGCCTTGATCTCGGCTTCCATGGCATCCATAGCAAAAGTAGACATGTGGATACCTTCAACCCAATTACCCAAAGAATCTCTACAAACTGCTGCTAGGTAGGCTACCTTGGTTCCATAAAAGAAAGAGCCATCGGTGTTCCAACCACTTTTCAGTTTTGAATTGGCAGGCGCATTCGTCCCTGCTGATACAGTCCCTTGATTACTTCTTCTTTTATGCTCTTCCAACCACTTTTCAGCTAAATCATCAATGTCTTTCGCAGCCTTCTTCATCTGTTTCTGTATCTGGAACTGTATCTGCAGGGACGAAGGCGCCTGCCAATTCAAAGAAAACCCTGATTGCCTTTACACATTTATTGAATTCCTCGCCTTGGTAATTTTCCTTCAACGACTTGCCTGCCACTAATCTTACTATATTATTCATGCTTACATGATTAAACCATTCTTTCATGTCAACTTACTCAGACCCTGCACTTGATATTCTCTTTATGGCTAATCTTATTTCTGAGATTCTGACATTTCTAAACATCTCTACCCGATGATTTAACAGAAGTTCGATGGTGGTGATCTTACGAATCTCACGCCAGTACTGGCCAAGCCCAACATGGCAGAGTTGTAAGCCAGATGTTCTACAAAGATTTTGTGTGTCCGGTTTAAGAATACTCTGTCACTCGCGCATAAGCACTCTTTTGCCATTTCTGCTGTGCTTACAACCACAACTCGTGCACCCCAAAGCTTAATCATAAAGATCGAACCACACTTATCTGCTAATTTTCCTAAGGCTATGTGAGGAAGGCCTCCTAGAAGATGTAGATGACCAATAATAGGCCACGAATTAGATGGTAAGGGAGGCTGTTTTTTCTTTATACCAGTGTTTTTTTCCATTTTTGCAGACAGTAGAGAAACAGTAACAAAGCAAGCAAGCGTGTTGCGGCAGTAGAGAGCTGAATGGGTAGGTTAAATTCCATTTAGTTGTAGAGTTTTCTGGGGTGATGAACTGAATATATCAATCTGAAATACCTTCTTGTAGATATATCTTAATATTAAGACGTTAGGTGTGTGATCTATGTTTGCCTCGGTCACAATAGACAGCAATGCAATTATCAATTATTTACCTAAATCTAAGATATAGCTTAATGGTGGGCTGGTGGCTTCTTCTTGGAATATGGTATACTTGTAGAAATCCTTTGTCTCATAATTAGCATGTAATTAGTCAACACCATTGCTCATTTTGTGCATGGTTAATTAAAGAGTATTTACTGAATTTACACTTTTGATTTATTTGTTCAAAGTTTCCAGCTCTTGTGTTGTCTAATTAACATATCCTACTTTTATCAGTAGTTTTAGACTAATATATAATAACAAACATTAGCATGAAACATGTTGGATTCATCTTAATGTATATTTACATAATATGAACTTTTTGTAATATTCACTTATTAAGCAAATTCTATATATATATATATATATATATATATATATATATATATATATATATATATATATATATATATATATATATATATATATATATATATATATAATGAAGACAAAGACTTTAATCGATAATTGGAAAATTACAGGAAATACAAGATAACTTCAAGCATTTAAGAGGCTTGGCACTCTACCAAGAAACTAATGAAGATTCTTTAACAATCTAACAGGCCTGCCCTCTGCTCATTACCTCTATTTATATAGTTTCCATCCTAGCTAATTAACTAGCTAACTTATTCTTCAAGCCTTGCAGCAACAAGAGTATATGCTAGTTCCAGGACTTATTGCAAGGTGGTAAAACATATAAATATCAATTGACAATCATAGTAGAGTCACTATATAGGTTGTGCGGAAGGCAATGTGTGGCAATGACCTCAAGTGGTGTAGCTTTCAGGTTGGTTAGTCCAAAATTCTCAGTCATGTCGACAGTTTCATCAGACGGAATTGAGATCTCAAGTCCATGAAGTAAACTAGCTAGTGTAAACTGCATGGCTAGTAGGGCAAAGGATATACCAGGACATATCCTCCGACCATTTCCAAATGGCATGTATTCAAATTGCTGGCCTCTAACATCATATTGTTTGTAAGTTGTAAGAAACCTTTCAGGATGAAACTCCAAATGGTCTTCCCACACTTTAGGATCTCTATGTATTTTGTAAAGATTAACAAAGAGATGAGTGCCTGCTGGGATGTGGTAACCATTCACGGTGCAGTCTGTAATGGCTTCTCGAGGAACTGAAAGCGGCCCAGCAGGGTATAGTCTCATAGTCTCCTTAAGAACGGCTTGTAAGTAAACTAGATTCTTGAGGTCTGATTCTTCCACATGCCTCTCTTTTCCCACCACGGTGTCTAGCTCAGCTTGAGTCTTCTTCAGGACATCCTTATTGTTGAGTAGCAATGAAAGTGCCCATGTTAGGGTTATTGCTGTGGTGTCTGTTGCTGCTAAAATCACCCCCTATCAAGAGGTAGAAAACTTTGAAACTTTAGCCTATAAATGAGTGATAATTATGGAATTCAATGAAACAGTAATGGAGGACTAGTCAGAAACATGAAAGAAGGCTTGGAGTAGACTATTACTCCTCCCTTCCAAATTAGCTGCAAATGAGGGAGGATGCACAAGTTTTTAGGAGTGCAGGAATATAAACGGGGATCTAAGGATCCATGTTATAAGGAGAGAAATAGAGAGAACTCGTCACCAAATAAACTAATATTACAACTAATTTAGAATTGAGGAAGTATTATCTTAGAGGCGATTATTTTTTCCGAGCATAGACAATACAATGTTCTGGACTTCTTTTTTTGCTAGTAAAATATGTATGAGCATAAAATTACTGTGCTTCGAGATTGGCGACTTATTAGTTAGAACCTGGTAAAACTAATGTTCTGCCTGCTAGTTCATTTTCACCAATCAGCAGAATTTTCTAAAACTTTTAACTTTATACAGGCATAGTTCTTTCCTCTTCAAAAATCTATGTTTCAGGAAAAAAAAGCTCATGTAAGTTTCGATCAGTTTAATAAGTTATGATAAGGGTTACCATAGTTCAATTCACAAGCAAAATAAGTTCAAACATATGCTCCAATAAGTTTAGATAAGTTGAAGAATATAGCCATAATGATAAGATGTTTTATATTATAAGCAATAATGTACTAATCTTTTTTGTCACAACATTAGGTTGTCCAGGAATTCACCAACCTCTTATTAGTTATTATTTGACATAGTATATCAGATCTAACTTAAGTAACATATAGAAGTGCTTACCATGCAAGTGGCTTTGATAATTGTATCTGAATCAAATTTGAAAGGTTTACCTTGTCCTGTCTCAAAAACACTAAGCAACACGTCCATGAAATCCCTCTTTTCTTCTTTCTCTTTCGAGCTTCTTCTTTGTTTGTGCTCCTCCAACCACTTTTGAGCTACAACATTAATCTCTTTTGCGACCCTTTTCATTTTCTTCTCATACCCACCAATATCCATCCACGTCAAAAACGGAAGTGCATCCGCAGGGACGAATACACCTGCCAGTTCGAAGAACTCCCTGATCGCCTTTGTGCATAGATTGTATTCATCACTTTGGTAAAATTCCATGGAGGACTTGCCCGAAATTAATCTTATTATAGTCTTCATGCTTATGTCATGAAACCATTGTTTCATATCAACTAATTCAGACCCTGCACCTGATATTCTGTTTATGCCTGATCTTACTTTAGAAACTCTGACATTCTTAAACATCTCTACCCGATGATTCGACAGAAGCTCAATGCTGGTGATCTTACGGGTCTGGCGCCAGTATTCGCCATACGGAGTAAAGCCTGACATGGCACTGTTGTAAGCCATATGTTGTACAAAGATTTTCTGAGGCCTGTTTACGAATACTTTGTCACCAGCACCTAAGCACTCTTTTGCCATTTCTGCTGAGCTTACTACCAAAGCTCGGTCTTTTCCGAGCTTAATCATGAAGATTGGACCATATTTATCTGCTAATTTTCCTAAGGCTATGTGAGGAAGGCCACTTAGAAGATGTAGGTGGCCAATAATAGGCCATGAATTAGATGGTATGGGAGGCCCTTTTCCTTTATTAGTATTGGTGTTATTTTTCCATTTTAGCAGACAGTAGAGAAATAGTAGCAAGGTAAGCAAGCTTGTTGCTGCAGTAAAGAGCTGAAACTCCATTTAGCTCTTTAGTTTTGGTGTGGCAGTGAACTGAAATTTTGGGATATAAATTTAGTATCTTTCAGACACTAAATATGGTTTAGGAGACAGGAGTAGTTGAGTAGTACTCTATCAGTCAAAAGTTAGTTTATGTGAAGATTTTCTTTCTTTCAGTGTAAAGAATTATTGGAGTTCACTCATTTTGCCTCGTCATAAACAACAATGATATTGGTAATGAAATGAGATGATATTTACATGTGGAAAACAATTGTTGATTGTATTGGCATCTCCTTGAAAACAATTGTACGAGGTGTCGCTTAATGTGGTCCAATTTTTGTAGCCTATCTCAGTAGATATTGTATAATTGCCTGGCTGCAGTTATTGGCACGTTTAAAATAGGCATTCCACTAGTGATATTGTGATGTTTAATACTTCTTCCGTTTTGAAATAAGAAAAATACTATCTTTCACATAAAAGAGAAAAGTGTTTTACCTATTTCAGAACATAGGAAGTACTCCCTTTGTTTTTTTTATCTTTCTCACTTAGAATCTTGTCACTATTTATACTTGGAGAGAATCTTCTCAATTTGTCATGTGGGGTCTTTTTTGATTCGTCTCAATTAGTACTTTATTAATATTCAATCGTTATAATTTTACTAATATATAATGAAAGATATTTAAGTTCAAAGATGTGATTTGGAAGACGCGCACAGGAAAGTGAGAAGGATAATAAAAAATGGAGTAATTATTTAGTTATTAGCATTTATATAGTGATAACTAGGTACTCTGCCAATCCAAATTTGCCGATATCAAGATTAGGGGTGTTAGTTGAGCGAAGTTTACTCATGAACTATTCGAGTTCGACATGGTTAAATCTCGGCTCGAGTAGGATCAACTCCAGCTCGTTTTGGCTCGAGATGTTAAAGGCCCGGGCTTTCTTTGGTTTGGCTTGAATTGATAGCTCGTGAACAAACTCATAAACTTCTCTAAAAATATTTTCTATCCAAAATATCATATGTCCTACATCGATATACTTGAAAACGACCTTTTTTTTCTATTATATGTTATTTCCCATTAACTATACTTATTATGTGAATTTTTCCCATATTTGTTGGGAGGAAAAAAATTTAAAAAGTCTATTATTTGTATAAAAGGATTTAGGAAAATTTGTCATACACTACTTTATAAAAAAATTAAAGCATAAATGTTGTAGGAAGTTACATTTATTCATTGACCACTATTTCCGACGTTGACCTTTTATTTACTTGCTTTTTTCCCTTTCGTTTCCCTCCGATTTCACCCAAAATATTCATTTCCCTTTAAAAGTTGGTATTAAGATGCACTAATTTGGCGAATTTCGATAAAGCTTAAGTGAAAAAAAAAAGGGAAAAGAAAAGGCCAACGCTGGAAAGAGGTGGTCCATGGTGAGAACCAGCTAAAGGTTGCTTCTTACAACATTTAAAAGGTAGTTTCTTTTTTCTTACAACTTTTTTTATAAGGTAGTTTTTTGTAAAAATGAGTTTTTATGAGGTAGTTTTTGCAAATTTCCAAAGATTAAAAAACTATTTTTATCAAGTTTCACATTTGGTTGGGAAGTTGTGCTTTGTTTCTTATAAAAGAAAATAGAGGCTTTTATAGGAGAGCAAAGATTATTTTACTTAGTTACTCGACAACATTTTCCATTTTAAAAAATTGCTTATTGTTATATGCTCTATTTCCCTCTCCTATCATATGGAGCAACTAGTCATTTGTGCACGCGATGCGTGCTTCGTGCTATGATCGAAATAAATTTTAATTTACTTATTAAACGTGTTTGTACAGATAATTTCATATGTTCGTTAGTTTTTTTTAAATTCGTTAAATTAATGAATTGAGTTTGTTAGAGATTATGGATAATTTTCTTGAAACTATGTGATTTATGAGTTATTTGCTAAAAATTACAATATGAAAAATAGTTATCTTGTTTTTTGGGTTAAGTTATTATCGGGTAATTAATTGAATTATCGTCGTTCTGACTTCTCTATAAAAAAAATCTAATATTTTATTAAGTAATGAACTTCAACCCAATCAAGCACACAAAAGTGTACAATAACAATTATAAAACATTTTTTAATCTTTTCTTGTTATTAACATTGTAAGTTAAGTTGAAAGTATTTCATCGTTTTTTGATGTGTGGTACATGTAGAGATGAGTGTCCATGATTAATGACAGAAAATTCCATATGTATGTTATTTCAATTATAATTGAAATCTAAGTATAAAAAATGGTGCTAAATTTCCTTTTTTTCATATGGCAAATTTCCTTTGGCAACTCACTTTGACATTAGCATTAATTGATATAGTATGGGTTTTTCTAACCTATGCACCTAGTGCAAAGGTTAAGCCTTATCTATTATACAAATTGATTAACTAAAATAGAATATCTTCCCTATAATTATGCTAAATAGTTAGTTTCCTTATTAATATATATTTTATCTTTTCTTTTAATCAAACCAAAATTGTCATTAGTATATATTTTGCATAATTGTAGGGAGGATATTCTAGTTTAGTTAATTAAATTTATTGAATAGATAAGGCTTAACCTTTGCACTAGGTGCATAGATTAGAAAAAACCCATATAGTATTTAGTATTATTTGAAATTAATGTGATTGAAACAAAGTAATGATGGGGCATTATAGTCTTTTTTAGGTGGACACCACTCCCTTCCCCCTTTCCTTATATAATAGAGATATGTCGTCATTATAATTCTTTAGCGAATTAAAATTTTAATTTTTCAAAATAATCATGTCATATATTGATATTTTATATTGGACATATCTTGGAGATAAACCGGGATGACCCTCTATCTATTTCACTAACCGCTAATTTGATTAGCAAGTTCAATATATTTAACCGTTTACACTGGCCTTGTTTGGCAACTAATGGTCAGTGGATAGCTGTTAGCTAATTTCATTAGCTTATTTGACTAGCTGATTGTATTAGCTGTTTATATAAAGGTGTTTGATAAGTAGCTGATAGCTGATAACTGATTGTTACATAATTGTATAAATTGACCAGCATAATCCATTGTTGTACATTATATTATTATTAATATAATTTTCAAAAACCTTAGGACGTAAATTTAATTTGGCCACTCATTTCCAAACCTCTAACGTCAGAAAAACTTCTCCCCGCAACTTTCTTTTCAATTTGCTGCTGTTTTCTTCATTGTAATTCTGGTTAAATGGACTAATTAAAGAATTGGGGTAAAGCCTGAAATGGCAGTGTTGTAAGCCATGTTGTACAAAGATTTTCCGAGGCCTGTTTAAGAATACTTTGTCACCGGCACCTAAGCACTCTTTTTGCCATTTCTGCTGAGCTTACGACCACAGCTCGGTCTTTTCCGAGCTTAATCATGAAGATTGGACCATATTTATCCTGCCCGAAATTCACTTCAGAAAACATAAGGTTAGCTCCAAAGGAACAATTGGCAAGCTGTGGCCCCATTTCAAATCTTCCCCATGCGAATGGTCGAAAATTTCTCAGCAGACATCTCAAAAGTTACTTGTGCCTGAAAGTGTAGATTCCGGCAGTAGAAAAGTGAATCTTTCTGATATGACTGAAACCACTGACCAGCTACAAATTGGAAGGAAATGTCCGAAGGTTAATCATTCTTTTAAATATATCATGGATATTTGCACAAAACTGTAAGCATGAAGTAGCAATTAGCAACATAAAAGGTTCCGAAATCTGTTGCTATTGCAGCTGAAATTGGCTCCAACTCATCTGCCTGGGTTTAAGAGTTACATTATAATATAATCAGTGATTGACTTGTTTAAAATCATGTTTGTAGATTGAGAACGAGACTCTAGTCTATAATCAACTAGTGAAGTAAGAGCATGATGCTGAAGGTATTGGGCAAGGGCGGCTAAGGCCATGTGCAGGGTGAGCAACTGCACATGGCCCCCAATATATAAGGGCCCAATTCTATTAGTTGTCTGCCCAAAGTAAAAAGAAAAAAAAGAAAACTAAATCTAATTACAAATTATGCTTTTCGAATTTGTTGAGTGTAATGTTGGATGTAGATTCAAAAAGGTTAATTTTTATCTGGTGTTTTGCTCCGCCTCTTACGATTCTCCAAAAAAAATGTCATTATTAATGACTCTTTGGTCTCTTCTTATCCGCCAAAAAATTTTAATTTTTAAAATTTAATTTTGCACTGGGCCCCTAAATTGTACAAGACGGCCCTGGTATTGGGACCCAACCTACTGCTGGACCTGAGTTGGCAATTCAAGGGAAAGAAAAGAATGTTCGAAATGTCCTGGATCCCATTTCTCCCAACAGAATGACGACAACCCAAGAACAGGCTCAGGCTGTCAATGTTCGATCCAGGATGGATACCCGGCCCCTAAGAACACGAGAAAACGTAAGGCTCGAACTGTTAGATGGAGCTGAAGATCATCTGGGTAGTATATATTAATATTAGGCAATTGCTTTTCATCAAGTATATTACTTAGTTGGATAGTGTTCTACTTCATACAACCTGAATGACAGACCTAGACAAGGAAGAAAAAATAGAAAACAAAAATTCTCCTTGATCTAGGCATTTGTACATGTTTTTTGATTCTGTAGCAATTACCATATACTATATGCCTGTGAAATGAAGTAAATTCTTTGCAACATGTGTCATTTGGTGGATGATGTGGTTGTCTTGGACTATTAAAGAAATTTGTAGAGAAAAGGTGAAAGTTTTTACCTTCTCTTCCTGATGAGATGGAACATCATAATGTTTACTAGGCAATGCTGATGAGTTGACAGTGCTTTTTACTAATTTAGATCATTGACGAACAGATAAATCTTATGTGAACTGATAATAGTGAATACCAAAATGCTCTAATTATGGGAATTTAATGATACAAAAGCTTGTTCGAAGTGAAGGTCGATTTTGGAAACATACGTAAATTTATCAAGAAATGCTACGTGAAATTGTGGAAAGGTACTGGTATCCTTATCAATGAAACTGTTATAAAGGGATCATGTAATCATGTTCACCATCTGTGTCATCGGCTTCTCTGACAATCAAAGTTAGCACAATATTTCACGCCTGGTAGAATTGATACAGAAGAAAAACATTTAGATGCATACATATGGTAGCATAGAAGGAGCAGACCTTTTACGATTAATGTTCGTGTCGAGTGAATCTCAGGTTAGCTTTTGCACTTGCTGGGTTAATGGAAAATTGTTTTGCCAAGTCAAAATTGCTGGGGTTGGACTGAGTGGAAAATTGGTATTTCCATATGAGTACCTTGATTGGCCATCAAGGATTTGCATAAGTAATAGTAATTTGTAATGGTTCATAACTTCATATCCATGAAATGAAAGCAAAGGAAAGAAGCATGAGGATTATATATGTTACTACTAGTATACATTCTGAGATCCTTCTAGTAGCTACATTGGCTCAAGTGAAGCTTTAACTGATTTTTCTTGGTTAAACGTACGTACGATGAACTGATTTTTCTTCGAATTTAACATTCCGGCCAACACAAAATTTTAATCGTTTTATGTAGCTGAGTCATTTAGATAATTTTAAGATTAAGCCCTTATATCTGGAGCAATACTTTGGCCAATGGTTTTACATATGTCTTTCATTAAAGAAGACAAAACTAAGACCACCTTTACAATAATTGAAGATGAGTGAGCAAAATCACAATATTACATGCACAATAATTAAACATTCGTCATGTTCTAACACATACCCCATAAGTAAAGCATGAACCAAGAGAAAATGAGTGAAACAGATTACTCATTGCATTTCCAGTCATCTGATCCGTTCTTTAACACAAAAGTATATATAGCCTAAATCGAAGGATGAGCGAACCAAATCAGTGAAATCACCCAACAAGTAATCCTGATGATTCAAGCTAAGGACCATGTAAACCCAAAATATAAACAAGCTAAGTTTGTAATCTGACCCATTAAACATATCAGACACTAAGTTTTCATTTCTCACAACTTCAGTTCACAAACCAACAAGACTAGTACTGAGTTAAAATAATGCTGTGAATTTCCCTTCTTGGTGCAGTCAAGTCAAACATTTTGCTTCTTGTTAGTTCCAGGATCCACAACCTGACCAATACAAATAGGAAATTAGAAATTCAAATCAATCATACAATTAATAATACTATAATACATATTACATATACAATAATATACTAAATCTTAGCTGTATACGTCTATTTAATTATATATAGTTTATCCAACTTTTAAAGAGAAAAATTAAATGAAAGAAAAACATTTAAATGCATTTATGCTAAATCAACGTTTTTTTTTTGCTAAGTAATAAGAATTAATATATCAACACCAAACCATATACAACCTATCATGACCTCTAAGACTGCAAATGATCAGCAGAACAAAGAGACAAAAGCTATACAATTTCCTCCTTTAGCTTGTCAAACCAAACTCTATCTGTATCACTAAGCCTATTAGGGAGAATCCCTTGTATACGCATGATTACATGTTTTTTCACTTTCTTTACAACTATATCAGGGTGCCACACTACTTTCTTCCATAGAGCCTCATTCCTCATCCACCAATCAAAGTACACCAAAGCCACCAGAACAGCAGCAACCACCCTCTTTTTTGGAAGTATGATCTCATACTCTTCTTTATAAACAATCTTGTTGAAACAATTCTGAGTGCATGTGAAGCCACTCTTTAAGTTTCATCAAGCACTTCATAGCATATTCGCACTTGAAAAATAGATGAGTGTGAGATTCATTATCCTGAGCACAAATCAAATAATCAGGCGTCATAGCTAGACCAATGTTGAGCAGTCTATCCATTGTCCTTAATCTTCCATGCATTACAAGCCAACCAATAAACCTGTGTTTTGGGACTGTCAGTCTGTCCCAAGTCACAGTGTCCCAATAAAAAGCATCACTGGTTTCAGTTATCTTCTCATACACCTTTTTAACAAAATATTTACTCATAGCAAGAATGTCTTGCTGAGAGTAAAACCTTTTGAGCTCATCTCTTGCCTTGCAAACTTGCTTCCAGTACCAGATGCTGTCCTTTGGGGGAGAATAGCTCCACCAATCATTGTCTTTAATGTAAACTCCATTCACCCAGCGGATCCAGAAATTGTCTTGATTGCTTCACTTTATTTGCCTAAGCATATTTTGCCATAGCAGCCAAATTCCAAACCCCAATTCTTCTAACACCTAAACCTCTTGCTTTGTTAGGAGAACAAACCTTCTCCAATGCCACATTTCCAGGCTTACTACTAAAATAATTCCTACTCAACAAATAATCCCTTCACACCTTATTGATGTCTTCCAACACAGCTTTTGGCAACACATACACTTGTCCCTAGTACACATGGATACTAAGAAGGATAGAGTTAATGAGCTGCAATCTCCCTGCATAGTATAAATTTCTACTGCTCCACACTCTAATCCTAGCAATCATTTTTTCAACAAGAATATTACATTCATCCACCTTTATCTTCCTTGCACAAATTGGAACTCCTAAGTATTTGAATGGAAGTCTACTATAAGCATAACCAGAAGCCTCCTTTATGCGTTGCACACACTGCTCCTCCATTCCAGCTGTATAAAATTCAGACTTTGTCTCACTAATATTCAAACCAGAAGAAGCAGACTAGAGTTTAACAGCCTACATCATAGTGTAAACTGAAGGAAAACCTCCTCCACAACAGAGGATAACATCATCTGCAAATATAAGGTGGTTTAACTTCACTCTTTTACATCTAGGATGAAACTTAACTGATGATGCTCTCCCACTTTTCTGATCAGTCTAGACAAATATTCCATACAGATAACAAAAAGCATGGGGGACATAGGATCCCCTTGCCTCAACCCCCTTTGAGAGCCAAAGAAATTAAACCATGTAATGACCCATTAACCATGAGGGGGAATTTGGGAGTTTGCATTCAAGTCATAACAAGGCTAATAAAAGAGTTAGGGAATTTAAGCTTTTCTAACATCTCTTTTAAAAAAAAACCCAATCTATAGTGTCATAGGCCTTCTTCATATCTAATTTCATTATGCAACTAGGCTTAACACTCTTCCTACCATAATGCCTCACCAAATCTTGGCACATCATTATATTATGCACAATATACCTTTCATGCACAAATGCTCCGTGGTTCTCAGCTATAAAAGATGGCAATACCTGCTCTAATCTGCTACAAATCATCTTTGTAATGCACTTGTAGATCACATTACAACAAGCTATTGGATGGAATTACATTACACTACCAGAACAAGACATTTTTGGCACCAGTGTAAGAATAGTAGTGTTTATCTCCTTCAACAGCTTCCTTGTTGAGAAAAAATTCAACGCTACTTCAGTACCTTCCCTACCTACTATATCCCATGTGTCCTTGAAGAAAGAAGACCCAAACCCATTAGGTCCAGGAGACTTCCCTCCTGGAATAGAGAAAATAGCCTGCTTCACCTCCTTAGCACAAAAGGTCTTGTTAACAGCCTACTTTGCTCCTCATCAATCACAGGTCCCATACTAATTACCTCCTGATGCAGCTGGACCCTTCCAGTCATAGGAACCCCCAATAAAGACTTGTAATACCTTAAAAAAGCCTCATTCACCTCTTCCAAGTTATCCCTCCACACACCTTGAGCATCATGAATAACATACACTGTATTCAACAGCCTCCTCTGCTTAATTGAGATATGGAATAAACTTGTGTTTTCATCTCCCTCCTTGCACTAGTTTTTTTTTTTTTGCTAAGCAAGTAAGAATATGTATATATCAACTCAAACTCATTTACAACCTAAAAAACACCACTCTTACTTAATATAAGTAAGAGCAAAAACTATACAAATGTATTATAAAGCCAAAAACCAATTATAATCCTGTCGTGCAATCTTAGCATGGAGCACAGCTCTGATTCTCTCCTTCACAGCCCTCTTACAATTATCAATCAGAACATGAGGCCTTGTAACTAGATGCTGCCAGTAAGCATCATTTCTGCATCTCCATAAACTATTCACCAAAGCAGAAATACTAGCATGCCACACATTTCTTCTGAACTTAGACTTTTTGCTTCTTTCAATCCACGCAATCAATCTATTTAGTCTCTGAGTCACAGCTGTAATTCCAATCCAACTCTTCATTTCTACTAAGCAAATCAGACTATATGGGCACTCAAAAAATAAGTGCTCATGCGTTTCATCACCTTGATCACAAATTAAGCAGGCAGGAGAAGAACTAACTCCAATTTTAGCAAGCTTTCCCGAAGTTTGTAATCGTGTTTGATTTGCCCAACCGATAAACCCGTGTCTTGGAATTCTCAACCTATTCCGGACCATATTACACCAATACACCTGAGGAGTCTCCCCCATCATCATATCATAAATTTTCTCAACTTTATACTGAGTTAATGTATAAAAATCATCCTTAGTAAACAGAACTTTAAGCTGATTTTTCATTGCATAAATTTTTGCCCAGTACCAACTTACTCCATTTCCAGGTGTGTAATCCCACCAATCTTCCTCCTTGATGTACACTGAGTGAACCCACTTAACCCAAAGCAGGTTGTCTTGCTTGGAAGCCACAGCCCACACATATTTCCCCATACAAGCATTGTTCCACTTAATGACATTCCTAAAGCCTAACCCTCCTGCACTCTTATCACAACACAATTGAGCCCAAGCAACATTTCCAGGCCTATTACAAAAAGAATCCCCACTCCATAGGAAGGCTCTACATATTTTCTCAATGCTTTGCAAAACACATTTAGGCAGAATGTAGATTTGTGCCCAATACATGTGTAAACTCATCAAAACTGTGTTGATTAACAAAACTCGTGCAGAGTATGAAAGATTTCTTGAACTCCATATTCTGATTCTAGCACTCATTTTTTCCACCAAACCATCACACTGAGCCACTGAAATTCTTTTAGAACATATTGGAACTCCTAAATACCTAAAGGGGAGAGCACCTCTAGTCAAACCAGACACATCAACTATTCTTTGTACATCACCCTCAGTCATGCCACAACAATAGAAAGATGACTTAGACACATTAGCTTTTAGCCCAGAAGACTCAGAAAACAGTTTAAAAGCTTGTAGTAACAGATACACAGAAGTGAACTCACCTTTGCAACACAAGATTAAATCATCTGCAAAACAAAGATGAGAAAGCTTCATTGGCTTGCATCAAGGATGAAAATGAAATTGAGGCATCTCACTCACACCCTTCAGCACTCTAGAGAGGTATTCCATACACACAACAAAAAGCAGAGGAGACATAGGATCTCCCTGCCTTAAACCTCTAGCTGAACTGAAAAAACCATGCATACTACCATTAATCATCAGAGAAAATTTAGGGGTAGTGACACATTCCATTACCAATTCAATAAACTGCTCAGGGAAACCCAGATGCTCTAACATTTCCTTTAAAAACCCCCAGTCAACAGTGTCATAAGCTTTCTGCAAATCCAATTTTATCATGCAGCTTGACTTAGCATTTTTTCTCCCATAAGCTTTCACTAAATCCTGAACCACCATTATATTGTGCACAATATATCTGTCCTGAACAAACCCACCCTGATTCTCAGCTATTATATCAGGTAAAACATTTCTCAGTCTTCCACAAATAACCTTAGTGATACATTTGTAGATGGTATTACAGCAAGAGATGGGTCTGAAATCACTTACATTGCTAGGACACTTGGACTTAGGTATCAAAGTCACCACAGTTGCATTGAGTTTCTTAAGCAATTTCCTTCCCCTGAGCACATCTAATATAGCTTCAATGATATCAGAACCTATAATGTCCCACGCATCTCTAAAAAAATGCCCTCCAAATCCATCAGGGCCTGGAGCCTTGTTTCCAGGAATAGAAAACAATGCTTTTTTGACTTCCTCAGCTGTGTAAGGAGCAACCAGGATCTGCTTATGATCATCAGTGAGCAGAGGCCCATTTTGAACAATCTGGGCAATAACATGCTTCCTGTCACTCTGGGTGGAACCCAGAAGCTGCTGGTAATAAGACACAAAAGCTTCATTTACATCATCAGGCTTATCTTTCCAAACTCCATTAATGTCTTTTATAGCATAGATATTATTATGAAGCCTTCTAGTTTTGATACTCTGATGAAATAAGGAGGTGTTTTCATCACCCTCCTTTACCCAACTTAACTTAGATTTCTGTTGTAAAAATTCTAAGTAAGCTTTATGTTTCAGCCTGTATTCATTTACAGCCTCAATCTCTTCATCAGCTATAGTCTGATTTCCAGGATTTTCATGCATTAATTTTTGAGCATGAATCATGTCATTATGAGCTTTTAACTCAGCTGCTTGGATATCATTAAAACCAGTTTTATTCAGCTCCTGCATCTCTTTCTTGATCAATTTCAACTTTCTGCAAACAGTAAACATCTTAGACCCCATAATTGGTGTAGCCCAACACCTACTAACTTTTGTGATGAACTCAGAAGAGAGCCTCCACATTGTGTAGTACTTGAAAGGTTTCTTGCCCTCATTCAACCTTGGATAAACAGTTAAAATAGCTGGAGAGTGATCAAAATCTTCTTCCTGCATAAAACACCCCTCTGCATTCTCATAAATTTCAACCCATGAATCATTTGCCAGGATTCTATCCAGCTTTGAATACACTCTTGCATTACCTTGTTGTTTATTATTCCATGTAAACAAACAACCTGTACATCTCACATCATCTAACTCACACTCCAACATACATCTGTTGATTGCTTCCATTTCTACACTCCTTACAGGTGCTCCAATTCTCTCATCTACCTGCCTTACACAATTCAAATCTCCCATAATAATCCAAGGCTCAGCAGTTTTTATATGTCTCAAATCTACCCAAAGCTGCTCCCTTCTAGCTCTTTCATTATATGCGTAAATGAAAGTGCAGAAAAAACTAGTACTACCACTAACAGGCTGAATATAGCAGTGAATTAATTGATCAGTGCCCATGAGAATACTAACATTAAAAACACCAGGTTTCCAAGCCACCACAACTCTGCCTCCTGGATGATAACTACTATTGGAAGTGAAACACCAAGACTTAAACACAGTTTGGTAAAGGCTGCCAAGGTGGCATGCCTTAACCTTAGTTTCCAAGAGACCCACCAGTCCAATATTATGTTTCTGAATGAACCTAAGCACATCCTTTTGCTTTCTTGGACTGTTGAGCCCTCGGACATTCCAACTGAGGATTCTATCCATTGCTAGTGGAAGAGTCCCCCCTTCCCTTGTCAATCAGTTGACCATCTTTCTCAACTTCATGTGCCTCTTCCACATCTAACAATTGAAAATTGTTACCTGTACTTGTTGCTTTAACTTGTGACACCCTCACCTTGATTGGCTTTAAAGCCTTCTGAAAACCATCAGGATCAAGTTCAATCACCTGTGCACCAGCAGCAACTTTCTCAACTAGCACATTCTCCTTGACAACTGGAGATTTAACCTTCCATATCTGCTTCTTTTTAACTCTACAGTTCATTGCTTCATGCCCCAAGTGGTGACAAACATCACATGTCACAGGTCTCCATTCATAAATCACATCCACCTCCACTTTATCTCCATACTCATTCACAAAACAAGCTTGATCAGGAAGCTTTTTGGATAATTGAACTTCAACCAGCACCCTAGCAAACTGAACCTTATCACGTTTTTTAGTAGCCTCATCCCTCTGTAATGGGTTACCAATCTGCTCTACAATCTTAAAGAGCGCCTTCTCACCCCAATACTTAATGTTCAATTTCAATTGAACCCAAACTGGTACAGATCAAAGATCATCTTTAACAAAATCCATATCAGGCTCCCATGGCTTGAGAATCAATGGTTTATTATCAAAGAAAAAGTGTCCTGCTAACACCTTATCACGACTATCCATTGCGGAACATTCGAAGCCAAAACTGGATGAGCAATTGCACTAGAATGACGATGAATCGATTCTAGCCATTGATTGAAAGTAGAACGAACTTCAGATTGTTGCTGTAATTGTTGAATTGAGGTCTTAGGAGTAAAGACTGCACCAATTCCGTCGCCAAATTGCAGCGCTTCAATACCAATTAATTCATCCAATGATCTAGTTTTAAGCACTTGAGATTCTGAAGGATCTCTAGGCTTCACAACATTCTTTCCTCGACCTTCAGCTTTTCTGGCCATGGCAACGGTGCATAATAGAGTCGTGCACCGAGAGAAAATTTGGAGGGAAGAAAAAACGTTTTTTTAATTACTAATTTTCAAGGTAAAGATTTCCAAGATGGGAAATCTTTACCAGCTCCTTGCGCTAGTTCAACCTTGCCTTCTGACCTAAAAAAGAAATATATATTTTGTGAGCATTTTTATAGATCTGAGCAGCCTCTAATTCAGCCTCACATAAGCTTCTATCTCTTGGGTTTTCGTGAACATCCTTTTGACAAGCTAGCAACTTCTTATAAGTTAGTGTTTCATTAATTTGCAAATCACTAAAACCATCTGCATTCAATTTCTCCAGAGCTGTCTTAATCAATTTCAGCTTCTTAACCACCCTAAAACATAGGCTGACCCTCCACTGGCACCCTCCAACATTCAGCAATGATCTCCTGAAAATTTGGAGCTGAACTCCACATTGAGAAGTACTTAAAAGGCTGCTTCCTAGGTTCCACCATTGGATACACATTGATGATCATAGGAGTATGGTCAAAGCTTCCTTCAGGCATAAAGTGAGTTGTTGGTACTCTTTTACATCTAGGATGAAACTTAACTAATGATGCTCTCCCACTTTCCTGATCAGTCTAGACAAATATTCCATACAGATAACAAAAAGCATGGGGGACATAGGATCCCCTTGCCTCAACCCCCTTTGAGAGCCAAAGAAATTAAACCATGTAATGACCCATTAACCATGAGGGGGAATTTGGGAGTTTGCATACAAGTCATAACAAGGCTAATAAAAAAGTTAGGGAATTTAAGCTTTTCTAAAATCTCTTTTAAAAAAAAAACCCCAATCTATAGTGTCATAGGCCTTCTTCATATCTAATTTCATTATGCAACTAGGCTTAACACTCTTCCTACCATAATGCCTCACCAAATCTTGGCACATCATTATATTATGCACAATATATCTTTCATGCACAAATGCTCCGTGGTTCTCAGCTATAAAAGATGGCAATACCTGCTTTAATCTGCTACAAATCATCTTTGTAATGCACTTGTAGATCACATTACAACAAGCTATTGGACGGAATTACATTACACTACCAGGACAAGACACTTTTGGCACCATTGTAAGAATAGTAGTGTTTATCTCCTTCACAGCTTCCTTGTTGAGAAAAAATTCAACGCTACTTCAGTACCTTCCCTACCTACTATATCCCATGTGTCCTTGAAGAAAGAAGACCCAAACCCATTAGGTCCAGGAGACTTCCCTCCTGGAATAGAGAAAATAGCCTGCTTCACCTCCTTAGCACAAAAAGTCTTGTTAACAGCCTACTTTGCTCCTCATCAATCACAGGTCCCATACTAATTACCTCCTAATGCACCTGGACCCTTCCAGTCATAGGAACCCCCAATAAAGACTTGTAATACCTTAAAAAAGCCTCATTCACGTCTTCCAAGTTATCCCTCCACACACCTTGAGCATCATGAATAACATACACTGTATTCAACAGCCTC